>OZ026815.1:12875281-12999247 GCA_964023185.1 Macaria liturata | reverse complement strand
ATATATTTTTTAAATTATGATTCCTTGGATTATGTATATTCATGGAAAATGTAGAGTAAATAGGAAAAAAATACAGACTTTAACAAAGTTTTGGATCTTGTAGTACCTGATATATTGTTCGTAGAATTGCACATTTATAGAAAACACAGGTCTTCTAAGGCTTAACCTCATACTTGAATTAGAATTAGTAGAAGCATAGAAGTAAAACTCGATTATGTCTTTAGTCTCATCGAAAGTACCGCAAGTTACACATCTTGGACCCTTTTAATTCATCATTTATACAAATGACCTCTCTACACGCGCTAAATTTTAAGAGTAAATCAAAAATAGTGCTTAACATCAGGCAGGCTGTAGTCTAATGTAAGCCTCTCTTTGAGTTGTATTTCCTCATGACTGAAGGCCGTGACTCCCCCGCAGAATTAATTCATTAGGGGAGTTCTCTTGGGCAGATACATCGTGGTGGGCGCCCAGGTCCTCCCACGGAAGACACATGTCCTCGGATAGTGTGGTCCTCAAACATGTTGGTGTCCTCACGATGTTTTCCTTCTCGTTAAGCGAGTACAAAACCACACTTAACTTGAAAATACAAGTCATTGGTGTAGGGCCGGATTCGAACCAGGGTGCGTTTGGATGAAAAGAAGACACTGGAACCGCAAAGACACACTCGCTTTTTTATGTAAGCCTATTCCGTTTTATACATGTAATATAAGCACATGATGTATATAGTAGAAATGTCTGACCAGGTTTAACGGGCGGCGCGTGGTGCGTGGCGGCGGGCGCCACGGCGGCGGTGGCGAGCGCGCGCTGCCGCCACACGTGCCGCGACCCGAACGAGAACTTCATGGCGCGCTCCAGGGACTGCGGAGGGGACAGTAACGTTAACAGCTTAGAGGATATTGATACACAGATGATAAGACTGCAAACAATAAGATATAGAATGACATTATTTAAAAATAAATAAATTTCAATTTCACTTAGGTCGGTTTATTGAAACAAGTTCCACAAATTTGTCTCTCTCTTGATGTACTTACAAAATAAAAAACAAGAGAAGGCAAAGCAATGGTGACAGGTTACGTTAAATAATTGCACTAGTGTTTTTTTGTAGTACAAATGAAAATTACTCGTTTGCTGTGTTCACTTTGAAAAAGAAGCGTTCGTGTCATCACGATAATTATAAATTAATCTTTAAGTTATTGAAGCTAATGGTTCCTATTTATCGGTCCGCATAGAAAAAGGTCACGTACTGAGGTAATACTAAGCCAAACCAAACCAAAAACATATCTCACCTCGAGTACGAGACACAGCTGCCCCCACCTGGTGGCGGCCACGGCCAGCAGGTCTATGACGGCCACCGCGTTGGCGAGCGAGTGCGCGCGCGCCGCCTCGAACTCCGCGCTCTGCGACAGCACCGCGTCGCGCACCGCCATCGCCTCGCCCACCAGCAGCAGCAGGATCACCTCCTCGAACTCGTTGCGGGGGACGAACTGGGGTACAACGTAGTGCGATAGACAATATGCAGATGGCGCTGTTTTTAAACAGACTTAGAAATTGAAAATTGGTAAAATGGATAATTTTACTATTACTTAGTACACTACGGACCCTAATAGGAAACTCGGTTTAATATAGGGAAACCCTCAAATATTCATATTTGTTTATTATAAGGGAACACTCAAATATTCAACAAAATAACAATGAATATGGAGATGAAGAATGGAATAAGGATAATAGCAATCCCCACCTGATTGATACTGGCGTACTTCTTAGGTTTCCAAGGTCCCTCGGAGACGTGCTCCTCCCGGCGCCGCGTCAGCGTGCCGGCCGCCGGCGCCGCCGCCAGCTTCTCAGGGGCCTTGTACACCTGCGACCAGGTACACAATATGAACATCATAGTTTTTTTAATGATCTTCGACCACCTTCCACCAAAGCGTCGAGCATTGTCGAATATAGCGCGAATCTAGTCGCGCGGGCAAACGTGTCAAGCTATAGTCACAGATTCTTCCACACACACACACACACACACACACACGTACCTGTCCGGTGACGCCCCGCAGCAGCACCTCAGCGAGCTGGCGCGCCAGCGTGAGGCGCAGCGCCTGCGTGGCCGCCGCCTCCACCGCGCACAGCATGGACCGGTACCTGTGCATAAATACAACTCGTTTACAAACAGTACATGACCAGGAAACTGACTAATTGAAAAGGGATTGGTTGAGTCACGTGGTTATTATGCACGCCAAACGCAGGGCCGGGATTGTGACTCAATGGAAACCTCAACGCCGCGGTATTTTTGGTGGAGGACCGCCCTAGACCCGCTGCAGGTGTCAGGATTTCGACCGTTTTTGGGTGCCTTTCCCCAAAAAAAAAACAGTAAACGTATGTTTGTATGAGAGTGGCCAACTGGTGTCAGAGTTTTCAAACCACCCTGAAGGCCTTCGACAATGCGACTGCTGTACTATGATGACCAGTCGGGACCTACAATTTAACGTGTCAGACCCGCGCGCGTCCGTTATTGCTTAGCATTGGGCGCTAGTACTACAAGTAGCAGTCGCATACCTGTCGATGGCGTGTTGCAGGCGCATGGCGCGGATGTGCATGATGGGCACGCGCTGCAGCGCCGTCTCCAGCGTGGGGCCGGCGCGCGCCGCGCCGCCCGCGCGCTGCAGGTACAGCAGCGTCAGGTCCGACGCCAGCTCGAAGCTGCGGATCTATACCAGTACAGATATTTATACATCTAACAATGTTGAGCTCATTCGATAGTCTCAAAACAAAAATAGCAATTACTGCCTGCAATAAGTACAAGGCACAAAGCTGAATTGAGGCTGCCTTAACCTTGGCCTGTGGACGGCATACACCAAGAAATCGCTGGACACTCTACGCGTTCAATATAACAATATATTTAGGATTATGTTAGGGCTCCCTCGCTGGTGCAGCGCGTCCGAAATGTTCACACAAGCGTATACTGACGGCTTCCAGGCCATTATTCGCAAGAAAGTTGCAGCATTGATGAGGAGAGTGCGAGGGAGCCACAACAGTCTCCTAAAAGTTGTCGCTGAAGATGTATGTGCACCTGTACGGAGGCACCTCGTCAGGGTGATGTTCAATAAGTAAATTTATTTTCTATGTCGCCCGGGCGGAGTGCCTCTCTGCAGTATGTGTTTGTAGCATGTCAGTTTTCCACTCTTAGGTTAAAACACTTACAATAGTCATTAAGTTTTTATCACTAACCCATGGATCATGTAGGGGTCCCAATAAATAAATTTTGAATTGAATTTTAACAAGAAATGTAGTATTGCTAGTGGGGTGTCACTGAGTCATATCATAATACATTACTGAGGATTGCGATCCACCTCAGAATCTTTAGTTTTTGGACGAAATACATCACGACAGGTCGATGACGCCGAAGTTTCTCCACAGATAACAAAATCTGCAAATGTAACTAATTGAAGCTTTCAAGCTCTATGCATTGTCTTGCACAAATAACCAAGCAATCATACTAAGTAGTTTTGCAATATTTTTGACCAACCAATAACTAGACCATTCATATCAGCAAGATGAGCCCTAATCCCCCACAATAAGGTAGATATCGGCTCACCATCTCGGTCTCCCGCTCGGCCTGCTTGTACCGGCTGGTGGAGGTGGGCACTGCGTTCTGCTCCAAGCACAGCCCCTTGATTGCGTACGACTCCGCCACGATGCGGAGACTTCGCCTGGAAATAGATGTTAGAAACGAGTTAGATCATTCTAGCTTCTATTCTATTTACGAGTATATCACAATTCTTGTGTTTTTTGATACCAAGTTAATACAATTAAAACATAACTGTTTTAATTTAAATTATATTTTAGGATATTTATGTGTAAGTTTCAGCAGGAGAAAGCCTGCCGCGGCAAGGATACTATAGCCCTGTAACACAGGATCCTTTGTGACATCTAGTACAGGGCTTAGTACACCTACCAACGTACCTAGTGCATAAACAATGTTATTGTCTTATACCTATGCAATCATGTACGTAACACGTAAGTTTAAACAATAAGGTTTTATTATTATACTTTTGTGTAAAGTGTTACTTTGGTTTATAGATGCAGCTGGTATTTCGTTCTTCAACCATTTCTATCAGCTTTAGGATGCTAGGAGGTATAGATACTTTATAGTCCAGTCAATAAAGCCCAAAACCCCCAACAAATTAGTTACTCGGCCAAACTTTGTGAATTTGTTCAGAAGGGTAAAATAAGTCAAAAAGAGACGAGCTCTTGCAAGCAGCCAAATCCAGGCGTAATCTCACCTCTGATATCGTGGCCCAAGGAACTGCAAGCAAGCTATACTTCAACGAGAGGCTCACAAAAATCAATCGCGCTCTATTCAAGGAGGCCAGAATTCGCGCTCAGTTGCATGACTTTCGCTTTTGTTGGGTGCGAAATGGCGCTATATATATACGGCAATCTGAAAAGAAGCCTGCCTTTCTTGTGCAGTCAAGTCTCGACCTCGACCAGCGCCTGGGACCCTCAACAGCTTCTGTCGCAAAGGCCCAGGACTCCGCGGCTGCAGATGGTCCCCAGCTGCAAAACACTTCAACAGCAACATCACCTAGTCAGCCTGGTGTCGCCGCTTCAGCTCCCGCCACGAAGACGAAGTCCATTAAGTAAAGCTTTTATCCGTGTAGTCCAAAATATATTCAGCTTACACTATATTTTAGCTTACACTACACTTACACTTGTTGTTAACCTGTTCACTATCATAACACGACACACACCAGTCCCCACACACACACTCAAAATAATCCTCACTTGCGTATTAGTGTTGATCCCAAATATGAATATAGTTACACATACCCCAACTCAATCAAATCA
Organism: Macaria liturata; assembly: GCA_964023185.1. Taxonomy (NCBI): domain Eukaryota; kingdom Metazoa; phylum Arthropoda; class Insecta; order Lepidoptera; family Geometridae; genus Macaria; species Macaria liturata. Next base: position 12,994,405 of record OZ026815.1, on the reverse strand, counting down.
AATAGTTACCTACCTGCGTTACATATCTGACAATCAATTAATAATAATTTCCAGCAAATATCTGTTTTGTTTTATATCATAATGGCGGACCTAGACTTGGAAACTGTAAACGAAATTGATAACGCTCTAAACATTGATTGTCAGACATTTGATGTACTAGATGACTGTAAAAAATATTTCAAAGTCGTGCATAACTTTAAATTACTTGCGTTCAACATCAGGAGTATCAACAAAAATTTTACTGAGTTTACTGTAGCATTACAACGTCTAAACCTAGATGTCGACATAGTCATTTTATCAGAGTGCTGGCTTGGATGTAACCCGATTATAGGCCAAATACCAGGTTACCTCAGCTATAGCACAAAGACAATTAATAATAAATGTGGTGGAGTAGTTGCGTACGTGAAAGAAAGCCTAGGTGCTACAGTCGTTGAAATTGGTATCAAGGAAGCTGAATGCCTAAAAATCGAAATACAAAACTCGCTTACCATTTTTGGTATATATCGATCGCCAAGCTTCGCAAGCTCTAAACTGTTTTGTAAATCACTAAGCCGTACTTTAGAAAAACTGAAATTAAGCTCTCCAGTCATAGTTGCGGGAGACATTAATATTAATATCATAAGCCCGCTAGATGAAGAAGAAAGCGATTATTTGTGTATGATGTCAGAACTTAATTTCCGGCCTGTCATTACAAACATTACAAGAGAAGTCTCCAAGACGTGCTTAGATCATATATTTATAAATGGTAACCCAGACAATATTAAAGGGGCAACCTGTAAGACTGATATTACTGATCATAATATATCAATATTGGGAATGTCTACTAAAACTCGTGCCAAGAAACAGCAAAGTTATCAAAGATTGTGTATCAAAACCGATCATGAAGCGGTAGCTCAGGAGCTACGTTTAACAGACTGGACTATTATAATCAATGCAGAACATGTGAATGATGCCGTTGATAAATTCGAAGAAATAATTACAACAGCAATTAAAAAACATTCGGTCACAAAGAAAATTAGTCGGTCCCAGCACACATTAAAACCGTGGATTACTCCCGGATTGATGAGGTGTATGAAACATAGGGATAAACTGCATTTAGACATGAGAAGCAATCCTAATGACTCTACAAAGAAAAAAGTCTACCTCCGCTACAGAAATTTCTTTACCAATCTTCTCTCTAGACTTAAAGAAGAATACGAGAGCAAAGTTCTTGAATCTAACAGGCACAACCCCAAAAAACTTTGGAAATCGATTAGAACCATTATTGAGTCTCCTTCCATTCAATCTCAAGCTACCGAACTTCTAAATTCTAAACCTAACTGCCAAGATGCTAGGAATTACTGTAACGAGTACTTCACGAATGTGGGTTCCCAGCTAGCAAATCGGTTACTTCAAACTTTGAGTAAAACAGAATCTGAACTGGCGGCTGGAACTAACTGTGTGGGTCCTTGTTTTAGTGATTCCTTTTATCTTCAGCCAACAGACGAATTTGAAGTCGGTAGAATAATCAGCGGACTAAAATCTGACAGTGCACCTGGAATTGACGGAATAAAACCAGCTCTCATAAAAGATATCAAATATGAAATTTTAGGTCCACTTACTCACATCATTAACACTAGTATAGAGACGGGTATTTTTCCAGAAAAATGGAAAGTAGCAACTGTGATACCGATTTACAAAGCTGGCAAGAAATCTGTACCAGAAAACTACCGGCCAATATCACTTTTGTCTACGTTTTCCAAAGTCCTGGAGAAAATCGTGAATCAACGGCTGGTTAACTACTTAGAAAAATTTAATTATCAATAACATTGCCAAAAAAATTAGTTACTTTGTGCAAATTTGTTTTTGTTACCGTTTTCTAACATGTATCAAATTTGCACACTTTTGCAACATACGGAACATTTATTATTAAAAAACAATGATTATGGTTAATAACACGAGTGAAAAAATTAGTTACTCGCTGCAAATTTGGAATTATGATCTTTCTTTGGTTTTCTAGCATGTATTAAATTTGTACACTTTTGCAACTTACGGAACATTGTTTATTAATAGCAACGTTTTTCCCCCGAAGGGTAAAAAACGTATATTTAGGTTCCAGCCGGAGCTTGACCCACTTATTGAGATAACATCTTGGATTTTACGTGTGGCAACACTATTTTGCTCTATGGCGCCCCTTCCATGCGTCGAGTCATGTCGGCTCGACTCGGTATCGATCGGCTCCCCCCTCCCGCACAACGCTCTCGCAGCACCGGGCGGACTCGCTTCCTCAGTACTCTCAAGCCAGCAAGATTGTTAAATCTTAGTGGGTCAAGCTCCGGCTGGAACCTAAATATACATTCTACCCTTCGGGGAAAAGCCTTTAGCCTTTAGTCATATGTATGTATAGTAGGGTGGAGCGTTTTCCACTTTTTTGTTATATTGCAATCTAATAGTGAAAATATGGTGCGTTTATGGTTCAAATTAAACCATAAAAAATATTATTGGATTTAATTGACGGTAACTGCCTCCGCAATGTTATTGAAATTTATAAAATTCATTATTTTAGTACCGACTTTGACGCAACATAAATTTTATAAAACCTCATTAATCTAACAATTTAGATTTAAGAAATATTAAGTAATATGATATATTTTCGATTTATTACAAAATATTACGTCTTCTTGTGGCTATAATTTCGTATAAGGGGAGTGAGGGAGCGCGCGGGGAGCGGCTAGCGTCACAATTGTCGCGTTTAGTTCTGGCGCTCAGTGAACGAGAGAATCGCCCTGTAACATTAAATACAAGCTCATCGTCGTTGGCAATTTCGAATGTTAGTATTACTTCAGCAACATCATCAATATCACATACGATATCATCGAACTAAAAGATGTTTCCCGAAAGAAAAGAAAAATCCTCACAAATTGATTGTTCAACGCTTTCGAAGACATGTGACAGGTACCTACGGAGTATCTGATAAAGCTGCAGCTGCGATTGCATCATCTGTCTTGTTATTGTGTTTTGATGTGATTGACAAGACACAAAATACGCAGACAGAGAACTAAAACCAGAGGTAAGTTATTGGATGAGTTAACTACTTCGGGGCCTAAGTCATTCTCTGGACCCTTGGGAAAAAGTCTAGAGACCTGTAAACAATTTCCTGTTATAAAATTTCGACCTATCGAAGAACAAATGCTTCCAGAAATGGCCACAGATTTGAGTACAAATCAACAGTACTTGCATAAAATTGTTCAGCGGTATGTACCGGTATTTTCCAGAAGATCTCACAAATTAATCTCCCGGCAAACTATCACATACCCGTTGGCTCACACGTGCTAATAGAATTTTGCGTAAGTGTGTAGCAACCGAAAAACTGACAGAGAAACTAATAATACTGGCAACATTTGTGGTCAAAGTATACGAACCACCTTGGTTCTTAATAAAGAATAAATCCTCCTGCAAGGATGGAAGCCGGCAAATTTTTTCATATAATTTCGGCTTCCCGATATCTCCAAAAGATCTTCAAATGATAATCGGTCCTGTCATTCAACGTAATAGCTACTAACGTAATAGCGCATCCGGAGAACTTACTTCTTGCAATGTAAACAGACGATCAGAAACATATTCGAGAACTGGCCGCCAGGAGCGTTTAAAAGCGCGTAGTAACAAGCAAACCTCACCAACTAGACTGTTTCAGTTGCCTAGCATAAATTTTAATGCTGCAACATTCATTGATAATGATAAATTGGCAGGAAAAAGTAACGTAACTCCCTATATTGAAGTTTTTCAAACCAAGAAATTCAGCACGTCGTCTAAACTGGGGATGCGACTCAATTAACATTTTTAAGGCTTCCGTGCCACACCCAAGCAGTAGAACGAGCTGTGAAAGTGACAACAGAAGCAGCCACGTCACAATACACAAAAAAGGCACGTTTAGGTGCTATAAAAGCTAAACTGGAGTCCCGGAACATAATGCCCAAATTTGAGACAAAAAGGGATTTTAAAGCAAAATAACACATATTTTTTTATTTTTTTTTCCTCATATATCACCACATTTTAGATTCTATTTCAATAATAAAAGTCTTAACCAAAGTGTGTATGTTATTTTATCACCCATTTACCGTAAATTTAAGCTCAATATTTTGTAAACTGTGTACTGCTCTTTTTCAGTAAAATTTTGATTTTTGAAGTCAATGCGGAGGCAGAAGATGTTAACATAATTAAATGAAAAATCACATTTACTTTAGTTTTAATATATCGCACCATTTAATTACTATTACAATTTCAAATCTTAAAAAAAAATTTTTTTCATACATTAACGCTCCACCCTAATGTATAGGTAAGAGTATATAATTGAGCCAAAAACAAATATTTGTTTTAAACAATCAAATCGTTACCAAATTAACAACTTCATACAGTTAGCACAATCTGCTTATTATTAAAACTTAGGTGGAACCCAAAAACCCAACTTGAATACTGAAAGAGTCGGCTACTATTACTTCACATAAATGTAATTTTAAAATAATAGATTTTATAAATTTATATACATGAATTTATATTGAATAAAAATCATAAGTAAAAAAGTGATTTATTTATGTATAAATGAATATTTTGATTATGATTACTATGCTAGTTCTAAGACTATTAGTTTCTTTGAAGTAGAGTTTGAGAACGTATCTATACTATTCCAGATATCTAATACTAAACAATGTTATTTACGCACGTCGCATTACGATGTTACACCAGCGGATCCAAAGTTACCAGGCAAGTCTCTAATACGCGCGTCTTTAATTAATGAGGATGTTTAATTAATGTATTCATCTAGACATAATTGCGTGATACTGGCTGTCAGATTGATTCTGCAAGATCTTTGTGATATCGATTTATCGTTTACAATTTCAATCCGGTTGGATTATAACTTTTCATTAGAGGCGAGTTTCTGTCCCGATTGACAATATATGAGACGGTCACACCGTCGGTTCTGGAACCGAATTTGGAGCGTATTGTTTGGAGCGTATTGTATATTTCAAGGCCGAGATTGTGCGTCAACCTTTTACCTTTCATATTTCAGACAATTAAATTGATGGCTTGCACCAAATGCTAAAGTTATTCCTATCACGACCAACCATGAGCTGGAAGGTCTTTAAAATACTAGCGGTATGGTACTCACGATACTGATTAATTCATTAAAGTAAAATACATTTTGCGAGTTTAGATGAAATGTCGACTTTTCAACGTAATCTAAATCTAAATCAAAATCAACGTATATCTCGGTATGAATTTTACCAACCAGCGTTATTACAGCCAGTTACCTCTGCTCCATGATGAGATAAGGAAAACTGTAATGCAGATTTTCGTCAAATCGACACCTATTAGATTAATAATTTTGCCGTATTATATTTACATTAAATTATTATTCTCACGCTATGCTCAAAGTCAAAAGGACCAATGCGAAATCTACAGCTTTTTGGATAATACTGCAGTTTAAGTATAAATTTGTTTTCTTTACAGATTTATTTCCTGGATTGAACTTGTACGGCAAGTACGCCGGCTTGAAGGGCAAATCAATGGGTGTTCGTTGATTTTACTTACAAAGACAGAATTCTTAAAAGTCTTAATAAGGAATTGATTAGCTGCTGTATTACACAAGGCTAGTCTTTTGTCCAGATGTAAGTAGCGGGTATATTCCGCTAGTTTGTACTAGTAACCGTAACTTAATGAGTCTATCCATCTCTTTCACGTGAGCTTGTCAGTCCGTAAGGTCGACTTTACCACGAGGTTTACAGAAGATAAGAGGCCTGTTTTCTGCTGATCAAAATTTGTCAGACCGTTACAGCCCGAATCTTCGAATCGCAAGGTTGTGGAACTCCCTGCCTGACTCTATGTTCCCCACGCACTATAATCCAGCGATCTTCAAAGCGAGAGTAAACTATGGTCAAGTGCAAACCCGGTCAAGTTAAAAAAAAAAACTTTCAGACAAGCGAAGATAGCTATAAAAATATTGATATTTAGATAGACATATTGTTGTCTATCTATAACGCATTGCAGATGGTATCTTCCTCTTTTTCCTTTACAACAAATAGGTAGAGTCCTCTAATCATCTCTAGATGATGTAGGATGCAAGGAACTAGTTTTGGTGAAAGAAAATATCTTAACTATATTTTATTTAAGCACTAAACAGAATGCACAAGAATGCAAATTGCACTCGCAAAGTGGTCTATTGAAAGAGTCTCCAGTGTCAGAGACGTCATTCTCAATATTTGTCTTCTCTTAGTGGCCATTTTAGAAGCAATTAGGCTAAGGAAAAGCTATACCTATCGACTTGGAATGTAGCGCGCTTATGAGCGCATTTGCTGATGTATTTGTAGGCTACCAAAGTTAATGTAGATGACTATTTTTGTGTCCGTCTGGGTCATGATCGTTTTTCATCTGTGTTCCAGGCCCATATATTACATATTCGAATATTTTTACCAACAGAGCCACAGCTTAACAAGTTCTTGATTAAAACTGAGACTGTTGCGTCTCTTTCCACCAAGGAAAGGTGGTAGCATTAACATATATAAACATCTGGGTAAGAACAGCGCAAAACGGGCCTATGCGGCCTATGCCCTGCAGTGGGTCTCATTAGGCTGATGATGATGAACGAGGTAGCGTGCGGAGAGTTTTCGCCTCTATCTGTCTAAGTTAGCAGCTAAGACCAATAGTTTTATAGTACTAAGACCAACGGCAAAGTTGTTGCCTACGACAAAATTAGCTAATAAGCTTAAAATTGTATAGGTACACGAGTACTTATACTTTACTATACCTACTTTGCTATCTGATTAGAGTTTTCAGAATGTATCGCGTATATTGCGAGCCCAAAACGCAGGTAGGCCAAAAGGTAACTGCAATGTAATGAAATATCTCTGCGGTGGCCTTTATTCTGCATATATCCCAAAAAATACCTGCGAGAGGTCTATATGAACCGCTTTTCTATGAATGCACTTTAACAGGGCTTCCGTGCTTTATTAAAAAAATAAAGGTTATTAAAACAATTAATGTTCACTTACATTTTCGTAGGAGTCACAGTAGTGTTAACACGTCAAAAATCCAAGACGTACTGAGGAAGCGAGTCCGCCCGGCGCTGCGCGAGCGTTGTGCGGGAGGGGGGAGCCGATCGATATCAAGTCGAGCCGACATGACTCGACGCATGGAAGGGGTGCCATAGAGCAAAATAGTGTTGCCACACGTAAAATCCAAGATGTTATCTCAATAAGTGGGTCAAGCGAAGGCTCGGACACCTAAATAAAAAAAATATTATATTCGCTGATAACAGGGATAAAAATATCTGTTAAGGGTTGAAACTTGGAGTAACTGTGCTTGACAAATTATAAACAAAGTGTTCTGAAATGAGAAAAAAAAAAACTACAAAACACGTTGTTTATAATTTGTCAAGCACAGTAACTCCAAGTTTCAACCCTTCACAGATATTTTTATCCCTGTTATCAGCGAATATCATGATTTTTTTATTAATAAACAATGTTCCGTAAGTTAACAAAGTAACTAATTTTTTTGGCAATGTTATTAATAAAAAACACTTTTCATCCCTTTTCAACCCTTTCCGTACACCCCACAAGGGTGCAAACTCACACGGTCACTTATTTTACCCTTCTGAACAAATTCACAAAGTTTGGCCGAGTAACTAATTTGTTGGGGGTTTTGGGCTTTATTGACTGGACTATTACTGTATAGCTGTTCAAGCGGGCAAGAGTGGAAGAAACCAGATCACTCAGCAGACACCTATGTAGGTATGTTGTGAACTGTCTAAGTGAAAACCACAAAAGTTCATGTATTTATTTGCGCCAGAAAAAGGGTAAAATCAGGGAGATAGTGACAAAAAGCTATGTATCACCCCTATCATCAGATATTCTTTTTCTTCTTCTTCTTTAATTTAAAAGCTACGCTCTTGTTTGTGAAGCCACCGCCACAATTACTTATTTTCGGACTTTCTTTAACTTCGTTGTATGACATGACTATGACATGTATTTTATAAATACTCGTATAAAAAGTAGCATAGTACCCAAGATCCTGATTAGATGAAATGATTGATTCAATGATGAATTTCATTAAGATTCGCATCACAAAAAGTGGCATAGTAACAAGCGTCTGTATATGACAGAGTGAATCAAAGGCGTGATCAATACACACAACATGACATCATGTCCTGAGTCAGCAACAACACAAACAGATCCGCGCGTTAAACTACGACCAATTGTTTACAATATATTATACCTACACTAGTTGTGCTGCGCGGGATTCCATGATATTTTGTCACATTTTATGTAGATATATTAAAAATAATCTAATAAAAAAAAATCTCATGATTGTTTTTTCAATACTGAACAAAATATGCTTTAAAACAGGAAAAATGTATTTTTAAATTATCGTTCTTGCCCCATATTATAATCGCATAATATTTTTGCTTATAATGAGCTAAAAACTGCTTGAACAGAATATATAGAAGCAAACATACAAACCCTACTATATCGTACAACAGCGGTGAGTGAAGCAAATAGGCCGCCTAGTCATAGTCTAATGAGATTTACTTGAGCTGGCAGCGCTTTAACAACGGCTTCGTGGATATATGTAGAACATCTATGTATAGTACGTATATTTTATAGCTTTCACGTGGTACTAATAGTAGCGAATTCACGATACATTGTTGAAGTATTTTTGGCTTGTTAAAATAAAGAGTTTTCACTCTCATCGAGCCAGATTCAAGGCTATCTCAGTATTATGTCTTAGAGGTGTATATTATACTGAAGAGAGGTGTAATGTATACTCGCCAACAATTTTTGTCCAAAGTTTATTCATAAAGCTATTAGGCACTAACGTTATAAGTATAGCCAACATTATATTTGAATCATTTTTCCTGTGAAACTTAAAATTGAACATCAGTACCAAAACTAATCGTGTTTGTAATTTGAAAATAAGGCATAAGAACTTCTAACACTTAGGGACGCTTACACAACGGCTCCTAAACTAATTTAGCCATCTGATTACTTGGTAAATTTGTCTCTAAATGCGTTTTGGAATTGTTGTGCAAGCAGGCTATCTCAGTCTGTTTATTTCACCTTCCCACTTGCTATAACCATGTTTGCATGTCGTCGTCGTCCCTCATATTATCACACTCTATCTGGTCGCGGCATTTCCGCCCCTACGCCGCCGAGATAAGGTGCATGAATCAACCGCTGTCACTCATACATCTATGTACTTTGTCGATAAAGATAGACTTAAATACTTGGGCCACAGAATACTTAACAGTGATAGAGATTTAATAACTATGATAATAGCAGTGTTAGTGAAGGATCTTTATTAAAATTACAACATGAAGTTTTATAACTTTAAATGCAGTGTTTTTTTTTATATGTTGTATATGTTGTGTAGGATATGAGTAGATAGAAAGCGCAATGGAAACAATACATGTATAGGATAAGATATATACTAACTTAAAATAAAGTACTTGTTCAAGTGATGGCAATATTTTGTTTAAGTAGCAGTTACTTATTTCTTATTTTAAACTTACTTTCCTCACCACATATTTTTTAAGGAAGGATAATTATTTTATCCCATGTTCTTCCTCTATCAATTAATATTATTTCACTATGTTGTAAATATGGCAGACTAATAAAGTTATCATGATAAGTCAATGTGATGTTCAATACTATTTCTGCAACTTTATTTTAATAAAAAATCCATTAAGTTGAACAATAGGCTCTTTAACAAACTCATAACAAGTTGCTAATATAGTTACTGCCAACAACTTATTGTTAAGAACTTTATTACATCTATGAGTAAAGCAAAACAATCAATAACACCAGATACTAAAAACACAACTTGAAGTTAGTCAATTACCTAAGTAATGTTTCTTTATATATATATATATATATATATATATATATATATATATATATATACATATTTATTGACTAACCTAAATGAAATGTCAACTAGCCCAAAGCCAGACTTTTATCACAATCTGATAAACCATATTGTCATAATTGGAATGTAGCATTATGTTATATTGAGTATAACTGTGTAACAAACATACATACTTCATGTACACTAGTTAGATATGTACAGCCATAGCCATAGCATAATGTGTGTATGGCATGGGTCGGCTAATTACCTCGCTGCATGTGGATAATTACACTAACTATGTACCTACTTGTAGATTACTTCGAGGAATGTACAAACTTGTAGCAAGGTGTACTCAGATATTTAAGCAAGTCTGATTTTACAAACATCTAGAATGATAAATTATAAAGCTTGTTCTGTTATTTTCTCAGTTTTGAAATCCCAACATATATTTTTGTCTTCTTCATTATAGCCATCTTGCTTTGTAACTACTAAGTAATTGAATATATAAGATCAAAGCAATGAAAGTCTGTACCAGTTCTTACTATGTAAGGATGCTCTATTGTATACCATCAGGACAATTCAAATCAAGTGCAAACTCTTTGAAAAACTCAATATAATTACATAGAAATGTACTCACACCGGCAGTTCCTTCTCCGTAAGTGTGCTGAGCTCGGCTTGCTTGTAATGTTTGAGTGCTTCATCATATGACCCGCAAGCATAGTTGAGCTTGCCAAGCAGCAGGTGAGCGTCCAACGCTACCCCCGCCTTGGTCCCTGCTTCATCTGTGGCAAGTGTGAGGTAGCCGCGAGCTTCTGACAGCTCTCTCTGCGCTCGCTCAATGTTCTCTTTGATAGGCGGCCATTCGTCCAGGTGCGCTTCTAACTTGCCCTCGCCTATTAGGAAGTGGGCCAGACTTTCTGCAATAAGGAAAGATATTAATGTACTTAGTAAATATATATCTCTCATATACATCATCATCATCGGATGCCATCTTCATATAGAAGTTTGGAGGTCAATTGGAAAAAATTCTGTGATTCCATGCTGTTTCTTTTAGATGTTGTTAGCCTAGTTTTTTTCCACTTTCTTAATGTTGTCTCACATACATAAGTACAAAGTCTAGTCTAGTTATGTAAAGTGTTCCCTAACTATGTTTAGTATCTTTTGTTTCAGACTTTTGACCCTCTTTAGCTTTATTATATTTTGTATAGAATAGATTGTCTTTGAGCTGCAAGGTATTCAAAACTGGTGAATGAAGGACAAGCAATAGTGTTCAAAGTATAATTACTAATCAATATAATTACCAATATTTAAACCCAACACATGCAGCTGTTGTAGTCATGTACCTGCTTTGAACCTTGAACTTTGAACAAACAATTTTAGTACCCATTCATAACTTGAAGGTAATTTTTGCTTGCAAAGTATTAAGAATATTTAAAGAAGTGTTAACAGACTCAAATATCTCAAAAACTTTTGGGGATTTCTATTTGATTCATTATCTAAGACATTTTTTGTATTTAGTAGATTTTATAAACATTTTAAACTAACCTACTTAAAGTAAGTAAAATAAAATTAATATAAGGAGGATATTTTGATGGTTTTCAAGTTGACCCATAAGGGAAAGCTAATACCTTGGCTAATACCTAGGTAATTTAATCCACTCAGCCAGTTAAGTAGATTTAATGGGATCCCTTTAAAACACATTTTTTTTTCCTATTTTACTTTGTCATAATGAATTTAGCACAATATATATTGTCATAATGTAACTGTTGCATAATCGTTTTTTGGCATAATGTGTTTTAAGCATAACAATCTATTGTACTATGTTCAATTTGACTATTGATGAGACGCATAATGGTCTTAAGGCATTTATTATTTTTCCTAATTTTATTTTACCATAAAAACACATGGCATATTATGTTATATAATTGTTTTTTTAATATTACTAATTAACATTTTTATGTTTAGGTATTGCGAAGTCACTTGTCTGTGACAGGAGGTAAGATTAGGTTCGTTAGGTTGCTTTCTGCCACACACATGCGACGACGAGCGAAGCGAAGAGGAGCCAAGTCTTGTTGTAGTGCAAGTGTTGGACTCGAAGTCACTTGTCTGTGACAGAAGGTAGATTAGGTTCATTAGGGTGCTTTCTACCACGCACATGCGACGACGAGCGAAGCGAGGAGGAGCCAAGTCCTGTGAAACAACATTATGTGAAAACAGTTATGTGTTTAGTTGTTATGGTAAATTATCATTAGTCCTAAAAACATTATGCCTACCTAAATTAGTACAAAAGTTGTTATGTGACCACATATAGACCCAGATTTAATAGTAAAATACTTCATGGAAGGTCAAGCATTATTTACCCTCTGTGATTAATACATAAGTAGGCAAGAATTTACATAATTAAATTTAACTATGTCTTCAAGGTTAGATATAACTGTATAGCCTATCAATAAAGTTAGCATATAAGTATCTATTTATATCATATGCCTATTTTCTTGTATGTAGTTAAAAGTAAACAAATGCACAGAAACATGTTCCAATCAAAAACATTGCAAGGCCTACAGTCCAAAACAGGAGTGTTTCAGCAAAAAACATGGGTGCATGTTGGAGGATACAAGTGGAGCTTATCAGGGCCAGTAGTGTTGTTGTGTGTGGGTGACGTCACGTCGCGGGTACTGACCGTGCTGCGGCGACCTGGCCTTCAGCTGCTGAGCCAACTCCACAGCTTTCTTCCAGTTAGACTCCTCCCGACTCTTCTCGATCTCGGTCTCGTACACGCGCACAGCATTCTTGCTTCTCGAGGTCATCTTACTGCACGCAGGAACTTGCACTTCTATGTCACAACATTGATTTTAATTTACGATTCACTAACATTGCAAAATCCTTTTGGAATTGCAAAAAATCCCTGATTTCAGCGATTGAAGGCCAAATCAAACTGGCACTGACAGTTGAATGACATGACATGACAGCTTATTTTGCGAAGAATGTTTATATTAGGGTGCAAACGTTGTCTTTTGATTCGTTTCTTTTGATTTCAAAAATCAGGTGTATTGTTTGAATTTCATCAATTTCTTAATAAATCTTCCACATTTAGAAAATAATATTGTACTTTTAGTTCTTAAAATAAGCACAGAAGTGAAGATACAAACATGTAGCTGTCTTCGTACATGGTAAAGAAATACAACGCGTAATGTTATCATGAAGTTTGATCAACCGTCGCTAGATGGCGCTAGCTGTCTCATATATTTAGATTTTTCTATGGATTTTTCGCATTGTGTATTTTGTGGTTTTCATTACCTAAATCATGTCTAAATGGTTTTAAAAAACATATTTGCTGTTTAAATAAAAAGTGTCACTGCTCACAGCATATCCGAAGTCAAAAAGTGTTGAAAATAAGTAAATGGGGCGCCACTTGTAGTACCTACTCAATCAGGTCTTTGGCGTATCTAAATTATTTTCTATTTCAAGACATTTTGGCCAATCCTTGTTTTGTTATCTGTAAGTCATATCATTAAAGCTATTATTATATTTTTTACTTGTAAGATTTTCGTAGGTTTTTATCTTGTTTATTGTTATAGCTATAAAATGTAGGTACCCCGTACCTAATATACTAGGCTCACAAGAAATCATCTACACGGCCTACAAGTACCTACCTAGTTATGTCCATAGATATATCTGACTGCGTTCACCCTTACGGAACTGTATGTTGGGCGCAATAAATCGTGCAAGATATGCGTACCGCTGCGAATACGAGTAACGTGGTGCTGTCACGGCATGTCGTGACGTGACGAATGGCGGCCGCCGCGCGCTGAAGCTGATACACCGGCCGACATGGACGTACCAGAAGTGGTTTGGTAAGCTAGGTTGATGCGATATGTAGATTTATAGGGCTACCTAAAAAGCTACGTTGATAATATATAATAAGTAGATATAGGTACAGTAAGTTATTTGAGACTGAAGCTATTTATGATGAACAGTTAGGTAAGTCAGTCAGAGGTTAAGTCATATAAGGCACGGATGCGCCCAGATGTATTATTTTACTATGGTGATCAACAAGCAAAAAATCACGTACCCACCGTTATCCATATTATGATACATGGCTTACGAACGCTTCATAGAAATAACGATCAATGATTAAAATCTTATCTTGAGATACTGTCTAAAATAAAACATTTTCTTCGCCAAACAATGTTTGCTTAGAAAGAAGATACGAGTGGGTAATTATTTGCTCCCACGCTTCAAGAAGAATGAGCCAAATAAAATACAATAGCCCGGAAATGGTATTACGAGCTAAGAATTGCCAGCACATAGTTTCATGTGTAAATAGGTTATATACTTGGCCGGGGGACAAAAAAGTGGTAAATATAAGTTGGCGAGGCTTCCATCCGCAATGCTGACGCTTTTATTATGCTAAGCGAGTCTTTTCAAGATAATATCTAGTGCCTACTTATGAACCTAGTAGCTTGGCAGGCTTTATTTAGAAGACTTGGTTTAAAGACAGAGAATATTAAGGTAATCTTTTAATGAATTGGCTTAATCTTGTGTATTATTAATTTGCCTTTTTTTACAAGAACTATTGTTTGCATCAATTCCCTGTGTCGGAGTCATACATAGCAGGTACAGACTTACTTACACAAATATAACTAGGCTCGAAATCGCCACTAAACATACAGAATATCGTCACAGCTTAAGGTTGATGAAAATTTTGGACTTCAAAACTGGAGTGAAACCTAATAATTCATAAATTGTTCTTGTTACCACAAACATTTTCCGTAATAAAGTTCTAAAACATTTAACTTCTAAACTTACTAAATCTGTCAACTATTTGTTTCCCTTCTACCCTACAATGAACATATGGTGTGACCTCTCACCATAACAACAGAACTAGCAGCTCATCACAGCAACTTGTCAAGTCTGTGGGCGGCGACGTCGCGGCTCTCCGCTTCGGCTCTCCGCCAGGGCGCGCGGGCGGACGGCGCCCTACACAGCCCGCCCTAGCCACAGTATACTCGTAGAGCTGTGGAGGCTGAGATTAGAGATTAATTAGATTTGTGCTGTCGCGTCTGTAATAGAAAAGTGTGTTGGTAACCATCAGGCTTGCTTAGTGATTATTTAATTCTATGGAGGACAATGCATATCCGCGTTTGTATACGATCGTACTAGACTAAGGAAAAGGAAGGATGTCTATTTTTCCATCATATTTTGTTAATACTTAGGCTGGGTAAGAGAAACTCATGGTTACGTACAATAGAATCCTGTTTGTGTCGACAAATTAAATTTTATACTTACAACAATACAGAGTTAGGTACTTTCTGTGCCTATAAGACCGGCTTCTACACTACGTAGGGAATATCTCTACTTTTTGCAAAAAATATATTTTGTTAGTTATTGTATGTCTGCTTTTGTATCATGGTAGCCCTGTTCAACTCTATTTAGGTACTTGTTCTCTGTCTATGTTCACTCATGCCTTAGGTGCACTCCCGAGGGAATACTCGCGATATTACATCAACAGAAGCTAAAACCGTGTACAAATAAACAAGCAACATGAACACCGGAAACGAAGCCAGCTCCATCCATTACAGTTTTACAAGCATCAATAAGTGTGCAATATCCGGGATCGTATTGATATCCGGTGCAGGCGGAGCAAGGGGGCATGCGGGGGCCTGCGGGGGGCATGCAGGGGGCAAGGGGGCATGAATGACGCACCTGTGCCACAGAGCAGGCAGCAGTGAGTAGTGCAGCAGCGCAGTGCGGGTCAATGTCGGGCCATGGCACGGCCTCCCCCCCTCCTCCCGCCCCTGGCCCCCGGCCCCACCCCTCCGGGGAGCCCGCACTAGCGCTCAGTAAAATATTGACAACACCAATAGTCTGCTATTGATGCGAATTGTCATAAAAATATGCGTTTCATTGCGTTGTTGGATTTTATAGACTTGTTTTTGAAGTTTTGATGAAAATGGGGTTTTATACGACGTTCGATGATTTATTGTGTAATTATTTGGCCTACGCAGGCGAGGGGTTTCATTGGATTCGTTAAAATGATGGTAAGATAATAAAATAGCAATTGAATCAAATTAAAATGTATTTAAAAGTAAAAGTAGTACATGCCCATAACTAGTTGCTAACTAAGCTATTGTGGTTATCAAGATTGTATTTATAATAAATACAATCTTACCTTCTTAGAGTACCAAATAACACTGCGCCACAAGACGTTTTAAATTATATTTGTGCAAATGGCACGGCAAGTTTCGTTGAGCCGGCGCTGTATTTATTTAATATAAGATTGCATGATGACTCGTACATTATACCATCAAATAAATAACAACTTTACGTAGAATAACGTACAATAAAGTAATACAATAATAACTTGAAAAGGTCTAATGTACCTACTATTAGGTACTGAATTCCCAGAAATCACCAGAATGTGATGTCGGAATGGGGCTACTATTTACTTCTATCCGCTCATTATAATTGCTTTTACGACATTAGACATGCAATACATTACTTACATCACCTTAATTCTATGATAACATGACTCGTTGTTACCCGTAGTAATCGGTCGCCATTCGTGCATAGATTTAAAAATATGTATTGCTTAGACATAATAAAACTTAGTAACATATTAGTTATCTTAATTCATAGTCTATAGCTGCTCGTTTTTAAAGATATTATGTAGTACCTAGTGTTCTTTGTTTAACTAAATCAATTAAAACTACTTATAGCCCCGTGTTGGTATGAATGTAGAACAATCTCAGTATCTTTTTAAATACTTATTTCAAAAAAAGACATTCTAATAAGGAGTGTACTAATAGTCATTAGTAGCTCAGTGAGATATAATACACCTAAATCTAGTGAGTTTATATATTTATTTACAATTTAATTAAAACGGCGCGAGCCAATTACATTAATTAATAAAAGAGAACAAAACTAATAATACAAATACTTAATTAAAATTGAGATAAAAGATCATTCTAAATTAAAATATTAGTGTGTCAAAATCTTAAACATATTATGGTCAACATTTTATACATAGTGATATCTATTTACTACCCTAATTTAAAATAAATACATACATACATTCATTCATTTCGTTCGCAAAACATGAGACACAATAATACTAGTGGCTGCCATCCATAGACAAACAAGTCGCACGTCGGCGTGGCGGCCAAGAGAGCGTTGAGTGCGGCCAGTGCGCGGGGGAGCGGGGATGTGGCGTGAGCTACGGTGCGGCAGTGTTGCCCAACTAAAAGCTTGCGTCGCCTGTATTGCAAATATTTGTTCGGAACGTACAATCGAAACAGTTTATTGAGCAGATCCGGTGCATCGATCTCACCTCGCAAGATTTTGCACACTATAGTAAGCTGACTAGTGTCCCGTCTTACTTTCAGGGAGTTATAACCCAAACAACCAAGAATGAACTTGGATGGATACTTATATGGATAATATCCATAGACCCGTTTATACAAAAATCTAAGAAAAGCTCGCTGTACTTTTTCCAGCTGTTCGGTATACGTTTTTTCATGGGGATTCCATACGCACATCGAACTTTCCATTTTGCTGCGAACTAATGCACTGAATAGCAGGCGAATGATATGCTGGCTATGGAAGTCTCTAGTATTCCGCAACACAAAGCCCAGACGTCTGAACGATTCTTTAACTAGTGCACTGATGTGATCGTTAAAGGTTAGCTTTTGGTCGAATATGACACCCAAATCTTTGATATTGGATGAACGGTTGATAATAGTTCCATTTATGACGTAGTTATATATAATTGGGTGCCACATTCGACCAAAAGACATTACGTGACATTTAGTCGCGTTAAATTCCATTCTATTGAGGCGACTCCATTCTTCGACTGCCTCAACGTCCTGCTGAAGCGACACACAGTCATCTATCGACTTTATTTCAGCATAAAGCTTCAGGTCATCGGCATATAATAAGCACTGAGCACGCCTCAGGACAGCAGGGATGTCATTGACCATGAGCAAAAATAGGAGAGGACCAAGTATTGAGCCCTGGCTTACTCCGGATCGCGTATGATAGGGTCTAGATTGATATTGGCCTAACCTCACGAACTGTTGACGATCTCGCATATAATCCGCTAAGAGGCGAAGAAATCCTGGTGCAAAACCTATAGCAGCTAGCTTGGCCAGCAGGATATCATTGTTGACCCTGTCGAACGCCTTCCGGAAGTCAAAATATAGGACATCCACCTGCAGACCCTGGTCTAGCCCAGCTGAAATGAAGTCCACAATAGACAGCAGGTTTGTATCTACTGATCTTTTGCGTCTGAATCCATGCTGAGCGTTGCATAGGTATCTGTCCACCTGGTCATATATATATTTATGCAATATGCTCTCAAAAACCTTAGCTGGTGAAGACAGGACTGCTATTGGGCGATACTCTTCCACACACAGCTTATTGGAACTCTTAGGTATGGGACTTACTCTTGAGAGTTTCCATTGTGCTGGGTATTTACCTGATTTTAAGGCAATATTGAATATGTGGCAGAGTGGAACACAAAAGTGCTTTTTCAGCTGTTTCAAAACTCCAGGGGGCAAGCAGTCCGGACCAACAGAACTGCTTGGTTTCAGTTTGTTTATACCGTACATAACATCACTAGGTGCAATTTCCAAGATGTTTATATAGTTGCTATTTTTGCTGTGATCAGCTTCAAAAGCAAGTGTCGTGTTAAGTGACGGTATGTCGGGTAAAAACACACTGGCAAAGAAACTTGCAAATGCCTCAGCTGCGTCTACACCGGTGTGTGATTGACCTTGGTAAGTGACGGTTGGCTCGAATCCACCTTTAGAGCGCAGACTAGAGACATGTTGCCAAAAGATACGCGGATTTAGTTTTATATTTTCTTCTATGCCTTGCATGTATGTGCTATACGCTGCGGCTACACGTGATTTAAGATCGGCTCTTAAAGCAGAAAACTGACGGTAAGACTCAATGCACTTGCTTTGTTTCCAGACTGAATGAAATGTATGCTTGCGTCGTATATCCTGAATGATATCCCTGGAAAACCAAACGGGATAACGTCTAGTAATTTTGCTAGATCGCCGCTTTTTAGGCATACATTCATCAAAACAGTTATAAACAATCTTATACAGCTTGTCGGTGGCTGCACAGCAATCTGACGTTTCCAAAACCGCACTCCAGGAGCTCTCTGCTAGTAATGTAAGTAACTTCTCATAGTCGCACTTCTTAAAATTCCAGTCAGTGGCTGGATCGATATTAGATGGCTCCAAGCAATCTGATCGGCAAACTGGTTCAATTTCGAAATCTATGTTTAACGGCGGATGGTAACGATCAACTATTTTATCGACGAGTTTATCCGTAGCTGTAACAAAAACTTTCCTCACAACATCGCTCTCTCGGACCAATACCACGTCCAATACACCACCATACTCATTCCTTACCTCATTCATTTCACAAAATTTACAATAAGTTAAAAAATAGCAGTAATAATTTTGAATACTTTCGGAAGCACCTTTTATATTTAAATCTCCAAGAATTATTACTGGAGATTTCAGGGAATGTATAATTGTTTCTACTTTGTTGAAAAAGCGAAAGTATTCACTATTACATGCATGCGATTTTATGTACACGATACAAAGGTTAATTGTCCTCCCATGCAATGAAACTGTAGCCCACAGATCCTCTCCGTTATCAGTCTCTAGGTGACGCTGCCTCTGTATAACCATGGGGGGTCTAGCAAATAATGCAACGCCACCATGGGGAGTATTCCTGTCTCGGCGTAAAACAACCCAATCTCCAGATACAACTTCCGAGTCTTCCACTGAGCTGTCTAAGAAAGTTTCTGTTAAGGCAACAATATGATAATCGGTCTCTGCTAGACCACTACGTAGCTCTCTCAGGGCACCTTTAAGGCCTCGAATATTTTGAGAATATATACTTGTGCCAACACTTTTCTTACTATTCGGTTGTGAAGCCCCGAAAGGACTGCCTGTTATTTGAACTAGGAGATCGGGCACTTTCTTTTACCGCCAACGGCTTATGGTATGGTATCCATGGTTTTATACGGGCGTTAATTGGCCAGGCGTCTTCGGAGAAACAAATATCATATGCAGGCAGCGGGACTTCTATCTTATAAGATTTGTAGTCTCCTCTTGATCTTAGCTCTTGGACTGTACACGTACCGGCTGGATATAACTGGTGGAGATAATCTCTGACCTCATTAATGTCAGATTCCATGTTCCAAACATGCATGTACTTCCGAGGTTCCACAGCTTTCAAAGTTGTCTTTGCAGGTCCAGCTGTACCACATAGCGAAGGAGGTCTCCGGTTCCCTTGCTTCCGGACTTCCGTCCACTGCATAGGATTTCTTGGGCTAGTCGTAGTCTGTAGCGGGGCCGTATCTACTTGCGTAACAGCCAAAACCGTTGGTTCGCCAAGATTTTTGGTCGGAGTTGAAAAATCGGCTGGAACGGGTTGAACCTTATCAGTAGATTGGTTTTGCTTTCCGGATTTTGGTTTTGACTTACCAGAGGTTTTAGCTTTGTTTGGCTTTGGTGCCTGGATAACCTTGGCCGTGGCATGATCTTTAGCCGCTTGCGAGGCAATAGATGACATAGCAGACACTGTCTTGATGGAGCATGAAGATGTTGGAGGTAGTGGTGCCTCAATCAAGGTTATGGGTTCAGCTGCACTGATAAGGGGTTGCTGCGGGGTCACGGTGCAGGCTTTAGTTTGTTCATACATAAAGTTCTTAATAGTGCTCACTGCGTCATCCAGCTGTTTTCGTAGATGTTGAACTTCCGTCGAATACACATTCACAGTTAACTCAAAGCCTGATATAAGACCAACGGCGTGGTGTAGTTGTCCTCTCAGTGACTGTATTTCCAGCATTAGCCCTTTAACATCCTGAATGGCTATTCCTGTGTCCTCATGATCAGCAACAATAGTGCTGTCATCTATGTACGTTATGCAAGGGGGAGCTACTTTATTTCTAACTGTAACATAGCTAGCATAAGATGTTTTCTTACTCGAGCCCACCGGCGTTGAACTATTATCTCCGCCCTTTTTAGACTTACAAACGCACTCGGGGCAGATCCAGCATGTCCGGAGTTCAAGGGATATACTAACACCTGTACAGAGCAGGTGATAATATTTATTGCAATCGGCAGCGGAACACTGCAAAAAGTCTTCATTTCCATCTACCATTAAGCAACACGCGGCACACTTGACATCCATTTTTTTAGGGTTCGTCATGAGATCGTCCATCACAAATCCACTAGCGGGCCGCAGTGAGAAAAAGTTGGGCGGCTCTGGTCGTGGGATGCGTCGTACCTACAGCGGCGCGATGACGAAGCGCTTGTCGAACAGGCGACCGGCGCTTTTAAATATCACTCCGTTAATATTTTTGTTTGTATCTTCGTTCTTCGTCATCCGATCTTCACGAAACAAACACCGTTACGTAGGAAATCTTCTGTGCAATCCAACTAAATATGTTTCACTATTGAAGATGGTTTAAACACAATATTTACTATAAATTAATCACAAAACAACGGTATCAGTGTGTTACCGCGAAGCCGGCTGTGTTGCCACTGTTCGTTACGATTCCTTGGGGAAATTATTCCGAGTATAATTCCAACACGATGAATATTAAAACTGTATTTATGCGCGTTTTATAATTTTCAGACACCTTCACGCCCTTGAGGGCACAATGCGTAATTATTACGGACTAAAATACTTGACAAAATAAACTGGCGTTTTATTTATGTCTTGCCAATGATATTAATTAATGGTACATATCCCTCTTCTTCCTTTGTAAACACCGCATGGATTGGAAGAGCAATAGTTAACTTGAGTATAAACATTTTTTTTCTTTACATAGGTTTAAAAAGTTACAAAACAAAAACAATGGTCAATTTAATTAGTTGATTGAATTAACAAATGAATGGATTGAAATTGATTGATATTAATATGAAATTTAAATTTTGCATAAGAACTCTGTTGACAGAAATACAACATGAATATTGATCTCAAACTGGTCAGGCGTCTGTATGCCACTGCAATTGACGATCATCGCAAAACTATACCAAGTCAACACGCCCAATAGTTTTAACATTTAAAAACTTTATAAAAATCAGTTTATCACTAGGCCAACTTATCACGCCTATAATTTCATTGATCAATTAATGTGTTAATCAATCCGTATTTAAATGCCCCTCCCGCGGGTTGCGGGTTGCGTGTGACGTCACTCGCCAGCCTTGGCCCACTTCCCGGCGCCTAGCAGGACGCCTGCCGCAACTACACCCGCTTTCAATTTAACTCGCGGTTGTAAAGTTTCATGGCGCTCGGAATCACAGCTCATGCCATGATGTGATGTGCTTAAATCTTAGTTGTGTCACTGCGGTATTTGATATCAATATTTATGATGCTAGACAATGCAGAGGGATGAAAGGCATTAATGTCATTTTCACATAAACTATCAATTTATAGGTCTTCCAATAGATAATGATTCGGTTTCTTGTACGACACAGTGATAGTAAAACTACCAGATACCTACTTCTATCAATCAAGTTCAAGTTCAATTTATTCATAATAATAGGTATTACAGGTCACATCTTAATCAAAAACGAGTTCTCATTGCTCTGCCAATTGTTGGAAATTTTACGTATCATTGCGTTGCGAGTAGGTACTAATATTTCCTCCTTACTTAAATGGTATTTTTTCTCAATCCTAGCATGGTGTCGAGAAAGAGAGGGATGAAATTCCTTGATGGTGTCTCACGGGTATGTTATACTCGTAGTAACGTCACAGAATAAACTAACGTACTCTGTCTGCCAATATTTATACGTACATAAAGGTATAATAGAGTGAACTAGGCAAGATATTATGTAGAATATTCTAAGCAGGCGTAGCATCTCGTAGCTCCGTAGCCAAATCCTCGTAGCTTCCTAGCACGAGCTACGAATAGGGTTATTTTGACCGCGGGCCGTTCCCGGGACTCCCTACAAACTGTCACATATTCTGTGACCGAATGCAGTACTGCTGCTATTTATTCTGTGGCTTTACTTAGTACAAACTACTAGTTATACTGTGACAATCCAGTACTAACTGCTATGTATTTTGTGGCCCAGCCTTGGCCCCACCGCAAGCCGGTTTAATAGGATTCCATCTGCAACTACCCGCAAATAGATATTGAATATTTGAGAAGGTTTTAAAGCAAATAGGAACGTAATCTGCGTTTGCTTTAGCTCGGATTTTCGCCGGAAACGGATACAATAAGTGGATGTTGCTTCTGTTTACATATTCTATGAAAATATTCGTTTTGTATTAAAAGTGGAGAAGAAAAGCTTGTCACTGTTGTTCCTTCCCTCTTTTTTTGTTTCTTGCTCGTAACGATGAGCCGGTGTAGTATATTAGTTTTTTTTTATGAAAAAAGGTAATGTTTGAGTATAGCAACAAAGACTCCGAATTTTTGTACTAATTGGTCTACTGAACTATGTTCATATAGTTTTAGCATCAAAGTTGTATGAAAGTATACTACGTATGTACTACATATAGCGTACAAGCAGCTCGGGTAGGTTTCCAGTCACTGAACTGATTTCTAAAGCCTTGTTCATTATACAAGTGGGTTAATGCGGTTGCGTTACTTACTGATACTACTACCTACTCTATGCAAGTACTTACTCTGTAGTATGCTTGGACTAAATATTAACAAATACACTTTATGCTATACACTAACGAGGTTCCTTTGGTCTTACCTGTGCTAATTTGTGATAGAAAGTAGGTAATGTTTTAATCCAAACCCAAATTTTATCCAAATCAATCAGCAGTTTGATCGCCAGACGTATTAAAACAAAAAGTTTGATGTAAATACTTTACGAAGAGTATCGGTCACTGAAACCTGAAATAATCTATTTTTAATATGATAGTATCTACTCAGTGTCCGCATTAAATTCGTTCACTACTCAAAGCCACACACACAACATATACTGTAAGCCTAAAATGTCTTAATCTTGATAAGTTGCGGTATATATCCCCGTCCTCCCTCCTGCTCCCCGCGGCCTGCCCCGGGTCCAAGCTGGCCGCATTACCCCGGGGAAGCTCTACTGCCCCTTGTACACTGAAATATGTAAAGCCTCCATTGTCCCGATCGCGCCGGAAAACGTTATTAATCGCTCACTCGCTTTATGACCAGTAATTGTTGGAAATATTCAATTAAAAAGGGTACGTTTTGTTAATATCTTTTATGTTGTGATAATTTGATGTTTTTAATTAAAAAGGGGTTGGAAGAGAAACCGTTTTATGACTGTACATTGTAACCATTTTAACAATGTATTTTAACATTCTAGAAATTTAAACATTGGCACATACCAAATAACACACATTTGCATATGTATACAAAAGCAATTGCGAGATTATAGTACTTTGTTTTTTCGTTAATTTGTTGATTATTGATTTTCCTTAATGCTACGATAGAATAAAAAAAATAACAAATTATTATTAGTTATATGTATATCAATGATGATGATGAGGATGTCCTCCTTGACGTATCTGTCAGTGGTTTAGTATAGGATGCCAAAAGTGGTGAAAGCTTATTTTATCTCGATGCATTTATATAAATAAATAAATATTTCGGGACATTGCACACAGCGCCATCTAGCCCCGCACTAAGCAAACGCTTGTGTCGTGGGTACTAGATAACGGATATAATACTTATATACTTTTCTTTTGTAAATACATACTTATTATACATACAAACAACCAGACTCAACACAAGAAATTATACATTTTTAAAATGAATAAATACTGGTGTCAGGCGGGAATCGAACCCGCAACCCCTAGATTAGAAGACAGAGCCACTACCAACTAAGCTAACAGGCCAGTCATATAGATCATTACATTACCTACTGCATTATAGTCATAAATATTTTAATCAAGTATAAACACATTTCTGTACATATAAATAATAGTGTCCATTTAGTACAGGGAAACCTACAAGAATGACTTACTAGTTAGTTCCTCCATTGGCCGCCGGCGCCGAGGGCGCTGCGAGCTCGGAAGCCCTTTGTGGCACACTCTAGCTAATTGCTGTACAAATATGGTATACCTAATTATACTGGACTACTTGAAACATACCTGCTGAGAACTTGAATTTACTATAATTATAAAAATCGGTAGTATACTAATGCTTGCTTAGTTAAAATCCCTTTCCCTTTGACTGACATAAGACATAGAACGTGATGGTGTATTTTATTTTTAATTTAAATTGAATGAGTGTCATGTCAGAATGACCCTTATAGTGACTTATTACTACAAAAATAAGATAATAAACTTTATTTTATAGATAACGACAAAAAGCAGCCACTGTCTTTCAGTCCACTTTCCAAATTAAAGTACATAAAAGCAGATAAAGATAAAGCTTACGACAGTATATCGTTATTTGCCACAAACTCAGTATAGTTTACAACGGTAGGGTTGTTTTACTTATTATTTGTACGTACATTCTGTAGTCGAGTAAAAAAGGCATTTATATGGGAATACCATAAGATTGTGATTTAGGAATACAATACTTTAAATGCCCAGTAAAGAAAAGTTGCCGCATCAGGACTTGGTATATAATAAAAAGATATTACAGCGCAGATAATAGATGCAAATTTTTAAGTGCAATTAGTAATCTTACTTTCCAAGATGTGTACAATAGTGAAAATCCGCATTCAATAATTTTCATGAAATTTTTCTCATGTTGTACAAAATGTGTTTCCCTGAAATTCGAATGAAATGTTTCCACATTAAAAAACCATTATGGGTATCAAAAGGTATTAAAGTGTATGCGAGAAAAAAAAATTGTCTGCTTTGGAAATATAGATCCAGTAAAACTGAAAACGATAGGAATAACTTGAAAACGTATACTAAGCGATTTAAGAAAATTGTACATTTGACACAAAAAGCACAGAACAATTACCATATTCTAACTTTAAAAAGTAAGTCAAAGGCAACTTGGAACGTGATTAACAGGCAGAAAGCGTGCTATCCTGATGAAACGATATCTGAGCTAGTGATGATGATGGAAATACAATATATAAACCTAAGGCAATGGCAGACTATTTCAATGATTATTTTATAAGTGTTGGCAAATGTAATAGAGATAAAACAGTTGAAAACAGTGAAAACCATCTGACCAATCCTAATATTACTGGTAATAATAAATCATTAAATTGTTCTTTACCTCCACTATCCCTTCAGATATTGATAGAATCATACGAGGACTCAATAAAACTAATAGTGCAGGATCGGATGGTATCTCTGTATATAGCCCCAGTGCTTAGCCATATCATAAATGTATGTAAGGAAAACGGAGTGTTTCCTGATGCTTTGAAAAGGTGGAAAATCAAACGTGGGCAATTATCGGCCAGTGGCCCTAATTCCAATTTTCTCCAAAGTAATAGAAAAAGTAATATATTTACAAATATACAATTATTTCGAATGCAATAAACTATTTTCAAAGCACCAGTACGGATTTAGAAAAGAAAAAGCTATCAATATGGCAATATACGATTTTCTAAAAAAAAATATGACTAATGTACACAAAAGAAAAAAGTCGTAGCACTGTATATGGACATGACAAAGGCTTTTGATAATGTAAAACATGAAATACTATTGGACAAGCTATGTAAATATGGAATAAGAGGGAATGTAAATTCGTTACTCAGAAGTTACTTAACTAATAGACGCCAACATATAGAATTGAAACAGATGTGCTCAAAGACAATGACTTTAAAAACCTATAAATCAGAAACGCGAAAAGTCCAGTTTGGAGGCCCATTATTTTTCCTAATTTACATAAATGGCTTGCCCAATGTAACGAAACATGACATTGTTTGCAGATGATTGTACAATATTATTTATACATGACAAGCTAAGCGCAATTCAAGCTGATATAAGTAATACGTTGACATCAATAATTAATTGGCTACCTAGTAATAATTTAAAAATTAACATAAGTAAATCAAACATGATGTATTTTAGAAATAGGCACAATGATAATACTAATTTTGACATCTCTCACAACACTGAGAAGATATGAAAATGAAGTAATAGTAGCCCGTTTCTTAGGAGTAAATATAGACCATAAATTAGATTGGGAACAGCATGTTGATAATGTACTCGTATGTAAACGGGTGCACAAATTTGCCTATGCACTATTCCAACTCCGGAAAGTAGCCAGCGACGCAACTCTATTAACGGCGTATCATGGCCATGTGGCATCAATATTACGATATGGAATCATGTTTTGGTGCAATTCCACAAAGCGAACTAGAGCATTCATAGCCCAGAAGCGCTGTATAAGAGCAATACGTAGACTGAAAAAAAGAGACTCGTGTAGAGAATATTTTACAAAACTGAAATTGCATACAGTACCATGCTAGTATATACGAGAGGTAGCTATGTTTGTAAAAACAAATCCTGAAATGTATAGAATACGGTCACATAGTAAGAGGCATGAAGGAAGATTATATGTAGCTCCGTCGAGCACAGCGTTCCTGAGCAAGAGTGTGTTTTGTATGGCAATTCATATATATAATAAATTGCCTAAAATTATTACAAGCTTGGATGAAATACTTAGTTTTAAACATAAGTTGAATGAATTTTTAATATAGAAAGCATATTATTCAGTGGACCTATTTTTAAAAGATACTGATTTGACTAGTGCGATGTAATGTGTGTGTTTAGTGTTAAGTATAAAGAATGTCACATGTCTCAAATGTGTAGTAGCTATGTATTTTTTTATTTTATTTATTATGTTTCAACAGTAAATAATAAGATTTAATGACATGACTGCATCTTATAATAGATACTATAACAAATACCTGTAAACCCTTTTCGGGTAGAAACTAGAGAGCCATACTAATTACATTACGATTTTAATAGTAATGTGAATGTACATCCTATACAACCTAGTCTCCAGAAAATAAATCTATACTATATAATATTATACTTCGGGTCTATCGAAGACGATTATATTGTTTACTAGCAGCAGTCCATGGAATTGTGCTGCCACTGTCACACTTTTAGATAGTCAACTACTTTAAAAAAGCAAAATTCAACTTCCGGTGCACTCGTTTCCGTCTCCGCTCCACGCGGCTCACCTCGCAGGAAGACGCCTGCAACTCGCCATTACGTGATTTTGTGTCGCCGCTGTCGCACGCCTTAAACAATTTGTTTAAAAATCCATTTAATTTTAAATATTCTTTACGTGTTGTGTCCAGTGATTATTAAAGAACATTGTGAACTGTGCCAAATATTAAATATTAATTGAACCGTGCCGTTGAAATTTATAAATTCGAAATGTGTTAATAATAAAAACTAAATTAAACAAAAATAACGGTTATTTAACGTCGTTAAATCATTTAACCAAACATTACGACAAAACCAGTGAATATTAATTGCTTTTGTGAGACCAGGTTACTGGAATTCTGTCTATGACGGAATTTTATGGATAAATTATCTTTGGTGAGTGACTTATTTTATTAACATACGATCTTATTTTTGAACTACCCTCGAATTTATGATAATGGTAGTTTATATTTTTACTTGATTGTAAAAACTACTCAAGTACCCAACTTTTGTACTTTTTCTTAAAAAAATCGTTCATTATAAGACTTTAATACTACATGTAACAAAATAATCTACAAATAGAGAATGAGCATGCAACATCGCGCCCTGGCGCAATAAGATTTAATTGTTTTCTATCATTATTCACAACGATTCTCAATTTAACTGCTCAAATCAACCTAAACGGTTTATTATTCGATCGTAACTTTTTATATGATGATGCTTTGAGTTTTACTCGCATTAATTGTAGTAAATTAGTGAAAATCCATGTAATTCCTGTGGAGAATATTTATTTTGCATCACGTATATCGTGTTAAGCAATTAATGTGTATTAGTGTCCACCATATCTCTATGTGAATCATGTTGAGAATATTTATATACCTTTACCTACATCGTGTAAAGCAATTAAAGTTTATTAGTGTCCACCGTATCTCCATGTTAATAATGTTGAGAATATTTATGATATATCACGTATATCGTGTAAAGTAATTAATACTAATTAGTGTACACCAAATTTTGATGTGAATCATATTGAGAATATTTAAGTGGCTTCATGTATATCGTGTAGAGTAATAAATTGGGATTAATGTACAGAAAATATCAATGCAAATCATGTTGAAAAATTTTAAAATCCTTCACGTTTATCGTGCAAAGTAACAATTGTGGGTTGCTTATTTCTTTTTTCTCCGCGTGTGGTGCGTTGAGGTACCTACCAATTACCAACACTTATAAATTATTTACCTTCAATTACAAATATAAATCACAGAATGAAATAGCTCATGGTAATGATGCCTCCCTAGAAAAAGAGGCCTAACAAAGAAATACATTCGAAAACCTCATAATCAAAGGCAACCACAGATGTATTAGAAAATCTTGTTCCTGAAACCTTAAGTTTACACAATCAGTATTCAGTACGGAATACAAAGCACGGAAAAAACTAGGATAAGGATAGGATAAGGATTTTGCTACCTGGTGTTGGCTATCCATAGAAAGCTTGCGTTAAAAAAAAAAAAAGATATACATGCACTCTACTTGAACTTAGAAGTTCAAGCTGCCTTATCTCCTCTCAATATCAAAAGGATATTGATTATGCAACTAAACGAAACAAACTGTCTTGCTGTTTATCAGCTGTTTGGCTGCGTTTTATCATCAAAATTGAAAAGGTGATGCACCTACCACAACCTAAGCTAAAATATTCATGACTCAAGGCCTTCAATTAGTTATGGCCAACACATACAGAAAGTGATCATTATGGAGGTGAGCATTGTACTAAATTTCAATTTCCAATTTCCTTTTTTATCATATGACTTGAATGTAACTACACTGACTTTCTTACTGTACTAAATAAACATACTAAATATGCTGTAAAACTAGTAAAATTTATAACATTTTCTTTAGTGCTATTCTAACTGAGCACATACTCATTGAATCTTTACAAGCAGACACAATATTGAGGGCAGAAATAAGATATACCCCGCATGCACCGCTGAGATCTCGTGTCCACAACTAGCCGAGGTGCTTTAAACTTGGGGGGAAGTCACGGCCAGAGCCACAAACCCTGAAGCCAGTAAGCATGCGCCGGCCGCGGGGCCGCCGCCAGGAATTCTCAAACAACCGCCAGAGCTACATGAAGTGAGGAGCCCGAGGATATTAATGCTAATACTGCAGGTACTTATTACAGAAAAACTTAATAGTTGTAGAATATTTCTATGAACAATGGTGTACCAAAATGGATGACTGTGTTACATTGTTAACATTGTGTTGGGACCTGGGTGACAGTTTCACCGTTTAAAAGAAAACCAATATAGTATATTACTAGGTACTATTGATACCGAACTTTTGTAAAACAAAATTCAAAGTCACAAAATTGATAAATATATCGTAGATATAATCTTGTCGCATCTGAAGATGCAGATCAATTTCTATCACGACGTTTACTGTACAAAAACCTAATATCATGGTCACCATGATCATCATTTTAATTGTTTACAAAAACTTATTCATTTAAAACATCTTCAAATAGTGAATATGGTATCATCAAATTAGTGGACTACCATTATAACAGAAGAACTAAATTATATTTATGTACACGATGCTTACATTTACTTGCTACAAATGCAAATGCAAATAAAAATAGAAAGTGGTTACGTTTTACATAAAATACATACGTATATGTACAAAATTAATTTTCTAAATATTGATATTAAGCTAAATGCAACCTTACGGTGTTATCTCTATCTCATTAAAATGAGTTTATTTTATTTGGCTGGTTATTATTCTGACCATATACATTATAGAGTAACTTATATTTAGCACCCAAAATCACATTCTACCTACCACGCGAGAAATAAACAATGGATCATTTTAAAACTCCATTTGGCCCAGCCGTTTAATATGATATAATTATTAAATAAGTACAACGCAAATATAATTTATGTATATTGTACAAAGAAATTTGAAAGTGATAAGTTTATATTAATAGCTCTACCTAGTATCGGAGAGCAGAG
Source organism: Macaria liturata (assembly GCA_964023185.1). Classification (NCBI taxonomy): domain Eukaryota; kingdom Metazoa; phylum Arthropoda; class Insecta; order Lepidoptera; family Geometridae; genus Macaria; species Macaria liturata. The sequence continues at coordinate 12,963,431 of OZ026815.1, read as the reverse complement.
TGCATTAGAGAAAATTTAATATGGTGAAATTTAAAAATAAATGATTGAAAAATGCACCGTACGCAACTGTGACTAGTTATTTAGTCTACAGTGACTCCTGTACTTTATACAAAATGGTGTTTTCGGTGTATCAAAGCTCTTATGGACATTGGACAGAATCAAAACTCATTTTACATATAAATATGTATACCTATTTATAAATATTCAAGATGAAAATTTTGCTTTTTATTGTTTTAACATATTAATTTGCATCCAATAAAAATATTGAACGTTGCAATATACTTTTGAGAATTGATAGTACTACCACAATTTGCTATATAAATTGAATTTGAGGTTATTTGAAGTATATGTCAAGACAAAGGTGCGAACACAAATATATTCATGCGCTTTCTTCGTACATAAAATAATGTTTATTATTGGTGATTGAATATTCCGAAAATATAATACTAATACGGAATAGGAGTTTATTAGCGATGCCTTCGCACAAATTACAAAATTAAAATGTACTTACCTGTTTTGTTTGCAGCCCACAAAACTACAAATATTTGTGGTAGCCTTTATTCAAGCTCCGTTACTTTTAATTGAGAAGGTTATAAAAAAATTTCATTTGATTCCTTAAGTATAATCAGTATACTGTTATACATTATAGGATGCTTTATTAACTTATCGATATTACGTTTAAATTTAAAATGATTACTTACTTTTTACCTTTATTGAGAAATTATAAAATTTTGTAGTAACTATTAACTTATAATTATCTTATTGAATAAATTAATTTGATACATGCAGACCTGTCACTTGCAGCTTGTTAAGCAAAGGTATTATAAAAACATGTATTTCAATTGTTGGCCTCATTTGCACCGTTATGGGCAAGGTTAATATATTACAAAAAAAAAAAGCTTTATTTATTGTAATATACATATTCATACTTATACTCATTATTAGCTACAAAATTCGAACAAAGGACCAGTTTCAACTCGTTTAACACTGAGTTAATTTTGTGGTGAAATCCCTGAGGTCAAATATATTATAATTATCATGTCAATAGATAATTGTTTTGATTATCTTTCAAGTCTTAAACTATTTTTTTAAAAATTTTACTATTTACCAATATCAGTCTGCATATTTTGCCTCACAAATGATTAACTTACCCAATAATCGATTCTACCTAATAGATGCAAACTTTGAGGTTCCTTAAATTGAACAATAAAACCATAAGTGAAATCGTTGTTAATGTAAGTACCTAAATGAAGTAAGCTGTTCCAGATTTCATGAATAAATTCACGTCATGTTCGTAAGTGGTGGCACTTATAAAATTGATTAAATTAAAGAAAAGCTGACCTTTTAGTTTTTTTCCAGCATTAGTTATTCAAACTTACATTGGGAAAACATCTTTCCTGACATCAGAACCTATGATGGTAATTCTTTTGTTATATCCATACAGAAACCACTCACGGGATGTCGCTAGCGGAGTAGCTTATCAAATTGAAAATAATTCCATTGTAGACATATTAAATTATTTACATATATTATCTAATCTTTTCGTATTGGCAATGCCTAGTATTATTAAATATATTATATACATACTTGCGCATTATAGTATTAATCTTACATCATTTAAGCGAAATAAATGTTAAGCACATGATTATTAAAAAATAATAATCACATGAAATATCTTTATACTACTTTGTGGTTGCAAGATACAGGAAAAACAAACTTATTTGATTTTCTTATTGAATATGTTAATAAACATTTTTTGCAGTTTTCTTTCTGATAAAACTCTAAACATCTGCTAGTAAACAATATAATCGTCTTCGGTAGACCCGAAGTATAATTAAGAATCAAACGAAAACTTACCTGTTTGATTCCAATTATGCGAGGGTCAACCGAAGACGATTACACTCCCACCCACCCTAAATTTTTAACCCTTTAAAGCAAAAATGTTTATTGCAAGGCATATATTACTGGGTGTGCGTATACTATGTCTCTAAAAATAATGGCGAGTTGCAGGCGCCTTCCTGCGAGGTGAGCCGCGTGGAGCGGACAAGGAAACGAATGCACCGGAAGTTGAATTTTGCTTTTTTAAAGTAGTTGACTATCTAAAAGTGTGACAGTGGCAGCACAATTCCATGGACTGCTGCTAGTAAACAATATAATCGTCTTCGGTTGACCGTCGCATAATTGGAATCAAACATCAAACTGGTAAGTTTTCGTTTGATTCTTAATTATAAAGCTGAAGAGTTTGTTTGTTTGTTTGAAAGCGCAGGAAATACTGATCCAAATTGAAAAATTATTTTTGTGTTGAATAGAACATTTATCGAAGAAGGCTTTAGGCTATAAAACATCACGCTGCAACTAATAGGAGCGAAGAAACAATGGAAAATGTGGAAAAAACGGGGAAAATTATTCATTTTTGAGGGATTCCGTTGCGTGCGCTGCGAAAACGGTTCAAGTCGTGGGTAACAGCTATAATTTATAAGTTTGCAAAAATAAATATGATTCCCAAAATAACTATTCCACGCGGACGAAGTCGCAGGCACAACTAGTATTTCATAAATTTCATTTTGTTTCATTTCATAAATAAATAAAGTTTTTTTTCTGAAACATTAAAATTAATTAGAGAAAATTAAAAGAAAAGCAAACTAATACTCAACCCCGCAGCAACAGAACATAAGGCAACTTAAAAGATACTGCCTTATTTTCAAACGCATAATATAATTTAATAAAATTATAAAACACAGTGTTAATACAGTTATTATGGCTATAAAAGGAGTTTTATATAATTGTCTATTCCTTTTCCTTCTCCCGGAGGAAGTTCAAATGTCTGCGCTCGTAAACACGACGCGCTCGATATTGGAGGCCTACTCACTGTATAAATATTTGCTTTTCTGTTTACTTGTTTCTAAGGAAATTATCCATAACCTCGTTTACATATTATTATTATTCTTGTATAAAACTCGTATTTCTACGAAAATAAGTATCAGGTAAAAAATATTAAATCTTACTCATAATTAAACACGCTAATTGTTAATCATCCCTATCCACAGCTGATTGAGATGTCAGTTGTTTCAATAATGCGTATGTACAAGAAGCAAGTGTCGTCTAGTAGATGTTTTCACAATATTTACATGTCTTTACGTTTCATATGTCCTGCAGTACAAGCCCTGAAACAAGTAAACCCCCAAGCCTGCGCTAGTAAAGTAGAATACCAGCGGGCAGTTTACGAGGGAGTAAAGTTGCTCCATCGGGGCCTCAAATAAAGTACACATTTCAAGCGAATTCACCGCCAGCACTCGTACGTACTCGTACCTAGCCTTTATGACATCGGTACTTATTATTTGACTCGTTCTATACATCTGCATTGCGATATTTGAACATTTCAGTTTATTGTCACGTATAAAAGTTTAATAAACGGTATATAGCATTAATGTTATTTCATTTGTTGAAGCAATTATGGCAGATAGACTAATATGTGTTGTATACTATACAGAAAGAATATTAGGATCCAAAAATGCATATCAATTTTAACAAATAATGTAATTCAATTGAAGTTATTCAACAACGTACAAACAGCGATATTCAGCAATGACCAAAAAGAAAAAGATCTTCAAAAAGCAAGTTAATCGGTCCTCATTGATTAAGCTAGTTCCATCCTAGACTTCAATTATCACTTACCATCAAACAAAATATTATGGTCTAGAATACAAACCCATCTAGTAAAAAGACATATTGCTTATGCTCCACACATCGCTGCTTAACTTCATGCATGACGCATTCTGATTGTCCGCTCGTGCGATAAAATCGATGCAGACTCGCTGCATGCGCCAAAATGGAGATTCAATGCACTGGGAGCGTTTGGATCGGCCTTGAGAGCTTGTTTAAACACAGTTGCATAGTGGCCTTTGAATTTGCTTATTTTGTTAGGTTTGAAATCTCAATTAACAAAGAGAGGTTTTCGTCTCGTGACTCGGTGTACCTGTTTATCTGTAAGTCAATTGTATAGGAAATTTAAAATGAATATAAGTAATAAAGGGTATGTAATGTTATTTATTTACAAAAACCTAGCCCCAGCCCGACTTTGCATGGTCACACATGTTAAAAAACAAATTAAAATCCTGTGCGTAAGTTCAAACATTTAAGCATATGAAGCAAAAACAGCGGAAGTTGAGTTTATTTTTTAAAATGTTATGTGGTGATTAATTATGTTTGCTCCTAGTTACGACAAACAAACTGTTAATCTATTTATGTTTTTCTTTCTCTGCATGATCTCTGCTGATGTATTCTCCTATAATACCGTGTCATGACATACCTGTTTTTCTTTGGTAACAATAGTATAGTAATATGTCAAGAAATACATAAAAGAAAAACATTTCCGCCATCTTTGTAACTGATTTACAGCCGTTTAGCGAATATGTGCGAATAAAAACGTAGTTCCATCGAATAATGGCGATAGTCCCGCGATATGGCGCTGGATGCCACATAAAACTTACATAAAACCCGCCATAAATGTTACATAAAACTTATATAAAGGCCACATAAAATAATGCTGAGTCATTAATTTATTGCGATGCATTTATGGTGTCATATTAGTAGATACCTGAAATTAGAGTAACGTCCAGGATTTAATGAACACCTTGTATACGATAACTAGACTGAGGCTCTATATATCTACAAGTAGGCGAAGAATAGATATATAATATAATATATATATATAATTATATTATTATTATATATATATATATATATTATTATATAAGTAGGTCAAGTTTCCAATTGAGTTTATCTATTTCAAACTACTTTTCTCGGCTTCTGTTACATTACATTAGTAGGCCTTTTCGTCGTATTAAGTACGTGTTTTATAAAAAGTTGTTCTGATTTGATCCTCCTATGGATACAAGTAAGACAAGCCACTTCGCCTGTGTCTCGTGTCCCGCTTGAAAACCCCTCTATCACTTACGTTGAGGCGACGTTGGAATAAATCAGATCTTACGGAACATCGTAGCTTGCTTCGCGTACCTACTTGACGACGATTACTTGAGTAAGTTATAAAAAAAAAGTTTATTTTGCATTTTTGGAATCCAAAGCCTAACTGATTTTCACTGTGCCTCGAGAGCCTATGGCTTAGTTTTCATATTTTTTCTTGTTTTTATAACTATTTGCAACAAACAGTGTCTATGATAAAATAATGCATTGCTAATTCAATACTATTTGTTTATATATGTTAATTGTTTTTTTCATGTTGCACATATGGGATTATTTTATTGTTATTACATATTTGGTACGACCTTCGATCATTTACCTAAATCTCCTAAACATACGAACAAATACACTTTCAGTCCTAGATAATGTTTGCAGAACCGGACTATGTTTTATAGCTTTATTCTAGCTATACCTGACATAGTTATACTTATATCTATATTATGTTCAGTGTTAATGGTATATATTAAACAATAATACTTAGAAATAACAACACACATACTATTTTAATTGTTTTCGCTAGTTTCTTGTGAGTTCTATGTACGGCCATAATATATTTTTTGTCTATATCTCAGAACTACAATCCAGGTCACGAAAACCAGAATAAAAGTGGTATCTTCTAGAGAAGCGTCATTTATAGGCTGGCAGGTGTTTAAATGTGTTATTATTCATTAAATAATTTGCTGACGAGTTTAAAAAAAAGGGGTAACTATAAATCGGTTCCGAAACTAATATGAAACCAAAACAATAGTCCATAATATTTCGGACCATTTTATTAATGAGTCAAACAAACACCATCCATTATCGTTGTCCCTAAACATATAAATACATGTACATACGAGTATGTCTCTATATACAAAAGGGTAGTTTATTTAGGTCTGGTTGAATTACAGTTATGTAAGCGCTAGGCAGAGGACGGCGTGCACAGGACTAATGAGGGACTAGGCTAGGTATTACTGACTTCCAGGAACTGTGTACAAAACGAATTTAATTATCGTTATTATTGGTATATTACAACCTAGAAGCGGCGAGCGATTTTACTGGTATAATTCATTTATAAATGAGTAATATTATATTTTTTATAATAGTAGTGGGTTTATTTATTCAAAACTTATAAAACATAAAGTAACTAAATTAAAAAGCTAAATACTGAGAATTATAATAAATATAGCAATGCTTATCTTTTGAGCAAAGTAGCAGCCAGCATTCTGGAGGCCTGTCACTTCCACTGTGAGCACTGGTGGATGGAAGGAGACGGTACCATAGTGTCCAGTGTCCACACAAGTAGCATCCCACACTAATGGCCGCCCCATCTTCAGGACATTTGTCATGCCGTCAGGTCTTTTACCGTCGTCACGCAGCAGACCACAAGGTTCTAGGACTGATGCTCTAGAATTAACGCCAGTAAAATAAATATAGTTACTGAAATTTTAATGTATTTTTGTATAAAATAGTTAAAGTTTGCCAAATTACGAGACAGGCAAGACGTGTCACTAATAAAAATAATCGCGTTCGCACTGGGTCTTCAAACGTAAGTATGAGTAAGTAACGATTACTCTTTACAACTCTTCCGTTTTCAGCTTTGCATAATAAACTTTATAACCAATTTGTGTTTATAAAATCTCTAAAACTGACCCAAAAGCCACCTAATAAAAACTTACGACCCGCTACATTTCAGGTCAGACCACAGATTACCTAAGCACTAGTTGGTATAATACCTAACCTAGCACTAGAAGTGAAACCGGCTGTATAATCACACACTGCTCTGAGAGCGCAAAGAGATTTAATAATGTCGTGAGACTCCCCCCTCTCTAGCAAGCCCCCTCCCCCCTCTACCTGGTAATTGGCAAAGTACTAATTAGTTGTGTGTCGGAACACCAGCCTCATCACGATGCGGTGTAGTTAGCCTTTTTGGAACGCTGTTAACTTTTTCGTACTTTTTTTTAATTTAAAATGTATTGTGTTTATTAGGACATGATATTATAAACATTAATATGTTTTAATAAGAAGGGTTAAAGTATACTTTGAAGAACAAGATTGTGCAAACTTGGTGTGCATATTTTATTGCTATATAAGTTTTCTTTGAAAAAAAATATTCATATAATTTCTGAAAAAGGTCAAACCAAGTAAAAAAGTATATCATATTTTTTCAATATCGCAGAAGAGTATCAGCTAAAGTTGTAAAAATAATAGTAATGAATACAAATACCTCGCAGTAAACGTTTTATAGCATTTTTATCGGCGCCAATAACGGCCGTTATTAACGACAGCGCCGCTATAACGGCGGCAACAAGAATACTAGGCCACGATATTTTGCCCGAAAACGCTTTGCGCTTGGAAAAATGCCTACAGTTGCTTTTTCGCATGCAATTCCACGCCGTATTAACATGACAGCAATGGCGAGCATCGCGCGCATAGCTCCGGCCGACGAGTCTTGTCCACACGCAAACAATTTTGCACAATTTGAGCAGTTTTGCAGACGTTTTTGACAGCAATTCAGAATATTCTATTTATGGCTTTTTACTCCTCTAAATAATAACATTATCTTTTAGATATAATTAAATTGGTTTAAATTTCTGTACTACTTTTGGAAAAACAGGTGAAAAATATTTCAATACAACTATTTTTCAAAAAATAAAACTATCGAGCGAAGTATACATAATCGTGTTTTGGCGTTTTTTATTGTCTTAACACTGAATCAAAATTATATAAACTGAAAAAAAATTCGCTCTATCTTATATACTTCTATTTTATTTGACTTTTATGAAATGTCGATTTCACATAGCACCCCGCGTTAACAACTTACCCAGGTGGGGCAGCTGCCTAGAAGAAATAAGACGATAAGATAACTTCATATTATATTAACTTAGTATCTCTCAGGATTTAAACGCCAATTAGATTTGATTTTTTTTACGTTAATCCTACATTTGTATTCGCGTCGAGTAAAGTAAAGCCTGACGTGAGTACGCTACAACGTCGAGTGTTGTATAGCCTGACGTGAGTACGCTACAACGTCGAGTAAAGTAAAGCCTGACGTGAGTACGCTACAACGTCGAGTAAAGTAAAGCCTGACGTGAGTACGCTACAACGTCGAGTAAAGTAAAGCCTGACGTGAGTACGCTACAACGTCGAGTAAAGTAAAGCCTGACGTGAGTACGCTACAACGTCGAGTAAAGTAAAGCCTGACGTGAGTACGCTACAACGTCGAGTAAAGTAAAGCCTGACGTGAGTACGCTACAACGTCGAGTGTTGTAAAGCCTGACGTGAGTACGCTACAACGTCGAGTGTTGTAAAGCCTGACGTGAGTACGCTACAACGTCGAGTGTTGTAAAGCCTGACGTGAGTACGCTACAACCAACATGCTCATATTTGATTTTATACAATTTACAAACAAACAATCATGCGACATTTTCAAACAAAATCATATTACTTTGCTGTTAAGAGTCTAATGTTGAAAATGTAGAACCCAACTAAAAAAAGAAACAGGTACAACATTAAAAAGGGAAGAAAAACTAACTACTACTAATCTTTAAAAAAGCCTAAAGATAGTTTAAGTGCTCCCCAAAAGGTTTTGGAAAATAATGTGGGCTCCCGGACCTCACGGCCCCAAAGTCTATTTAAACAGATACTTATATTTTATATTTTATGTAAAAAAGCTACGTGAATTATACAAAAACTTGAGTAATTAGATTTTTTTATTATTTTGATTTCATAAACTAGACTCGAGATTTCTTTTAAAACACATGCTGCCAAGTAGTTCTGTATGATTTGAAGCCGTATTTTCTTGAATCCCGCGAGCATTGAAGTGAACTCGCCAGCTCGGGTCAACTCAACTAGGTTTTTAATTAATTAAGTATTTGAATATTCATGAAGAGTAATTACTAAGTTGCGTGTTGTAGCGAGTGGAAAACTCGCTCACTGCCTAATACTAATTTTAAAATTATTTTTTTTCTTTATAACAAAAAAGCTTATGAAACCCTATTCTGAGTGTTTCTTTTCTCAAAAATACTGACTTAAAATAATAGCATAGAGAAAAAGCTAGATTGGTTTCTTTTCATATGAACTACACCAAAATCATGAGCAGTTAGTGGTCTTTTGACATTTCCACAGCTGCATAATATTTTTGTAAGATATTATTGGGTGTGTTTAAGCAGTTGCTATAAAAAATACGAAATAAATTGTCAAAAACTCGTCCAGTCTGAAAATAAAAATTACATATTAAAATCGTTGGTTTATATTCCCGGTGTAATTACCTCCCCCGCGGCGGCTCGCGGGTACAAATGTGTGTGCTATTCTCGGCGCTACGCAAAAATTCAATTTGTTTCTCCTAACACGCACAAATTGTGCCCACGGTCCTATCTATACACATGTATAATATCATACATATCGTGTGTTTACGTAACACTCGCAAACAATGTGTACATAACAAATATAAATTATACATAAAGGATAATAAAAAAATCTTAAATCATTATTCAGATAACAATAGACCTAGTTACTAAAATACAAGTTACAAATAAATAAACAGATATTTAACATGGTATTACGATTCAAAAAAATGCCATAAAGCCTCATCCTTAACCAATTGAAACCTTCGTATGACATGAAATGACGGGTCTTGTAAGTCTTTATATTTTCACAGCAAAGCTACTTCTTACTTACTCTATCTGTCTATCTTCTATAGTAAGCTGAAGACGGTCGAAAGTCTGAACATTGAAGATTGAACAAAAAAAATGTTTGAAGATACTTAGAATTGATAACAAAACACGTTTCAACAATTTATAGAATTTTTGTCTGTTTATTTAAACACTCATCACGCAAAAACGGCTGAACGGATTTTCATGATTTTTGATATGAAGGTAGTATGAGGTCCCGGAAGTGTTAAAAGCTACTTTTTATCTTGAACTAATGCGGATAAAGCCCCGGGCGTTCACTAGTCATTCTATAAAACAAAAAACTTCCAGTATACTCAATATTCTCACAGCTTGCCGAGCGTCACGTCCGCAGTAAATATCTTCTCACATAATGTTCCCTTTTTGTGCGATAAATAACAAACCCACACTCACGTCTTTATGTACCGCTGCTAACTAGGTTGCGTATTTTTGTTGACGATAGTAGGTAGGTCATTCTGTAAGAGATAACTGGAGTCTGTGTGGAGTATTTGTGAAAATTTATACGCATATGACTTGGTTTAACGTCTGCGAAATAAAACATGCAGTGAACTTCGTTATTTTCTGAAGTGTTCAACATCATTAAACACTGTGAAGGGTCCACATTTTATGTAGATGCTACTGTCTTATCAATCATTCAATATTGAATAGCGTCGATTTTTGGAAGTATATATGCCATAATCACATTTTTTATTATACATGGATGTTTAACATAAAAACACACATAACATTCCATCAAAAGTTTTGCCGTATAAACTTACCTCATAGCCTCAGTAATTTATACAAATATTACTCATACTAATTTAGTATATTCTAGTTAGTCTAGGGCTTAGGGCTAGGCCCTGGCGAGACGCCAAATACATGGACCATGCAATAATGATACGTCTGGGTACAACATACACTTACATATGTATATGTAAGTAAAATGATGTATATTAGTTTGCTGTAATTATGGTGCAATTTAAGCCCTAACAAAATAAAAGATTTCAAATTAACAAATAAAGTAGGTACATACAGTACACTCTTTGGTCTGAATAAGGATGTAAGATTCCGTATGTACTTAATTAATGCAATTTATATATATATAATGTAACGAGTGATTTTATTCATGTTATACTTGTTTGTTTCTCATAGAAATAAAGTAAATAGAAATAAAAGTGAAAATAAAAAAAATAAAAAAAATACCTATCTTTGATAATAAATATTAAAAGTGAAAATATTATCTTTTAAAAGTAGTGCTCAGCTTGAATGTTCAGACGAGAGTAAAGCGCCGGTCGTTCTGGGAATTCATTAAATCCCCTTGCGTCGTTATTTCCCTGGAGAAATAATACTGAAAACGTACAACAGCATAGCAACAACTGACAACTTATTTTATTAAAAATAAAATCTTGTTAACGTAAGCTATTCTACGTTTTGTGAATTATTTACTTATTTAAAACACTTAACCAAGCTACAACATTAGAATTTAACGGCAATTCAAAAATTTTTAATTGATGCAGATGTTTGACTATCAACTATTATTTGATATTACTTTTTTTTTAAAGAAAAAAAAGAGCTTGGTAATGAAAGTTTAAGTTACCGTACTTAACTGATTTTCAAATTCACAATTTTCTCTCTTGATCTCTCAAAACCTACATTTAGTAAACAACATACAATACACATTCCAAACCTATATTTCACATATCTAACAACCCTAGCAACTCCAGAAAACCTAAACCTTGATGAGGTGGCGTCGCTAGTGGCTCCCTCTGCCGACCAATGAGTTTAATATGGCTTGTACTTGCAATCAGCCGCATGTCTAGTGTAACAGTTGCAGACCACATGGAAGATGAAACATTTAAACAGAGCTGGGAGTTTTCTAATGTGGGGAATTGGAATTTTAGCAATTAAAGCGATAGATGCGAGTCGTGGTACATCTTGTTAGCTATGCTGTCATTATATAGATTGAAATAAAATGTAATAGGGTATTTATTTAATAAAAACTTACAAAACAAATTTTACTAATTTAAAATAAAAACTTAAGTAATTAATACCTAACTTATAAACTAAAACTTTTAATAAACTTAAAACACCTATAAAAAACCCGTTTTTTCCCGCTTTTACTACGGCTATCAAAAATAAAAAAATAGACAAATAAAAATAAAAAATTTGTTTGTTTTATGAGAGATATAGTAAAAAATAAATCCACAAAATTCTATCACAAATCGACCTCAACTCTGTTTGCTTTATTGAGTAAGTTATACGAGTATATTATATCTATCTATTGTGTTTGGTATCATGTTTCACTGTGTTTGGTTTGTAGCAGTCACAGGCTACATCCAGTATGCAATACGTTAGTCGAACTTCATTGAATCAAACCGCAGCTATGCAGAACACACCACATCAATATGGCTGCATCCCCAACAAGCGAGGTCTGGCCGCCGCAGCTGCGGGAGGTGTTTTTAAAGTTTTATTGAAATCAGATAAACGGCTGCACGGCTCGTGCCAACCGCCACTGTGGGGGTTGCACACAGGGACTGTAGTCACTCATGTTAAGTAGACTCACGCTTGACTATTTCACTTCATTAACAGAATACAAGGCGAGAATGAACAGCATTCTTTAGATAAACGCAATGCATCAATTAACATTTGAACTTGCGTCCATACGGATCTATTTAGCGATTGATGAAAAATAATTCGGTTTATACTTACTCATTTTATTAAAAGAAACACATAAATTGATGCTTTGCAATTTAAAAAGACTTGTGATTTATTTTTCATTCTAAATACGAACTACAAAAAAAGTTAAGATTCTTATATTTTTTTGGTCTCTCTTTGTATTGTTTTTATAGTCAACAATATTGTGGTTGTGCGCTTATACACATACATCCCAGTTCCAGTGCGATAATAGGCAATATCCTGTGGGATGTATAAACTGTACTGCTCTCAAATAAAAGGCTTTATTTCATGGCGGTCCAGTGGCTGCGGGGGAATGAATATTGTTGAAAAACTAAACAATGTATTGGAAAACTATAGATCTATGGTCAGTGTTTATTCCTGCATTGGTCAGGATACAAAGTAGGTTATACCTACCAATTATTATAGGAAAAACTACGATATCGTGAAACTTGAGCTACATATGTTTCATGATGTGAACGAATACTAATTTATTTTAGTTAATTTATTATATTAGTTATTTATGAGTTATTTCACTATCCGTTGGTCTCGATATATGATGACTCGTCACTTTTTAACAGCTTGAAAGAGGAACAAACAGACAAACAAACAACTTTTATATGCATTTAAGTAACGAGTTATGATGTAAGTTTGCATGTGGAGCTCATAAATCAAAAGGTAATCAGTTTTCTTGTGAAACCTTCTACACCAAAGATCTCTAATCTGAAACCAAGCTTATTTAACAGACTAGACAAATACTATTTAATCTCGCTTCCACAACATATATCTACACATTCATACATTGTATATACCTGGTGGTGTCGCCCCTCGACCTGCTTCTCAAGACACATCGACCCACTGGATCGCCGAGTGGACGAAAGAGGCATGTTTACTAGCTTTGTATACTGCTGATTAGAAAAAGGTTGTGATTTTATATTGAAGGTTAACTAAGTAAGTTATGTGGCTATAAGTGCTTATGAGAGAGGCTTAATCAGATGTCAGAGTTTTCAAACCAAACTTATGACTATGATGATTTAAGATACGATAGTAAGCGATTATTTAGGCTCAACATAAAGCTAAAAGGCTGCTAAAAATCTAATTTATAGTTCCAAGGACAAAAATTAAAAAAATTATACACCAAAGAAAACTTTTTCCCTGAAGCTAAACGTTGGTTGCAAATATAGTGGCTACACAGAAAGCCAAATATTGTTAGACACAACCTGCAATATCGATAAATATTACTCATGTAGGTACGTACATTAAGCGAAAACGTAAAAGTTCTAAACTAAGCATATTGTTTCCTGGTGTTATTTGAAAACATTCAAGACCAAGTGTCACCACTTTTTCCTCACTTCACTGACTATCCCTGAAACATTCCTTTCAGTCCATTAACAAGGCTCAACCAAACATGAGGCCATTTTATAAATCTCGTGCGTGGCGTGTTGTACCGCGCATAAAGCGAGTGATCATACCTGCTGACACGAACCGTGATGTGTTATGTATGATATATTATTTACAACTGCTATACAGGGTAGCTAGTAACTAATATAATACATAAGCTTTGAAGGAAGGTTTTATATGTAAGGTCTATTTTTGCAAAATGCAAATACAAAATAATTTTTTTTGACGTTATATTTGTATCATAGTTAGATACAACAACATGTGAGTCCTCTGACCTCGTGTAGCCGTTTGATTGTGTCACGAGGTCAGTACTTAATTACGTCGTACATCCATTACACTTTGTAATACGACTTTTGAATAATCGCAAAAAAATACAGCTGTAACATACCAAAAACTCAACGCTTTTATTAACGGAAATGTATGAAGAAACGGTTTTGTTCTCGAATTTCCACAATTCGTAGAACACAAGTAACACCACTTTTGAAGTAGTAAAAGTGCCCTTAAGAGGTTATGCGTAAGTTAGCAGTAACCGCGTATAAGTAAATGTGAGTAGCAGTAGTACGTGATATACTGTTTACACCTGCTATATAACTACGAGTGAGTACATATATGTATACCTAACGTGTGTAATGAGCGTGGAGTGCGGCGCGGAGCTTTCACGGGACAAGGATGTGGTGAAAAATGGTGCTGGTATGTTTTTTTGTCTATTTACATATTATGTGTTATACCAATCAGATAAGATAGAGATTTCTCGTCGTTTTATAAGTATGGAATTTAAAATAGTTACACAAAATTTTGATTAATAACAAAAAGCTGAAAGTGAGGTGGAACGCGTGCTTTTGTTTACTCACATAATTAATCACTAGAAGTCATTTGAACGGTTTTCCATCATGTTGGTACAGGAGTCTGCAGTATAGAATATATTGGCGTTAAACATGAAGTCATATCTATCAGCGCTGGTTGCTTCCATTATGCTGAGTTGGGGGTATGTTGTGGCCGATTTTTTGTTTCTATGTGTTTGTTGTTTGTGTGCTTTTCCTGTTAAATCTGTCATAATATTTTTTTTTTACTTAACATACCTCCATTGTGTGTCTACTGCACGCCACGATGTGGCATCACGCGAGGCAGGGTTTATTCGTATGTACATAGCTGGATACGCACTTCGGCTGTTACTACCTACTTAACATACCTCCATAGTGTGTCTACTGCACGCCACGATGTGGCATCACGCGAGGCAGGGTTTATTCGTATGTACATAGCTGGATACGCACCTCGGCTGTTACTACCTACTTAACATACCTCCATAGTGTGTCTACTGCACGCCACGATGTGGCATCACGCGAGGCAGGGTTTATTCGTATGTACATAGCTGGATACGCACCTCGGCTGTTACTACCTACTTAACATACCTCCATAGTGTGTCTACTGCACGCCACGATGTGGCATCACGCGAGGCAGGGTTTATTCGTATGTACATAGCTGGATACGCACCTCGGCTGTTGCTACCTACTTAACATACCTCCATAGTGTGTCTACTGCACGCCACGATGTGGCATCACGCGAGGCAGGGTTTATTCGCATGTACATAGCTGGATACGCACCTCGGCTGTTACTACCTACTTAACATACCTCCATAGTGTGTCTACTGCACGCCACGATGTGGCATCACGCGAGGCAGGGTTTATTCGCATGTACATAGCTGAATACGCACCTCGGCTGTTGCTACCTACTTCACTTCACGTAAATAAGTAAACACACGAGCTTAGCTTACTTAGCTCTCAGTCAGGGCTACTATTACACAGAGGGTGAAACTCCTTGCTATTACTTAGGTACGTCTACAAGATATGTCTGTTTGGAGTGTGAGCTTTATGTTGTAAGTATGTCAAATATTACCTTATTGACTTACTTAAAGTTGTGATTTAATTATCAATATAGGTTAGTTGGTAGTTTAGATAGCATTTTATTAAGGTTTAAGCAAATATAGAGCGAGAGAGACGTAACATTTTTTTGGGTTTAAGTACGTAGTCATGATGTCATGTCTTTTTGTAATTTTTCTTTTGTTTGTTTTATTATATGATGGGAATAAGTTACATATTATTGAAGTTAAATTTAAATGTTTATGTGACCAATCAAACAAGTCATAGGCGTGGAGTTTAAGAGCAAGTCACGTGTAGTTCACGATATATTAATTGATCGCGTTTCACGTGAAAAGATTTGTCATTCAACACAAGAAGATCTTAGTTCATTCCTACATTTACACTATCTCTCCAAATAGTGTATGCAATATTACAAATATGTATGTATGTTAATACTTTCCCCAAGGTCACTCCGTGCGTCCCGCCGGGCGCGAGATACAGGGCGCGGGGTGTTGGCTGCGGGGGCGGGGTGCGGGAGGGGTTGATAAGCGCAGCCTTCGCCGCCCTTTACTACATATATTTACGAGCACGTGTCGGGTGTAGCACTCACCACACGGGACTTGCACGACGGGATTAGGACTAGGTAAGTACGCGTGGGAGTGGTGAGCACTGGTGTCACGACGATTTAAACCACCTTAGGGATCTCTGACATATGAGACGCGTATAACAAAAAGTTGTGAACAGTTAACAACAGAATTTATTTAAATACTGTACATAAAGATAATGATTTACTTACACTTAACTTTTGTAGCTCATAATCTTACTATACCTCTAAATGTGTAAGTTGTATATACAAATTTACGTACTCTGAAGCGTTCCAAATGTACGTGCTCTGAAGCGTTCCAAATGGTTTTCACTTCGTATTGAATATATTCATATTTTTTTATTCCTACTTCTTGTTAGATTTTATTCTCAAGTATTATACACTATCACCATGTCTTTGTTCCATATCCCAACATACAACTGCAATTAAGCATCGACCCCCCTTGCTCCTTCCCCGACGTGCCATGTCACGCCCCGCAATGTACTACCAGGCAGGACGCGGCCGCAAGTGGCCGCCCGCTGAGACGTGCCAGACATACGACCCGACACTGTATCGGGAAGGACTGTACTTGGTCACATTGATCTACATATGTGTTAATGCTAAAGTTGATATTATTGGTTGGTAGGTATTTTGACATCTTCTTGCGAAATTACATCTAAATAGACATCGACGTTGCAAAAAGAACAAAGAACGACGCAAAACTTTATGTCGTCATAATTTTACTGGTACAAATATGTTGACGTTTACGATAATGCATTCTAAAAGAAAAAGGGTACTGATATTGGTACTAAACGCTAAATTTCGGCAGTATTAATTGTTTTATAAGCCTTATGAGTTATATACGTGATTCTAGTGGATTCAAATTTAAAAAAAAAAAACCTCAGTTTATCCAGTTAAGAGAGCTATCAGGAATAATCCTGTAGTGTAGAGGATAGAGTCGTTACAAGTCCGCTCTAAAAGCGCTTTTCATTTGGCTTTTATAGCTTCAGAGAGTACTTTGTAATTAAGTTAGCGAAACTCACACTCGGTTTATTAACTATTAGCTGGTTCGTTTGACTACTTAGTTATTAGGTTTTGTACCGCTGTATCGTAGTTTTGTTATAACAATGCCAGGTTAAAATTGCAAAAGTTTAAATGGTTAGAAAATAAACTGGGATTATTTCGTGAAATCTTACTTGTTATTTAGAATGTTGTAAAATTTTGGGTACCAATTCAATTCAAACTTAGAATTAGACTTAGACTAAAGTTAAGTATACATATCGAGGAAGTAATCAAACAGTAAGAATTATCTTAAAATTGATTAATTACAGCTTCATATACTTGTGTATAAACATAGTACAAACTAAGAAATTAATACTCGTAGTGTATGTTGCTATGTTGCACAGTAGCTAATACAAACCTTACAAATAAAATCAACCATCTTGACCCTTGAATTGTACCCCAGAGCAGTAAGGGGCATTTTACAGCCCCGTCTCAATAACGCGTGGTCGAATATCTGCCATCTTATTACAGCTGTAACCGGTGTAATGTGGCGCCGTTTGAACTGGACCCTGGAGGCAGAGGGATCCGGTAATGTATGTTACGTAGGCATATACCTGGAGGCAGAGGGATCCGGTAATGTATGTTACGTAGGCATATAAGTAACATGTTATTTGATAGGGAAATAACTCTATAGTTGAGAGTATTTTTGTATTTGTGACTCGCGGCATGCGAGCTTGACTTTATTGCAGTTTCGTTTGTAACTTTGTAACTGAAATGTAAGATATGATATTATAATAAGTATGTGTTTACAGAAAACAATCATTTGGCAAGTGATTAATCGTCCTTGTTTGTAAAACGTTTTGTACTGTTCAATTCAGTTACTTGAAAAAGAAACTGGTTCTAGCAACGACAACCGGATTCATCTCGCACCTATGCTAGTTCCCCTCCACATTGAGGCATGCTCCATCTGCGGCCACAGAGTCACTTCTACGAATATCATATTAAATGAACTAGTCATCTACCTGACTGTAAAAAAGAAAACTAAAAATAAAAATCCTGTCCCAACATTGTCCCGGTCATTCCCAACGTCCGTCGGCGGCTGTTCTCGGAATGAAGTGATTTCATAAATGAGCGCTCTAATGTGTTCCACTCAGGGAATGATTCGGGCTCGTAACGGAAATGAGGAGACATTTCACTCAGAATTGAGACATCAGAAGGTTTCCTACAATAGGACTCGATTATCACAGATTGGATATATTATATCGATTCTATATAGAGATGTGAACGAGAACATCTGTCGTTCTCTCTTGAGTCCTCATGACTGAGGGTCGTGACTCCCTCGCAGAATCAATTCATTAGGAGAGTTTTCTTGGGCAGATACATCGTGGTGGGCGCCCAGGTCCTTCCACGGAAGACACATGTCTTCGGATATTGTGGTGTTGAAACATGTAGGTTTCCTCACGATGTTTTCCATCACCGTTATACTCCGCCTATAAAATACTACGCAACAGTAAAATGGTATTTCATTTCTTTATTAAAGAATAAAAAATAAAGACTCAAACGAATAAAATATATAGAAATGAGAAATACCTTGGTCTTATTCTATGCTATTTAACTTTACTTGGAATTTTAACTATACAGTTTAATTTCACGTTCCAAATTATAAAAAAGTTATTTGCGCCAGTTATATCTGGATGAAATAAAAACTTTTGATAACTGAAGGTATTTCATTAAAATTGATTACGGTAAATTAACTGCTAAAGAGATAAATAGCTCAGCTGCAATTTGCGTCGTTTGACCAGCTGAGCGAGTTTAACAAAGCAGAGTTAAATCAGACAAAGCGTTTGTCTGTGCATCCGAAATATTTTCTTTTAATCTATTTTTCCATTACGTTAAGCAACTACAGTAATATATAATTCATTCTCTATGTCTAATTTAACTGTTGTTTGTAAAAATAATAACCACCACTGTTCAATACACTCAATACGTATCCATAGTTATTACTTAAAACTATTTATGTTAATATATTTTAAATGTTACTTAAAACGATAATGTTTGTGGGCAGGACACTTGGCACGTAGGGATGTCTCTAGATGGACCCGAGCAATCACTGGTATCCAAAGAACAGTATCCGACCCAGAGGCAGACCACCAGCCCGATGGGCGGATGACATTTCCAAACAAGTGGGTAGGAGATGGATCAGACAGGCTGAAGACCGTACTATGTGGCACTTTGGAGAGAAGGCCTATACTCAGCAGAGGGTGAACACGGGCTGACATGATGATGATGATTTTAGATATAATTTTACTACAAATACAAAAAAAAATATAGTTTTATAGCAATATCATTATCAAAAACTCACAAAAAGAGTCAGGTTAAGCGTCGCGTCGACTCATATTTTTTTATTAAACTTACAAGACTAAAATGCTTTCATAGTATGCAAATGTGTGGGTAATAAGTGTTGTTTGCCCGCGGCGGGCGTCGAACCGGCGTGATCTCATCACCCTGGACGATGCAGATGATGGTCCTCCTCCCCCCGTCTTCACCCCCTCTTACCCCCGCACACCCCGCGGGAGTAAACGCGTATTATTTCCGACTTGAAGGAAATAATCTTAGCACTATAAAATTTATTATTACTATTATTATTTTTATTCGATAAAATTTGGACCAATTATAACAGAAAAAAATGGATAAGTACATATTAGTTCAAAACTTTGCAATGAAATTTTGTAGTTACTATTAAGTACTTTATTTCAATTGTAATAACATTTCTTACATACATCATTTTAACTTTTACAAACTACAGGTATTCTATAGTTTTGTTATATATATTAACCTACTCATTATATGTATCGTCTATTATAAACACATATCAAAGCCACCTTAATTCCAATTATAAAGTTGGAATAAAGGGATATATATTAATTCTGTTTTTCTTAATCCAGTGATAAAATATCGCATAGCTAGAATAAGCCCCCGAAGCAACGAACCTTGAACGCATCGTATCGGAGAGATCGTCGCGTCATGTCGGGTAATGCGGCGTTTTGTTCTCTCTGCTTACTCCTACCATACAAAACATATAAATGTATGTACTTTTTGAGTCAATTATTTATTTATGCACACTTGCATAATGGTTTTTAAACGCAAGACAAACTTACCAAGCATAAATTGGCCAACTGTGTTTTCAAGCTTCAAATTTTCAACTGAACGACAAACCTTCCATGACAAGCAGATATTTAAAACATACTTGTATAGCGCATCGAAGTAGAATGACTAAAATTACTTTTATCTAGCTAATTATATAATGTATCTGGTTGTATTTTTAATATTATACGGCACTTTAGAGAAAATAAAGTTATTGGTATCGGTATCTATTCGATGCTTAGTTTTAAATGAAGATAAAAAAACTTAACGCATCATTAGGTAATGTAATATTGTGTGGTAATACTGTCTAATCTATCTATATGTACCCAAATTATAGCTTTAGTTTATCGTAAGTGTGAAAAACTGGCCAAAGACAGAGCATTAAGCCCATTTGTGTGTTGGCAAAGATTCGGCCGATATCAGCTTAGCTGGGATTTGTCGGCTCACCGCGCGTTTGCCGCCAGGGGGCGACGGGGGGAGGGGGTACAGGAGGCTTATGTCTAGCGAGATGTATAGTGCTGATTGAGATTCGTTAATGCTTTCAAATATTGTGTTATAGTCGTTTCCAATAGTGGTATTGATTGAGACACCTCGTGTTTATTTTTCAAATATGAGTAATTTGTGAACTCGCTAAGATAAATATTGTATCAGGAACATTACGCCTGCATTCCCACTCAAATTGATACATTTATTTTCAATGTTACAGTGCCGACAATTTCAAGAAAATGGAATTAGAATTAAAATTTAGAATTTATTTCTTACCTTAAAGATAACTTAATTAAAATAAAATATAATAAAATAGCCTTTATTTCTACTACTACAAAATGACTTGATTACTTCATATAAGTAATATGATTACTTTTTACGCTTCACTTGACAGTTTTTGTAATTTTATAATAAACTTTTATATAACTCTTTATTTATTTTGTTGGTAGAAGTTGCCTGTATGGCAAAGGCCTCCCCTTTATTTTCAGCTCGCAATTTCTTCTATTTCCTTGGTTCTTCTGTTGCGGGTAAAATGATATATTATATATTGATATTAATTAATATATTCCTTATTTTGTTTGTGTCTGCATGTTTTACTATTTTCTTTTTTTTTACATTTAGCAAAATATTTCTTTGTATCCAATTGCTTTCCATGGTTTTTTTTTTTTATTGTTATTAGATAAGGTTTGCTTATAGGGGGATTTGGTCTGACTTCTCCTCGGTGACCGGCCGGCTTGGAGAAGGAGGAGAGGGGCTGCTCAGTTGTTTTGGTTTTTGTTGTATGTTGTTGCTTGCAGAAGGTATATTAAAGCTTGTTGTGGGTCGGTTTGTTGGACTTTCTTGTACAGTTATCTGAGAAGGCCGAAGAAAGCTAGTTATATTTTGTGATTTTGTCTTCTTTTTCGCTTGTCTAGTTTTTTGTACTGCTGGGCATGAACTGGTAGTGTTGATATACTCAGGAGATTCAGAGAGTACCCTTTTGTTTGACTGCACTGAAACCGTTAGAGCTCTTTAATGGATGGGATCTGAGTTTCACAATGTTATCATAGTGTAAAGCTACTCTATTTCCAGCTTCTTTTTCTTTCATTAAATCTTCTTGGAGCTCCTTGCGTTTTTGTAAAACGTGAGGAGGAAAATCTTCTTTTACATAAATATTTGTACACAAGAGACATCTTTTGTTGCGAAGTATTTCTAATTTCCTGCTCACAGTTGATATCGTGACTACAATTGGTCGGATTTTACCATCGCATTTTTTCCCCACTCTAACAACCGATTCGATTTCCCACCTGCTGCAAGGAATATTCATGTTTTTGTTTATTATGTGCAATATTAGATCGACAAGGTCATCATATTTTTGTTCACTTTTCAAAATTCCGAAGAAAACGATGTTTTTCTTTCGTAATTGTCTATCTAAATATTCAACAATTTTCTGTTGTTTTTCCAGTTTTTCTTCGATTATTTTTTGACTTTTTTCAAATTTCGCAAATTTCTCGTCGATATTTTTATTAATTGAATCCTTAATATTTCCCTCCATTTGTTTCATGTCTTGTTTCTGCGACTTGATATCTCCTTGAATGAAATGCAAAATTTTTATCATTTCTTCCATTGTTATGCAAAGGTGATATAATATCCAACTTCTGTAGGTACTAGTGCGGTCCTCTGTCGGCTTTTTTTGTTACTAGGTAATTTTGATCGTAGATCGCTTTGCAAGGCGTTTGTTGAAGTGGTTCTTAAAGTTTCCGATAGATGGCGCCACTTGTTTTTGTTTACGTAGATTTCTGTAATTTTTGCCAAAATTTACCCAAATTTCAGCCCCCTTTCACTTTAAACACTTCACTTGTACTGATGGTGCACTGACTGACCTCGGAAACGTATATTTTTGAAGTTTTCGTCGAATAATCGCTCCAAATGTCTTTGTGGCTTCCGATCCGTTGAAAACAATGTTTTCGAAATATTTGCTTCAAAATCACTATTTCCGAGATTTCTTCTTTTGTTTCGTGTGCTTCCAAGTCTTGTCTATCGATACAGATATGAATCAGGTGAAGAAACGCTTGAAAAACAATTTTAACGATTTAACAATCACGGAGCCGATGTAAACATGAGCACAGCAGCGCTCTCACTTCACAAAGATAACTTAATTAACAGAGTTTTAAATATGATTTAAATTGACCTTATACCAGTGTTACCAGTGGGTACTGCAATGGGTTATATAATAGGTTTCTTCTAAGCAGCGGTGCTACATAATTGCACCACGGCGGTGCTAAACCAGAGTATTTTTTTTGCGAATGTAGCGCTCAGAGTAAATATATAGGTTTCTTCTAAGCAGCGGTGCTACATAATTACACCACGGCGGTGCTAAACCAGAGTATTTTTTTTGCGAGTGTAGCGCTCAGAGTAAATATATAGGTTTCTTCTAAGCAGCGGTGCTACATAATTACACCACGGCGGTGCTAAACCAGAGTATTTTTTTTGCGAATGTAGCGCTCAGAGAAAATATATAGGTTTCTTCTAAGCAGCGGTGCTACATAATTACACCACGGCGGTGCTAAACCAGAGTATTTTTTTTGCGAATGTAGCGCTCAGTGTAAATATATAGGTTTCTTCTAAGCAGCGGTGCTACATAATTACACCACGGCAGTGCTAAACCAGAGTATTGTTTTTGCGAATGTAGCGCTCAGAGTATATATATAGGTTTCTTCTAAGCAGCGGTGCTACATAATTACACCACGGCGGTGCTAAACCAGAGTATTTTTTTTGCGAATGTAGCGCTCAGAGTAAATATATAGGTTTCTTCTAAGCAGCGGTGCTACATAATTACACCACGGCGGTGCTAAACCAGAGTATTTTTTTTGCGAGTGTAGCGCTCAGAGTAAATATATAGGTTTCTTCTAAGCAGCGGTGCTACATAATTACACCACGGCGGTGCTAAACCAGAGTATTTTTTTTGCGAATGTAGCGCTCAGAGAAAATATATAGGTTTCTTCTAAGCAGCGGTGCTACATAATTACACCACGGCGGTGCTAAACCAGAGTATTTTTTTTGTGAATGTAGCGCTCAGTGTAAATATATAGGTTTCTTCTAAGCAGCGGTGCTACATAATTACACCACGGCGGTGCTAAACCAGAGTATTGTTTTTGCGAATGTAGCGCTCAGAGTAAATATATAGGTTTCTTCTAAGCAGCGGTGCTACATAATTACACCACGGCGGTGCTAAACCAGAGTATTTTTTTTGCGAATGTAGCGCTCAGAGTAAATATAATAATATGTTGGTCTCAACACTCAGTTCGTTCCCCAGAACCCCTAAAAAATAAGAAAACAGTGTTATAATATAAGAAGAGAGGCCACACGCCCAAGTGCAGTGCAGTGCAGTGCAGTGCAGTGCAGTGCGGCGGACGCATCGATAAATATCCCACAGCGAGGGATCGAGGTCAACACACACACACACACACACACACACACACACTGCACTGCCAAATTATATAGGCATCTATGTGGGTATATGCTATGTCTTACTACTACGGCTACTCTTAGCTTTGTTCAGTAAAAGGTACTTTCAGGACTCGCAATAATACCTAATAATATCTAAATATTAAATTTAGATATTATTATTATTATTGTATGTACAGCTATATTTTTTATGGCTATGTAAGTGTCGCTATATTTTTACATGTACAGTTTTATATTATAAAGTAGCAGTTGACTACAGCCTGCCTGATGTTAAGCATTGCTGTAGACTAGATGAAACATGCTGGCCTAAATTATAAAGGTGTCTATTCATTTAGTTAGTTAAGGTAAGTTTGGTAGACTGTTCCTCAGCTTATACGAAAATCACTATGATCCGCTATGAAATGAAACTATTATAAAACAGACCTGTTGGAGCGTCACATCCCGCTGCCAACATAACGGCGGGACCGGCCGACCAACGAGAGAGGTTCCCGCCAGCGACGACAGGGGGCAGCCCGCGCGCCAACAGAAGCGCGCAATGAGAACGACAGTACCATTCTATTCGCACCGCACGCGCCATCACTACCAGTCTAGTTAAAATATACATTATACAGTCCACTCGCATATAATCCAGTTAGTTGTTATTTCATCCGACAAGGCATCCCAATAGGACCGAGGAAAGTAGCAACATTTTGGTCCTTCGAGCCGGATGCAACGCTTCCTGCAGGATTCAGATATTTCATATGACATCACTCAAACAGGTATTGAATTTAAATTTGTTCCTCCATACACTCCACATTTCAATGGCTTAGCTGAGGCAGCCGTTCGATCAACAAAACATCACCTTAGAAGGTTACTCCAAGTTTCCCATTTCACTTTTGAAGAAATGATAACATGCCTGACTCAGATAGAAGCAATATTAAATTCACGTCCGCTCACCCCTATATCCTGTGATCCCTCTGACCTCACAGCCTTAACTCCTGCCCACTTCTTAATTGGACGCTCATTAATGTCAGTTCCTCACCCGCAGATAGACCACTTACCATTCTGCAGCATACGCCAGCGCTACAAGAGAGTGGAGCACATCAAACAGCACTTCTGGTCACGCTTCAACATAGAATATGTCACACTACTTCAGAGCAAGACCAAGTGGACCCAGTCTCCAGACAAACAACTGACACTTGGAAGTCTTGTCCTCATCAAAGATAAGGGACAACCACCATTGCTATGGCTGCTTGGAAGAGTCTCGAACGTTATGCCAGGCGGAGACGGTTCCACCAGAGTCGCAGAGGTGAAGACCAGCCGAGGAACCATGCTGCGAGCATTCAACAACATCTGCCCTCTTCCACTTGATGCATAAGCCATCAACCCGGGGAGGATGTTGGAGCGTCACATCCCGCTGCCAACATAACGGCGGGACCGGCCGACCAACGAGAGAGGTTCCCGCCAGCGACGACAGGGGGCAGCCCGCGCGCCAACAGAAGCGCGCAATGAGAACGACAGTACCATTCTATTCGCACCGCACGCGCCATCACTACCAGTCTAGTTAAAATATACATTATACAGTCCACTCGCATATAATCCAGTTAGTTGTTATTTCATCCGACAAGGCATCCCAATAGGACCGAGGAAAGTAGCAACAGACCAACATAGATTTCTTTAGTACATTTTGTTGGTTCCGATTTTCCTAGTCGCAAATCATCACTCTTTCAGAGCAGGTAGACACAGAAATACTATCGTAGGTATAA
This sequence comes from Macaria liturata, assembly GCA_964023185.1. Classification (NCBI taxonomy): domain Eukaryota; kingdom Metazoa; phylum Arthropoda; class Insecta; order Lepidoptera; family Geometridae; genus Macaria; species Macaria liturata. The sequence continues at coordinate 12,937,465 of OZ026815.1, read as the reverse complement.
TATTATCTCGTTACTGGGAATGGCGTCGCGGCGGCTACGGCGTAGTAGAGCTACACGCTACGCAGCCGCTACGACGCTCGTAGCGAACATCTTTATCACGCCAAACTTATTGACCGGACCAAGTAAGTATGTCGTTCTTGAAAGTGCGAGATATTTCTAAATGTCATACGTAATTTTAAATGTATGTTTACGGTTGCATATACCAGTTGTTAGGACATCCTTATATGTATATGAAATAAAATCGTCTTTATTCTGCAATAAGTAGAATGATTTCCTTTATGTTTAGTAAATATGTTTTAAAAAAGTGACGACACTGGCAGTTTGTCAGATTTATTTTATTTTTTACAATGCACAGAATATCAATCCTGATAATTTATCCTCGAATACTGTAATCATTTCATCCAAGTAAGAGAAACGAAACAACATGGGTTGTTTTAGAAAATCTGTGCTATTTCGTATATAGAACATACGAAATCTAATTCTCAGCTATGTAAGCGCTACATAAAATCCTTCGAGAGAGTGTAGTGTTATTCCGTCAGATCTCTGGCAGGGTTTGTTTTTCATCTCAATAAAGCCGATGAAGAGGTCGCAATCACCATAAACTGATGCCAGGGTACTGACACTGGTACAGTCAGACAAGGCTATTTTACCAGCTGATTCCATAGCTTGAAGCAAGGGACAGACTGTCCAAATATCTGCGTTAGATATAACACGTTTTTATGAGACGAGCCCTAACGTAAACATTACGATAAATAAACAGAATAATATGTAGGCGACCATATTGCTAGGTCTTTTTTCATATTACTTTTTAATATGATTTTGTTGGTAAGTAGGATCGGGTAATTTTTTTGAATTATACATAAAATGTTTTCTAGTTAATAACAAAAGTTATCTTAGATGATATTTGGTTCAATCTAGTGTCACAATTTTTGACAATTCTATGTCTTTCAGTCAATTTTAACCATATATTAAGCAAATAATTGGTAATTTAATTAATCGAACAAAAACTATAGACAAATTTACTCATACTCCTCGTTCTAATTATTCATTTTAATCCTATATCTTTTATTTAATTTTTGGAAGTAAAATTAAAACCATCTAAAAGCGGAGTGTTATAAAACTCGTCTGGTTTAGAAAGCGAGAGAAGGTTTAAGGATTAAATGCCTGTTGTTACACAAAGGAAGCTGTTCGCTTGTTGCTAGAGGGCGCTGTATATATTCATACCTGGTTACTAAGCTACTTAGAAAATTTACGATACCTGCCTTTTTGTACGATAATTTACGATACTAGTCTTTTTGGAAACTATAAACTTTGGACTTTGATTTAAACTTGACTAGAGCTTTAAAAAAAGATAATTAAAAAAAATATTTAAAAGATATATATCACAAAGCTATTCTAGTATTTTAGTACCTATGACTTTTACGTATTGATATAGTTGTAGGTATCTCTATTTTGCAATATTTACTTGAGGGCATGCATTTAAGTAAAGCAAGGGTTAATTGATTAATTTATAATTTTTGTTACTATATCTGTTTGAAACGGCAAAAACATCTTGTTGTTGGTTTAGACATAGCATACATACACAAATTTGTCAAAACTAATAAGCATCAAGATAACAAGAAACATTTAACTATATATTGTGGTAGTTAGCTACATGAACACATATACATATGTATGTATGTACGTCGTGTGATTGTCCGCTTGAGACGTCGCCGGCTCCGGCTAGGTGGCGCTACTGTCTATGTACCTACTTACTGCTGAGTGGGGAAGAACAGAAGCACAACTTAATGGTCTTGAAATAATAAGGTCATGTAATACTTATGATTAACTAGTGGCGTCCAGCGGTGTTAACCGCATTAATCCGGGAAAAAGGAGCCTATGAGTTAGTCTAGAATGAAAGAGAGGGATGAAATGAAAATCCTTGGCCTTGGAATATAATCTAACTACATTTTGATTTTGGAATAAATTGAACTTCAATGACTTAGTTACGTCAGAAATATTTTTAGTGAAGTAAATTACTTAGTAATCAAATGACACAATTGACATCGTACTCGCTCGTACTTAGGTACATTATTCTTATGTCACAAGTGATGCCCGTATCCATAGAGTAATATAATACCTGTATCGATCGTAGAGTTATTTGCTGAGTGTGATTAGTAAACTAAAACTAGGAAGTATTGAAAACTGTTTATCCTGTCTTAAATTATTTATAACATAAAGTTATCTCTCTGCGTGTTAGCTAGTGAGCATCGTATGTCTGTAGCTGAGTAATGAGGTGCAACGATCCAAGCCGGGCGCATCATTAGTCTCCATACTATACATACATACACAATAAACACACATAAACATAAATGTGTGTATATATGTACAGATACGCTATGAATACTCACACACTCGGGATGGAAAATAATGTTGCTTGAACATGAGTTGTTATGAATGAAACGTAAGCGTTTTATAGTATACCTTTTAAAAGATTTAGTTTAAATAAAGTATTTTATTTCTACCCCATAATGCCTCGCTTAGCCATACAACCAACTTCCCAGCTATATACATCCGCACATAGGAAGCGTCCTTCAAAGTATCTGGTGAATGTTCGCGTGCCGCCCTTTATAGGCAAACTTAGTAATAAACTCCATCACGCAGGATATCAAATAAACTCGCGCCAGAATGGCTCCCAAACACATCAACACAATGGATGGTTCTCCTGTATACCACTATATATATGGAGGTATTTTAATAATTACTTGTGTTTTTCTGTAATTTTTTATTTATATAATAATAATGCATGCTATTTATCTTGTACGTCAGTCGTTAAGCCAAGTCAGAGGCCCTCAGAGCGGCTTGATAAAATCTCGACACCAGAGTTGGCCACTCTTATTCGATAAGAAGAAGAAGAAAAATGCATTTTGTTTACGCGTGTCTATGGCGGTCTTATAACTGTGACCAAATGCTAGACTATCTATTGTTAAAAGTAGGCTTGATTTAGCGGAAATTAATAGCAAAATAAATAGCTGTTGCTTACCATCAAGCAAATTATGGTCTAACGCTGACCCATTTCAGATTAACATAAAATAATTAATTTAACATAAACTTGTGTTTCATCAAATTTTGTAAACTATAAAAGGAACTGCTAGTTTAATAAACTCTATAAATACGGAAAAACTAAGAAAAATAAATTATTATAAGGGGCATTTAGAAAATCTTTAAAAAAATGTCTAAAGATGGTCTATGAATACTGTACCTAAACTCACTGCACTAAAGTTTCCGTAAGGCATGATTAAATTTAACAATAACCACCGGCTAGCACTTATGTTAAAAATTATGTCACACTAGCTAATTTGTACTTAGACTACCCAAATATCTCGATACCAGTTAGCCAGGTACAGCGTCGTCGCGTGAGAGCCTCCTTTAAAGCACAACCTTCACATTGGGGCGCCTCCGTGCTAGACACGGGGGCTTAACCAGCGCCATGCCACTACTATAAATATTCAATCGCTACAATATTGGATAGTAAAATAAAATAAATTGTCTGCATTGGTTTAAATTTGAAGTAACAAAAATTCTTATCATTTGATCAATTTGGATTTTGAAATGTCCTCCGGTGTTGTCCAGGATTCAAAGTAATGTTAATATAGGATCTAATTTGTGTCTCGAGATAATTCTATCCAAATAATATACATATGTAGCACTTTGAGCATGAAGAAAGAACATATTGTGTACAAATCATTCACATTTCGGTCTTTATAAGTATGATTGTCACAATACTGGGAGTTGTCACACCAAAACAAAAATTAAGATTACTTTAATCAATGTTTGTACTTTTACTCAAATAAGTAATAATATTATACTATTAGGTACAGATTAAACATTAACGAAGAAAATAAATCCGGACAGGTGGGCGTAGTTTTAATTATTCCTGTGAACAATAACCGCGAGCCGGCGCCTGAACTAAACTTTATGAAAGTAACTCTGCTCCTTAAGCTGAGGTATCTAGATATAGTACACTCTCATTTTTGTCTAATATATTTTGTACCGAGATGTATTGTAAAGTAAAGTAAATAGAAAAATATGCTGTACATATTTTACATCTATGTTGGTATCTAAGTAACATTATTTTAAATCCAATTCAATCCAATCCTTTAAAAATATTTATTTTTAGTGTAGCGTAAGTTTTGAAACATTTTCAGCAAAATGATTGGTCCTTGACGAAGTAACTTATTTTAGGAGTTTTAATATTTTGATACAATAACTGTAATCCAATTTATCTATTACTAGCTGTGCCTGAGACTTCGTCCGCGTGGAATAGTATATTTATTTTTGCAACCTCTTTAGCTTTATAGATAATAGCTGTTACCTACGACTTGAACCGTTTCCGCAGCGCACGCAACGGAAGCCCTCAAAGATGAATAATTTTCCCCGATTTTCAAACACTTTCATTGCTTCTTCGCTCCTATTAGTTGCAGCGTGATAGCTTCCTCGATAAATGGTATATTCAACACAAAAAGAATTTTTCAATTCGCACTAGTAGTTCCTGAGATTAGCGCGTTCAAACAAACAAACAAACTTTTCAGCTTTATAATATTAGTATAGATATGCTAAGTTTCATACAAAGCCGTCGTTTATTCCAACAAAAAAAAACACAGAAAGTTTTCAATTTAGACAACAGGGCAGCAAACACGATTAAGGCTAAATAACTACCTGGCCGGAGTCTGACGCATTAATAATAATTAGGAGCCATCAGAGGGACGATTTGTTTGTTTGTCCTGGAATGTTACTCTATTACTATGGGTGTGGCCTTACTTATTTACATACGTACTTAATTTTTATCACAAAGCTTTTCAAAATTTTATGTCATAGTAAGTAAAAGTTGCAATCACGGATATCAATAAGAAAATTACATCCAAAACCTATTTATTCATAGTAATAGTTACAATGTCTAAAGGTACCGCAACTTCAATGTGTTATTAAACACTTCAACCCTATTTTTAAATTTGAAATCTCACAATGTCAATGATGTAAGCCTTGTTAAATAAAAAAACAATATTCACTTATTATTGTAATAGATATCGTAGAGTCCCCGTCGTAGCACTGCTACATCACTTCGTAGTTTCGTAGCACTGCTACATCACTTCGTAGTTTCGTAGCTGTACGGCTACGAACTCATAGCAGGCGCGATTGAATAATGGCGATTAACACTTCATTGATAGGTATAATAAATCTGGTTACCTGAACATTTATTTATTTGTCATATGACAAGAAATCGTGTTGTGCCGACCCCACATAGTGGGATAAGGTAAAGAGAAAGAAGAAGAAGATGTCAAAAAAAAAACTTTCCGAAGACTTGATAACTTCTTTTTTTTTAATTCGGTTAAAAACAAACTGATTGCAAAAAATAGTTTAGAAATTGGTGGAGAGTCAACTGCCGATTGTAGATGTACCTGCTTTTGATAAATTTAAATTTAATCATGTAAGTATGTGGGATTATTTAGTTCAACAAATTTGAAAATTAAATATTTTTACATAATATATTATGAAGCAACCCATATTCTATACCACATCACACCTCCCTTGAGAAGTGAATGTTTCCCTCCATCACTCGTACCCACTCGTGCTATCTGCTCCATACAAGTTTCAACATAAACCTGCTCCGGGGATTTCTGGTTGGACCTCTATCATGCTGATAATGGAGGGGAGAGTTGGAGGACTTAAAAGCAAGGTACTGGTATTGTAACGAAGTTAATCAATTGCTAACAGTCAGTTGATGTATGATAGGGACATGATAAATAATAGCATCACGTAAAAGTGGTTTCGTGAATTCGTTGATGTGTTAGATATTATATGTATGTGCTTGTCGGTTGTGCAAAGTTCTAGAATCTAATTTCAGGGGAAAAATCTCTTGACGTTGCGGTATGCTCCATATAAAATTTAATTGCTTACAAAAAACCCCTTTTTGTTTGCCTTCTTACTAAAATAGCTTAGCCTACAATTTCATCGTAAGTCATATATTAACGAATGAATTCCTCTGCGTACATTGCCATAATACGCCGAGTTTTCCTCTGGTCCTGGCTATTGAATAAATAAGTGCCGCCTTATCGCTATTGGAGTGTGTGTGCGTTGTACTATCAATACGTTAGTCAAAACGCTGAAGATATTATTAAGAAAATCTGAGGAAATCACTGTGTTTACCCACCTAAAGTATCACTATCCGAAGGATTCACATACTAGAAGTGTTTCTCTGCATCAGCTGACACCGGCAAGTACACAACAGCGAAGATAATCCCTTTCAAAATATCACTGCTTCCTGAATCATTCATTTTGTTCACACACACATGAATAATTACTTGTACAAAACATAAAGCTTCTAAAATAATTTCTCGCCTCTCACCCTCATTTTCTCACTTGTATCAACAAAAATACTATAAATTGTATGAAAATACCGCCGGCGACTTGTCAAGCAAACTGAACTGCACAGAGAAATTAATACGGAACTGTTGACTTTGACAGTTAAAAACAATTCGAAGAAAATTTTGACACTGGCAGTAATGCGGCTTTAGACAACATACATCATACGAAAGCAGTAGAAAAGCTGCCAGAAAATAAAAATAAAAGCGTACAAATACGTATTTTTTTTCTTTTTTTTTTTTCTTTTGCTACTGTCTTATGATATCACCATGAACACTCCTACAAAACAATTTGGCACACCAATATCAACAATTAGCGGGGCTAAATCAAACCCGGATATCTTTTTATCTCCTGAGTTCGGAGAGTCCCACATCAGTGATAGAAAAAGGAAATGTATTGGGTCACCTCTAGACTCAAGCACCAGTGAACAGACAATGGGTATAGGTAGTAACTTATATCAACTGATACTGGACATCAAGAATAACCAAGAAACCCAGTATGCGACCATGCAACAGAATATGAAAAGGATTGAAAAGCAAAATGACGTGATCCTTACATCTAATGATGAAATAAAAAAAGTATTAGTTGATGTGGTGAACGAACAGAATGTTATGAAGAAGAAAATTGAGTTACTTGAAAAGAGTGGTGAGAATGTAGAAGAGGTAAAGAATCACGCCGAAAGTATAGAGAGAAAACTAGTTGCAAGCTCTATCGAAATAAGGAATTTACCTATTGAATCTAATAGTCAGATTGTGGAGACAGTGGGAAAAGTACTACACGCATTAGACATGGATTTCGAGAACAGGGATATAAGAAACTCATACCGGCTTGCAGCAAAAGCGGACCAGATTAGACCTATTATTGTAGAGTTCACTACTGTGCAAAAGAAAGCCGATGTTCTAAATGCTTTGAAGAATTACAACTTAAAGAAGAAAGAAAAATTCAACACCGTTACAGTGGGACTTCCAGGTGAAAAAAAGACAGTATACATGAATGAACACCTAACAAGAAAAGGAAAACTTCTTCACTTCCAGGCTAGACAATTCATAAAAAAGAACAACTGGAGATTTTGTTGGACGGCAAATGGAAAGGTATTCGTACGAAAAGAAGAAGGAAAACCGTTAATTGAAGTAAAAGAAGTGGACCAATTGGAGAAAATAGACGCTAGGACACTCGGGTCTATCAAACAATGACTAACAAATGAACCTAATAGTCTCAAATATAATTATGCCTCACAACTTATATTTAGATATAAAGAATATTTTTGCCTTGCTAGTTCCTTAAAGCTTATTAAAGTCCTCGTACTTTTTATCCGGTACTCGGATGTTTTAGTTTACTTTAAGATTATTAATGTTACCGTCATATATGTATTATTTACTAATACGCGGTATGATTCTTCAAATGCCATTTATTCAACTACACACAAAACATTACACGATGAACTCATGACTAACCCCACACAAAATACAGTTTACACTACCACTATACACAAACGTCAATTACTTATTCATATTAAGGTTGTCCCTTTAATTGTTCAAGGTCTCTCTCTAGGCCATCATCCATTTAACTGGGTTTCTGGATTAAACCCAAAAGATCATTATGACACAGGTTAAGGATCTATTGACAGATATTGACAATGTCAATATCTCGTCTTTACACAGGCTGAGGGAGCCTGAAGAATTCAAGGACTACCACTCAAAGTTTGATGCAAAGTGTCTATCAGTGATACACATGAATATTCGAAGCGTAAATTGTAACCTTAGTGACTTCTTGATACTATTAAATCGTACTGGTATAATATTTGATATATTAGTGTTATCAGAATGTTGGCTTTCTGATAATTACATACCTGAAACTATAGACGGGTACAACGTTATACACACCTCTAGGCATATTAATCAAAATGATGGCGTTGTTGTCTATTATAGGAAATATCTCAAGAAAATTAAGGTGACGGAAGAAAAATTTAATGATGGAAACTGTATCTTAGTTAAGCTAGGAAAAGAGGTTTGTATAGTAGCTCTATATCGACCACCAGCGAACAAAAATGCAAGCATCTTTTTAAAATCATTAGACAACACTCTTACCAAACTAAAGACCTATAATAGTATTATAATGACTGGTGATATGAACATTAATATAAACCCAGATACAGACACAGATCCAAATGCTAAATACGCACATGAATATCTCCTGTTACTTGCTTCCTTCGGATTATTACCGGCGTATACTCATCCAACTAGAGAAAATAGCTGTCTTGATCACTGTCTTATAAAAACAAAAATGCGGACAACGACGCTAACACTGCCAAATTCAGTAACGGACCATTCACCTACTGCAGTGTTAATAAGCACTACTAACGCGTTTAGGAAGAACGTTGCAAGCACGGTGAGGAAGATTGATTATGACGGTATTTGCCAAACGTTAGGAAAAGTAGACTGGACAACAATACTAGACATCAAAAATTTAGAAAAATCAACTGAGACATTCATGTATATCATTTCATCAACAGTAGAAAAATATACCAAATTTCAAAAATTACCTAGGCGTAAGAGTAACATAAAACCATGGATTACGACAGGGCTAATTAAATGTATGCGTAAACGCGATAAATTACATGCACTTAGCAGACAAGAACCCGACAATAAAGATAAAAAGAAGTTATACATAGAGTATAGAAATGTATGCAATAAAATTCTTAAAAAACTAAAGAGAACCTATGAACGTACAGAACTATTAATGCATTCAAAAGATACCAAAAAGACATGGCAAGCAATTAAAAAAATCTGTAGATTTCCAGCTAAAATAAACCCAGTGGAACATCTGTTAAACTTAAAATCTAGCAAGATAGACTCTCTTAATGAAGTTAACGCATATTTTGCTAATGTAGGATCAAACTTGGCAAAAGAAACTCTATCATCGCTCCATGAAACAGAACTCAAATTAGCCCAGAATCAGACAAATATCAGCAGACAGTCGGCATCCTTTGGTCTCCTTCCAACAGACAGTGCTGAAATTTATAGTATAGTTAGGAACCTAAAAGACTTGTCGGCACCAGGATGGGATAATGTGAATGGGAAACTTATCAAAATCATATTGCCATACATAATAAAGCCCCTAACTGCTATACTGCAAACTAGTCTGGACACCGGAATATTCCCAAAGTCGCTAAAGAAATCTCTGGTATGTCCAATCCATAAGGGTGGGGATGTAGATAGTATACAAAATTATAGGCCAATATCCTTACTTCCTACCTTCTCAAAAATCTTGGAAAAGATAATGAATGTTAGACTCAAAAAGTTCTTAGAAAAGAAACATTTATTATCTGATAATCAGTATGGATTTAGAGAGGGTAGATGTACAGAAAATGCGGTAATTGAGGTCACAGAACACATTAAAAAAAATTTGGACTACCCTCAAAAACAAATCGGTATTTTCCTTGATTTAGCCAAAGCTTTTGATACGGTCTCCATCCCCATTCTTTTGGCCAAATTAGAAGCAATCGGAATACGAGGCACTGCTCTTAAGTGGTTTCAAAGCTACCTAAGCGACAGAACCCAAGCAGTGAAAGTTGATAATGTAATTAGTGAAGAGGTGAATATCACATTTGGGGTGCCACAAGGCAGCATACTGGGACCCACACTCTTCCTAATCTATATTAATCAACTATGTGATATGGATATAGAGCATGGTAAGATAATAACATATGCTGATGATACTGTTGTTTTGTTTCATGGAAAAAACTGGGATGAGGTAAAACGAGTAGCAAATTCTGGACTGTTAAAAATCTCTGCATGGCTAGGAAGAAATTTACTAACAGTTAACACTTCTAAAACAATGTTTATACCATTTTCCATCAACGCAAGTACGCAGCCAAAAAATGATTTAAACTTAAAAATGCACAAATTTACTTGTCACTCTGGCACTAACTGCTTCTGCGAGAATCTAAAAGCAACGGATACTATACGGTACCTCGGCGTTATGATAGATAAAAATTTAAACTGGACAGAGCACATAAAAACTGTCTCTGGAAGAATAAGAAAATTGATTCTTGTTTTCAAGCAACTCAGACACGTGATGAACTATAACTCTCAAAAAAAAGTTTATTACGCTTTAGCACAGTCAATATTAACGTATTGCATCACAGCCTGGGGATCAGCAAAAAAAACTCATCTTGAGAAATTGGAAATTGCGCAAAGAGCACTTCTAAAAGTGATGTCTTTTAAAAATAGAAGGTACCCGACAACAGATCTATACAAAGATTGCACTGTTCTGACTATCAGGCAACTTTTTATTAAATCACTTGCAGTCAGGCAACATTCGTTAATCACTAAATCAAACCTAGAAGTAGCTAATAAAAAAAGAAGGAAAGACATAGTAGTCAAAAATGTCAGCTCTCGCACGGAGTTTGGTAGGAAAAGTATAAAGTCACTGGGGCCTTATGTTTATAACAAACTGAGTAAAATTATAAATATTTCAGAGGTAAAAAAAAGGGAATGTAATACTCTTGTTACCACATATCTGATGACTCTTAACTACAACGAAACAGAAGCCCTTATCGAGGTAATAACATAGGCGATATATGTAATTGAATGACACTTGGCATAATTCTATCGCATTCTGAATAAATTTAATTGACGTTTTACACAAATAACAAGAAAAGTAAATCTCACACACTCTAACAACAATTACATTAACATTACACACAAACACACACACACACACATCACATCAACATAGTCACTAAAATAGTAAATAAACATAGGAAAGTAGCAGTATAGTACATAAGCTTAATAATAATAGCACTAACTACATTATTTATTGTTATTTTAGCTTATATATATATATATATATATATATTAAATATATAAATAAATATATAGGTATGTATAAACATAAATAAAATGTACGGTATAAAACCTTATTGTCATGGCAACCCAAAAAAGTTTACCGTCGGATTTCATTAGCTTTTGTTTACATTCTGCATTCATCCAAATTTATGTGTTTTTTCAGTATTATACCTAAAATTAGCGTCCAAATTAGTGGTCATTGTAAAATACATGTTGTACTTTTTAGTTTTAAGCGAAGTTTGTGTAAAAGTAAGTGATTTGTACTTATATAAATGTATGTTATAGTTTTCGGCTAAAGATTGCTTGTGTATATAAAAATGTTCAAAACGCACTCATAACACAGTCCTGAGGGAAGTAATCTGAGGTCCTGCTATACAGGCTGTGCAAGCAGACCTAGTGCAGGACCCAGAGGCCTACCGAGGTACGTAAAAGTATGTATTTTAATATAGGTAATTAATGAACAACTAAATGTACCTAAGTATGAAAATATGAAATAAATAACTTTTTACTTTACTTTTTTTTACTTATTAGGCCATACAAGTTGCAACACAAAGCGCCCCGGGGGAACCCGACCTCTGCCCTGGCCTCTTCATGACATATCTAACAAGTTTCATATACGACGCTTTGGGATAACTTATTTTGGGGTTGATGTGACATAATGAATCTATAAGTACCTAAATTTGTATGAGAATGGCCAACTCTCATGCAAATTTAGGTACCTACAAAGTTTTCGAACCGCCCTTGATGCCATTGCCATGGCTTAATGACTGCTGTGCTATACCAAACAGCCAGGAGTCTATAATTAAATATATTATGTCACCCTACTCATGGAAGTGCCCAAAATGGGAAAATAATTTTGTAATAACTGACTGATTTTTATGCAATTCGTAATATTGTTATAGATAGCGGGTTTAGGAGATTTACTGTTAACTTGGCGTTTCTGAAAAATGATTGACAGGTTGAAATATTGTTCTTATAATCTTTATTATTCTTCTAAATAAGTTTGCGCCGGAGTGATTTGTCTAACTGCCAAAATGAGCCAACAAACGATTTAAAGCTAGGTCACAAACAAGCCCAGTCTGCGTTGTATGTCGATGTGATGATACTTACAGCATTACATATATATGTGTATAACTCGATAGCTAATGAGCACGCACCGGCGATAAAGGTAAGCGACTTGACAAAATAACCTTCGAGTCAACTCATCAGCAATTCTAATCCAACATCTTTGGTGAATCTCCCATTATATAAGCCTATGATGTATAAATGCCGATACAAGGTTAGTTCTGTTGACTGGAAATCTATTTAGAGAAAGCTTCATATGCTTATAATAAACTTATTGATTTTGGGGAGGTTTCATTAAGAGACTTTTGACGTGGATTTACTAAAAGAGGCCAATGTCTAATTTTTCCCCAACTCCATGATCAAAAATATTCATCACTGTTTCTACATCGACTTTTCAAAATATTTCCCTTGGTTTCTGAGTGTGCCTGTATGAGTAGAGTTGCAAGTCACGGGGCGATTAGTACCGCGCCGTGCCACCAGGGGCCGTACTCTGCACCTGCAGATACAGCCTGATACAGACCAGCTATTTCCCGCTACTGCTGATTTAAACTGGCACTTAACACTAGGTAATAAGGATCATTATATTGTCGAAGCTATAATGATGGAGAGGAGATAGTGGTAGTTTGGACGTAGCGTGCCTGTTGGTGGCCTTCGCATGAAACTGGTGAATATTTCGCGACCTACAGCAGAATTAAATTCATCCACGCGACGATCCAGCGATAAGGCCCTCGAACAAAGCGCCCCCCACCGCTAATTTATTGTTATATTCTTCTGCCAGATAAACGAGCCCGTTGCCAAACATTTCTTATCTCGCGAGTTATTTATTGCGAATCTATCGGTCGAGGCTAATTCATAAATCATGGGCTAATAAAATTTCCCTACGATGTGTTATGTGAGTGGTCACGTTACGTGACGTGCTATGTTTAGTGTAATCGTGAGTTTTGGTATCATAAACAAGTATCATTGGGCACGCTTTAACCGAGCCCGGTACAGCCTTCGTTCGCTATTCATGCCTCTCTCACGAGCCGCGCACGGGAAACAAATGAAGCAATTATTGGCTCTGCAACATTCTCCGCACAAATAAGTTTGCGCTCCAACGCGCGCTTCCAGTACAACCCTCACAAAGGGTGATGTTGCGAGCGGTCGATGCACGCGGCACGTAGGGAAAGCATCGGAAAATTGTATTAGGCAGGGGGTGCGGGGAGCACGTGGCCGCGGGACGCGATCGATACTACGTGCGACAACTGTTGCGCTAATCTGCGCTCTCCTTCACTCGCACGCGGGCGCGCCCTGTCGGGTGAGACGGGGCGAAGGACTCCCGTACCAGCTCATAGCGCAAAACTCACGCACCCCGTGCTCCGTCCCGTACTAGCCAGGCGGGGAGGCGGCGCGAGCGAGCGAGAGAGGCGATGCGGCACTGCATGCTCTTTATACGTCACAAAGGAGGTCGAGCGATGAATAACAATGCGCAGTGCGGAATGATGTCCTTATCGAAGACGTCCCGCCCGCGCCGCTAGCGGCACGCTCGCGAGCCACGAGCCACGCCGGGACGGACCCGGCACGTACACAGCACGGACCATGTATCTATATTATGTACATTTATATGTTTATAGATACATGTCATGTGGCAAACTTATGTAGCATAAATTTTATAGGGGTCCGTTTTACAGGCACTTAAAGCGCGGCATAAAACGGAATTTGCGTAAGATCAGTAAAAGATAACAAGTTTTGAGTAGTTAAATTGTATCGGTTGTAAAAAGGCTACAGCGGCGCGGAGGGGCGCGGCCGGTGCTCGGGACGGGATACATGTTTAATATTACAGCTATGTTGACTTTCTGTATTAAAAGTTACATAACACGTGACCACATTTCGATTGTAGTCATTCCATGTTGCCATCTAAGCTATTGCGTACTTGAATAAAGGAAACCACTTCATCTTTACATGAAGACCGCTAGGTTGAAGGAATATGGAAATGAAGTAATTAGATACATATAGTACGTATAAATATTAAACACATAGGTAAGTACCTAACATTCAGAGTATGTACCTACATATGTAAATACATCAAACTATATTAAAAAATAGGTGAACCAAATCTGCTACTATATAGCAATTAATTAAGTAATTACAAGTAAGTGTAAGCAATAAGCAAAGTGAAGCTGAGTGCGGCGCGAGCGTTAAGCAAACATTACACTCCATCAATCATAAGTACGTTATTGTAGGACACAGCTCGTACCACCTGACTATATTACTCGATGAAAAGCAATCTCTTATTTTCTTAAAATTTGTATTTTTTCCTTTATAAACACAAAACAGATACGTTTTTGCATACAGCTTGCTTGATGGTAAGCACCACTGTAAACGTATATTCGAGGAATGCCATTAAATCCTAATGCATGCCGAATATGTAGAGCTGCAATCCGGTATCTTTAAATATGTAGAGCTGCAATCCGGTATCTTTAAATATGTAGAGCTGCAATCCGGTATCTTTAAATATGTAGAGCTGCAATCCGGTATCTTTAAATATGTAGAGCTGCAATCCGGTATCTTTAAATATGTAGAGCTGCAATCCGGTATATTTAACTATGTAGAGCTGCAATCCGGTATCTTTAAATATGTAGAGCTGCAATCCGGTATCTTTAAAAACAATAGTGTAACCAACAATAATATTTACCAAAAAATTTCAAGAAGCAGTTTCATGTAAAACAGATCGACAAATTTATAAAACGTTAAAATTCTTGTTTATTTGTTCCCGAAAATGACTACTTCACTACAAAGCCCTAATTAAGACCTAAGAATAATGTTCAAAACTTAATAGTTTGTCTGGTTTAAATTTGTTGGGAATATAATTATTCCCAACAAATTTAAACCAGTGTTCATGATTTGTAAGCATTCTACAACATAACTCAGATCAAAGAGAAATCGTAGAACAATTTACTCGTCAAGTGGCGCCACGCCGCGGGCGGAGATTGCAGGTACTAACTGCCTGCCAGAAAGGTGCCTGCTAAATTACTTACAAACGGTACTTCATTCCAATTATTATATTGGAACAGGTTGATTGGAGATATTTAATTAGAAATACGTAGTTAAGTAAGGTTGTGTTTGTTTAAAACGTAGTTGGCGTTTTAACTTGAGCCTCTTTAGATACTTAATTAGATTTATTAAATGTTTTAGACTTGTTTGGATTATTGGATCATACCTTATAGAAATGTTTGATTCTATAACTGGTAATATT
The DNA here is from genome assembly GCA_964023185.1 of Macaria liturata. NCBI lineage: Eukaryota > Metazoa > Arthropoda > Insecta > Lepidoptera > Geometridae > Macaria > Macaria liturata. The sequence continues at coordinate 12,921,913 of OZ026815.1, read as the reverse complement.
CAACGAAGTCTAAGGTTTTTAATTCAGTTCCTGCAGAGTTTTATAACAAGTATTACCATTAATCCGTGATAAGACTAAACTACAAGATAAACTAGTATCTACAAATTTTAACCGACATCGAACCAAATTTCATCTAAATGTGTTCACCCCTTCGAGTGTGACCAATAAACATTCAACTACGCAAGCAAAACATTAGTTGATATAACTTTTGTAATAAAAACTCATTTCATTCAGTGAATTAGAAGCGAGCGTGTCTGGTAAAGCCACGAGTCAGTATTTATCCGTTACAAATCCAGGCAGCCGGCCGCCGCCCGCACTACGACGGCCGGCCGAGGGCGGGCGGAGGCATGAATCCTCATTAGGCGGTGTCAGTCTGCCCTGCGACGTCGGCTCTAGATAAAAAATTGCCTATTACGAGAAAATAGGAGCCCACCGCCTAACGCGGCCTGGGAATAATTGACTTACTTTTTTATTGGCTTTATCGATGTTATAAAGGTCCTCAAAGTTGCAAATGAAAAATACAAATAAATACTAAACTTTCTTTTTATATACGGGATTTATTTTTATACTCCGAAACTAAAAACAAATGATTACTGCAAGTATACAGTCATAAAAAATCAGTTTACACTAAGTATTAATTTGCTGCATATTTTTTCGGTTTACAGCGCGTACAATATGGATTTTACTTTTGAAGTATAGTTTATTGGCATTTCTGATGTACGCTTAGCTCACGCTTGACTTTGTCAATAAAACTTGTATGGTGTTAAGCAACGATACATAATACATATGCCCATAGGTATGTAAATTAGTACGATAGCCATGTATCAGTCCTAAAAACCAACAAGGATTAGCTTTTATCCTACTAACATCTCGTTTTTTGTATTGACGAAAACACCGTAAACAAAGAAAGCATATTGTTTACAACAAAGGGCGGCGCGCGGCGGCGGGAAACCCAATTTACTTCATAAACATTTTTTACCGGCATTATGCAGTGCGGCCACAAGTTATGGACAATGTTACCTTTGTCACAAGCTTCACTAGCTGATCTGCCCGACTTCAATACCTTATTTACGTTTAATATAAGCAGTTAGAAGTATAGCGAAATACACGAGTGGAAAGATTAAATTACCAATTAACACAAAATGTTTATCAAGAAATTTAACAACCGTTTTTATTGCAATAATATAAGCTAATCTTAAAACTATTATATGTAGACTTTACCTATGTATTATCTACGTATTTGTATCTGGAAAAATCCGTCCGTTAGTAATAACAAAACATTCCACGACGAGTTCACATACATTCTCACTCGCAGTTATGAAAGTAACGTAAGTAAAGTATTATCGTTGTTTCATTCCATTAGGCAGCCATTTTATGGTAATTCGATGAAATTTAAATGAAAATGACGTGGCTCGCGTGACTACCCTTCGCGGAAAACGAAATTAAACACAAAAGTAATGGCTTCCTTGCTATTTGAGCTACCTAAATACAATACTGAGCTTTAATACGCTTCCTGGCTCATGAAATATGGAATATCTATTTAGGTGCGCTTTCATATTTGATAACTCGTGTAAATAACCGCAGTGCAGTACTACTATAACATTTATAATTTAAGACTAAAGGTACAGAGTGAAATTAGGTCATGAAGAAGTAATTTTAGCATCTCATCATTTCTTTTGTTTTCAGATACATATGTTATATAACAAGGAAATGACAACTCTGAGCCTCAGCGAGAGTAAACAACTGCCTGGTTCAGTTAATTAGGCAAACATCATACTTATACCTGTCTACTTAGAGATATACGTTAAATGGACTTAAGCCTTTATAAGAAGGATCTGGAGGAAGAATACACTTTAGGTATGTGTAATCTAGTGTCTAAGTTATTGAGAAAAAATACTTAAATCCATCCATCCACCAATCCAAAAAATATTTTGTACAAGTGATATCAGAATCACAGAATATTTCAGTAAGAAAGCTGTAATTTTCAATTCAATAAAACAAAGTATATGATATTCAAAAACTCATTTAATAAGCGATAAGCACCAAAAGGTGCCGAGTGGCGTTCTTTGGGACATAGTCTGAAAATAGATATCTTTGGGATGATGATGATGATATTACTATTGTTATGTATAGGCGTATAGACTAGTTGTATGTACGTACATATTACAGGCTCTCGTAATAGCGTGCCTGGTTAGTAACAAAGCCGCAATTATTCCCCTTCACTCCCACGAACGACGGCAAACGAGTAATAACTAACACAACACTTTTCTTGTCACGCCGTCCAACACAATTACGTGCCAAATTATACAAACCTTTGTTTTTAGGCTTTTATATTTGTTGGTAGATTTTAGCAATATTAGCATGAGTTTGATTGTCGCATGGTATTTAAAGATGATAATATATAGAACTTGTGATGTGTTACAAGGTAACCTTACAATCTAAGAAGTTCTATATTATCATCATTGCACTATTAGCGTCCGTAGCTGGCAGAGGCATGCGATTACCAATGTTAAGCAAAAGTCGACGCGGTCAGTCCTTGAATGGGTGACCGAAAAGCGGCATTCTATTTTGGGCACTTCCATGGGCTGATGACACGTTAAATTGTAGGTCCCGGCTGTTTGTCTAATACGGCAGTCGTTAAGCCATGTCAGAGGCCCTTAGGACAGCTGGTAAACTCTCGACACCAGAGTTGGCCACTCTCATTCGATAAGAAGAAGAAGACTGCACTATTAACTGCATATAAGGTTTTTAATTTAACAGTTTACTATATTTTAGAGGCACCCATTTTCTATCCTTTCTGCCGATGGACTTGGTGCATAAGACCAATATGCAATTATAACATAGAGTAATATGACAATTAAAACCACAGTCCGTTCAACTTTCTATATTTTATTTCCTTATGTAGTGAGTGTACAAGTTAAACTATTCATAACTCGTCGACGTTAATTAAATCGATCTCAGCTCCCTCGGGCACATAATTTACTAACTCTCACACACACACACACACACACACTCGTGTATACCTACGTGTATGTAGATACATATTATGTATAGAAGTTGCTATATAGAAACTTTCTGTACTTTTCAGGCAAATTTTTGTACTAGTTGTAACTGCAGCGTTTCTCGCATTAAGGTAGGTTTTCAAACATTTTAATTTGAAGCCCAAAATAATTGAGCTATCTACGTAGCACTTTCATTATAAAGATATCTTCGTTTCCAAAGTAGCGCTGTAGATGAAGGGCTGTAGAAATTCATAACTTTGCAGGCACCCTGACCTGCAGTAATAAGCAACCACGCCACTGGATAAGTTTATTTAACTGATTACATAATTTTATTACATTTTTATGTAAGCAATAGCTATCTCGCACCTACACAAGCACATCTTGCCTACACGATGATATAAATAAATATCTCTGTGCAAGTGCTTCAACGTAATACATTTCCCACAGGGTGTGTGTGTGTGTGTGTGTGTGTTCTCGAGTTGTTCCACATGTGTGCGAGAACCCGCGAAGGCAACATATTTGACGTCTTCAGCACAAGCTTATCTGATTAGACTGGAGACGCCTAAGAGGTTACTATTAGCAAATAAACTTTTTATTTGCACACGCCGTCCGTAGATTTGAGTAAATAATAATGAAGAGGGAAGGATGTTGTAGTCTAAAGTGCTACACCTTGTATTGTATATAGGTGCTTAATATCAAGCAGGATATATGTAAATTAATGCCTACTAAGCGTTAAAAGAACTAGCATAGAAGACCGTTGAAAAGGTGTGGGGCAAATCCTAATTATTAATGTACACAAGAACACATTCTGTTTTGTGTGCCATTATAAAATAAATAAATTGTAAAATAAAATAACAAGAATGTTTATTGAAATATTTGTAGCTGTAGAAAACAAATTTGAACTCTAGATAATACTTCATAAGAATAAAAAGAAATTTGTATCAATACGTGTCTGTGATAAGACACAGACATGAACAATATCTATTTCATGGTGTATTTTTTCTTGAGTAATCCCCTGTTTGAATATTCAAAGGCTGCTAAATGACGCACTTGGATTTACGTAAGCGACGCGAATTAAGTTTTTAGCAATTTACACTTGGATTATATTGTTACATTGACAAGGAAGGCTTAGTCTGGCGCTTAGTACAACTCTCTTGAAGAACATTTTGTAGCCAAGCGTATATCGGTGTGTGTTCCAGCGGCCTCTTTTGAGAGCTAAAATCAATCTAGGATGTGCACGCTCCGCCTTGAACTACAGTGCTCCCTTGTGCGGGTTTTGCTTTTAGGTGACCCGATAGGCAAATGCATAACTGTCCAGTGTAAAAAGTCAGTAAATCGGTACTATAGAGTCATGTCATATTTATATATTAAATTTTGTATTAATTGTAAAGGCTACAATTTAACACAAAGGTAGTCTTAAAATAGACATTGTCGTCATCATCATCATTATCATCAGCCCTTGTAGACCCACTGCTTGGTATAGGCCTCCTCCCCTAGGTGCCATTGGTGACGGTCTTATGGGTTTCTTGTCCAGAGAACTATTATTATTAATTTTACAATGGACAGATTATGTAATACTTATTATAGAGTATAACTAGAGTACTTCGGTTTCTAAGAACACTGCACCTACCTATGAGTTTTCAGATCTATATTTAAAGCTGTAATGACTTTAGCAAAAGCTATTGTTTTTTCATGTATAATTTTAACCAGCTTCAACAAAACAAATACATGTATTGTTTATCAGATTTCAAAGAGAAAGAGGATTCGAATTCCACCAAATTTTATTCATCATCATCATCTTCAAATTTGTTCCCAAATGACCGGCTGAACCTCCATCACCAGCTGGTCAATAAATAAACATTGTGCCCAGTGGCTGACCGCCCCCAGGGCCACTTAACCTACTGACCTCCTGTCAAAGGCTCCGCATCCTCGCCTCATTTATCTAATGAGCCAAACCTACTCTAATCCAGCACAGCCTGAAAACAAGCCAAAATATGCTCTGATACTGAGCAATAAGGTACATGGTGTAAACCTAGCTACATTATGTATATGTTTGAGAGGTACATATGTTGTATTCTGTGGCGACTTGTCGACTGCTTCCTGTCGCTGATAATGTAATTAGGTACTTCGACACTTCACATGGTTTGGAGGAAGCACTAGGGCGTACTATGTAACAAGTATACAAGAGGACGCCCGCGGCTTCGCTCGCATTATTTCGGGATAAAAGAAAAGTAGCCTATGACACTCCTTAGATCTCATAAGACCTACAAATCAAATCATAATGAACCGTTTAGCCGTTTTTACGTTATAGGCGCTTAAATAAACAGATAAACAGACAAAAAATCTAAAAACTACTGAGTAAATTTTGTGTGACCCGGCGTAATAGTGTTTTATAGTGTTTTTGAACTAGTTTTCTCAATATTAAAGGCGTCAACTGGCAAAATACTCCCCGATGTGATTATTTTGCTAGTTGACGCCCTCACTAGCGCGTCTCACCGTGGTCAAAGAACTGGAATGGGTAGATGATACAAAAATAATTGTCTTTTTAGCATTTAAAACTACGGACAGGCGGATCCATGGTAAAACATAATATTACTTTTACTTACTTACCATGCTAATTTTACTTCGCATAGTAAGTAAGAATGTGTCAATTTCAAATTATCTAATATACAGACACTATAGTGTAGATTTATTCCTAGCATTGGCATATTGCTAAGTTAAGTGAGAGATATGTTTTTTTCTATGTGAGATTGACATACACAGTCTGCCTAATTTTATGCGATGATCATTGCTGCAGCCCAGGGTGTAACACGCCCGCGGGTGATTCATATTTCCAACAGGCGTAAATGCTTAGAAGATAAAGGCAATGGCAAAATGAAGCGGAAACCCGTCGAAGGTGAGTTTTATTGCGAGAGCTCAGTTTATGGAAGTGTAATCGCAAACAGGATTATCCCTATAAATACCTATCGAGGCTGCCACGTGGCCTTGCCATTGCAGCCCTTCTTCTAGCCTACTACATATTACACGCTATATAAAACTGCGTTACATTTTTCTTTTCATTATATTGCAAATTAACGGCTGAACTGTGGAAATTCATACTATGTAGATAAATGTCTGTTGCACTTCCATTAGAAATATTCATTCACATCTAACAGTCACTATTGAGTGTACCTATAGCGTTTTTTTTCTTTATCAGTTTAGTTTAAGAATGGCACAAATGTTTAAAATTAAGAATATATGGCAAAATTTCTGACTGTATCTATAAGGATTTTTTATATTGCCAACTTAAATATAAGAATGATAAAATAGTTTTCTTATTTCAAGCTAAGCACGCTTCTTTAGCAGTGACGTGTCAAATTGTGACTGCTTGTATCAAGTTCTATCAATCACAACACAACTTCCCATCACTCACATCAAGTACATAATATCTAGATATTTATCAGCAACTAGCGCCTACAACAAGCAGTAGGTTGGAGCCCTTTGTGCCCCTTTGTGAGCCGACCCGGCGCTTTGTTACATTTGCTCGAATTACAATAACAATGGCTGTTTACAATATTGCTACACAATAGTTCACAACTTGCATGATACTGCGGGGTTTGGGACTAAACTGTTCGTGTTGGGGGGAATCGATGCAGGCTCTGAAGGGAGAAAAGAATGAAATACTACGGAAAATTTTGAAAAATATCTGAGTAGGTATAGCAGCAAATTTGCATGTAAATATTTAGTTATCTTTCGGTAAAAACAGATCCCCTCAATGTTTATCCGACCCAGCAATAGGTTGACGAAAGCATAAAATGATGATGGTTTATATTTCAATTAATTGGTTAAGTTATAAATTTATTTTACAGGTATTCTTTAAAATACGATTTAGTACATGAGCTACTTAATTTAGTATCAAAATCCCACGAAGGCGCAGCTTTTACTTAAAGTACCTCATCTCAAGCTAGCTAAGTAAGTCTCTCTACACTAGACTAGGTTAAATATTATACATACTAGTTACTATGCCACATAGACTAAGTTAACTAGAGCTTCAATATACATATAATGTTCTTCATCTACGTGACGGAGCCAGTCCAGACCTATGTGTGCGAGATATTTCAAATTAATTCGAATATATGGACCTACCAGGACAGGACAGAATATTCATAAACCATCTATTATTACATGTCAAAACAACATAAAATATATGTTAGGTTAAAAAATAAATACCTGGTGGAGTTCAGTAAGACGGGATGTTTAGTAACACACAGATTGTAGACCTCACATATCACTGGTGTTTGTATATATAGGTACATATATTGTAAATAATTTATGTTTAAATGAAGATTGAAAATTGAATTGAACACCTCGAGCGGTTCACAGAAAACCTCATTAACTACGTTTTTAACTTTAAAATATTGAGACGTCTAATGATTTTATTGTCGTTTCTATAGAAGTATGGCAGCTAAGTGCGGATGAAAAGTTAATCCACCTCCAGGGGCTGCAGATGGAGTAAACGTTAGTACTCGCACTACTGGTGAATCACTGCTTGAATCATACTGTGACTCTCTTTGTTAAGGTAATTAATTACTTACTATATTGAGTTTAAGGTAGAAAGAGCTGTACAAAGATGTCATAATTAGACTGACATAATTTTTTATTTACTTGTCATTTATAAACCAAGTCTTGATGCTCGAGGAAGTCAATAGTAGCTCACAGTGCGACTGTTCAAAAACATTCTAATTTATTATTACTTTCCCAATGGTCTCGAGAGCTTTCAACCCATCTTAAAGACATATCTTAAGCGTTTTGAAAACGCTTACTCATACCTAACACAAACAGATACAGTATACGCCAAAATGGTGCGTACTCACCCCGTCAAGGAGGTCTGTCGTAAGTTAGGCAGCCCCCGGGGGCGAGGGGCGGCGGGCCAACTCGACCACTGTTGCCGGGCACATGGGCTCGGGACTCGACACTAGCAAAGTAAAATAACTCTTTGAATAGCAGCACCTTTGTTTCGTACTACTCAGCAAAATTGTATGTTTAATGATCCACACATTTTAGTTTCGATTTTATCCATGTCCAAAGTAGCCTTGTAAGACCTCTAGCGACTTTAAATAAGCGACGAAAGATAGAATATTGGGGAGAGTAGATACGGAGGAATTAGCTTTTTAATTTATCTCACTAGTTAATTGGAGAGACACATTCTAGCAACGCTTCAAAATGAAATTTAAATTTCTGTTTCAAGACTAAGACCAACTTGCATGACGTCTCTTAAACGCATTTAACCAATTTTTTTACTGTGTACAGAGCAGTTATTTGATCGCTCAATGCTTTTAGGTATCGTAGTACACGTTGGCCTAAGTGTGTCGTTATGAATGTCTTACGTTTGTTTGGCTAAAGCACAGGTTAAATCAAAACTTGAAAATTTAATTTCTTTGTATAAATGGCTTAAACTAGTGATGCGTTAAATATTTAAAATAATCACTAAGAGAGTTTTCAGATCTACACAATTTCCATTCTATGATTTAATATAATAAAGACGGAAAGTTTGGAAATTCCCTCAAGTTACCTCGGAGTAATTTTTAAAGTCGACAAAGTGAATTAGAAACTGTATTTCGTCTAAAGTCAACAACATCCACGCGAAAATAGGGAGGATAAAGATAAATAAATACATTTACGATGCTATATAAAGCCTTAAAAATTAATTCAATGTGTATGTAGTGCATACTCGTATGTTTCTAATAAAGTTATACCTACATTATGTAAACAGTTTGTCTAGTATTGATATAAGTTACCTTACAATAGCTTAGCTTGAAATACGCACACACCAAAGTCGGATAGTACCTAAAGTTAGGACCAAATTGTTTTATTGTAATGTATTTTATTTCGTTTACTGTTTGTCATAGTACGACAGTCGTTAAGCTATGTCAGAGGCCCTTACGGCAGCTTGATAAACTCTCGACACCAGAGTTAGCCACTCTCATTCGATAGAAGAAGAAGAATTTCGGTTACGTTCTTTTTTTAACAGCTCTAAAATAACAATAACTTTTGTGTAAGTATATTTCTTACAAACAAGTTTTTCCATGAACAATACTTGTATTCCACCCTGGCTGGCTCGGTAAACTCGGTAAGATGGCAATCAGCAACCAAATGCACTTACTTCTCCTTTAATATACATACATTCCAAGTTAATCAATGTTAAAGTATGCTGATGATATTCGACTATGAGTATTTGAATTTTTGTAACGAACCCTGGAGACTACTTCAACATTTCTAACCATCCATCATGGTTATGATAATATAATTAGGAACAAATAAAAAAACTCCATGTTTTATTATCGCCCCAAGATCTCTAATATCACTTAACGATTATAATGTGTAGAAAAACTATGACTTGTAATAATTTTATATGTATTTTTCTATCTAAGCTTCTGAATTCTAAGCTGCGACTACCTGGCAATGAAATATTAATAAATTAATAAAATGCAGAAAAAACGTGTATTCTGTTGATTTCATTAATATAAATCTGTGAGTACCCCCTCTCTCGGTAGCTCCGCTTTGATATTCCGAACAAGCATCGCTCGTATTTCATTTCGCTTTTTATACGTTTTCTTTGTAAACTTTTCGGACGATAATTGTGTAGAGTTTCTCTGTTGTAACTTACAAACGATTGCTTATTAATTCCTCCGGAGTTTGTCGTCGGATCGCGCTTTGTTTTTATGGATTTTAAAGTATGATAATAATTATATGAGCAAGAAAATAAATAATTTAAATCAAACAAATACTCGTTTCATTATTTTCTATACGACATGAAACATAGAGACTTTTTTTAAACGGCTTTATTTACAGTTAATTTAAAGGAGCGAAAATAATCACGACCGGCAGGATTCGAACTTGCGTATTTCTGATATTATTATTTTTTACTGTCCAGAACGCCTTAATCAACTAGGTTATGGTCTATTAACGCAGAAAAGACGGACGATAAGACGGTAGAAATACGCAAGTTCGAATCCTCCCGGTCAAGATTATTTTCACTCATTTTCCAAAATAAAAATTAAGTAGTGTGTATAATTAAACAACCATAGTGCAGGTCACTTGATTAAATAACTCATATTTACTGTCAGTATCACTTATACATAAAGCACTCATATTTGTATGACTCGGCATAGTCAGAGTTTCGTAGCAAATAAGAGAAGCATACCCAGCTCCAAGAAGTTAGCAGAATCTGTTACAAAAAAAAAAACAATAAATAAGTAAAGTTTTTCTGTTTAAATGTCTAAAACCGAAACATTAAATTAAATGTTTTTTACTAACTTAATAAACAAAAATATTTCTTTTATTTATTACTTTATTACTTTATTCTTTTATTACTTTATCGGTTTTATTACACTTTGTTAGTTTTTATAAATCTATGGAGTTAGAACCAGCGTAGGCACCGGACTATGTTAAGTTATTTTCCTTCAAGTTTCGAGCTTTGCTGAATAATTTCTAAACGAATTCGCAAGAAACAGGCCAGCAGAAACGAAAATAAATCATATTAACATCAAGACAAAACTGAAATAAAAGACAAGATACTTCATATTAGACTTTTATTTATTACAAACTAGATGGTAAGCACCAGAGGAGGTCTATAATAAAGTAAAAATTTAAAATTTGTTTTTATGAATGAATGCATTTTTTTTTATAGTATGCCTTTGGCATTATTTATTATGTACCTACTAGATTTTGACTTTCATAAGTGTGCAAAACTGTTTAGTTTTAACCCAAATGAAGAAATAAATAAAAAAAAATTAAAATATTTTAGTTGTTTTAATTTGAATCTTAGAATGATGTATACAGCTAATTTGAATATTTGAAGGGAACAAAGGTTATTTGATTTTTATTTATTTATTTTTATAAGTGAAGGCTATAACTTAAGTTTGGAACCAGGAGGTAGATTAATTTACTCTTATTGTAATTCCCTATTTACTTATTAATACTAAACAAAGTATTTAGGTGTAAAGAAGAATACATACATGTATATGATTTCTATTAAAATGTTCTTAAAATATATTTATTTATTTATTTATTTATTTATAATGGTACACAAAACAGAATGTGTTCACAAATAAGCTAAGTATACTTTCAAAACTGGTTTTGATAATATATTATATATTGTAATTATTATACTTATTCTGCAATTACTGACGTCAAATAACATAACATGTATAGTTATTTTTTATATTCAAAGCTACAGTACCTCTCGACAAGCAGTATTTTAATATCGAACGTTATACCTAAGAATACATAAGAGTAATACATAATAATTATTTCAAGGCTTCAACAATATACCTACAATGTGAGAGCTTTTCCTAAAAGCTGGTATTTACTGTGCTTATTCACCCAGCAGAGATTACCCATCAAGCGCTAAGGAAAATGTTAAAAAAAGCTTTCAGTTTCAAGAAAGAGACAACATTTTTCTATAAAAATCTTCTCAATACACTAGCAAAAATACGTTACTTTTCTTTTTCAGAACCAATACATTTTTAAAGGCTATTTCTTATTTATCAATTAAAATCATCATAATTTACCAAAATGAACACTTTAAAAGCTAAAGGGTAAGGATATCATGATGTTCTGATACAAATAAGTTAGTTTAATATCATAACATCACCCTAGTTTAATACAATTTACGTGGCTGACTTAGCAAATAATCTTATCTATCAAAATCATTATAGCTCTTTTTATACAGCCTGAGAACAGACAGACAGGACTAACGTAGTTTTTATACAAGCAGAAAAATATTTTATACATAAATGTAAAGCCAAGATTTCTAAAAGGGGCTTGAAGAGCTTTTAGGCGTCAACCAGCTTTATGTAAACGAGGAGGTAACAGGCTGTAAAGACATTGAATATCATTTACCTGTCACTCAATGCATACCTATAGCCTTCTTTTATCTTTTTGAATTATGACTTTCCTGATGTTAAGCGCTATCAAAGTACCTACTGTTTACAATCACGATGTGCACCCACCCATGTATAAAATTCTCAGAATAGATCAATATCTTTAAAATATTTGGCCTGTAATCTTGTATTTTCTGTGAGTTGTAATGTGTGCCTAATAAATAAATGAGGACTAAAGCTATCATCTTACTATTCTGGATTGAGAGTGAGCAACTTACTCTGGTGTCAAGATGATTTTAACCCATCCTACGGACTTCATGACTTAAAACCGCAAATGATGTGTAATTTTATTCTATTTATTGTATCTAGTTTAAGTTTTATCAGCATTTTGTAATCTGAGTTTTATATGGGTTTATTGCCTGAAATAAAGACATTATTATTCTTCACAGATTCTCAGGACTTACGCCCGGTATTTTTAAGGCATCAGTGGGGCCGTAGCCAACACTGAGAGGCCTTTTACAATATTATACTTAAAATTAAGTAAAAATTACAGATCGAGGATGTTAGGTATATAAAGTAACTATTGCAGACATGGTATTAATGTTACAGGCTATTGTGTTGAGTTGTTCATTGACTTAATTAAACTGGTCTATTGTACGAGGAACGGCACCCGCCAGTTATGCCTCATTCATAAAAATTATAGCGGGTGATGACTTGCCACTCACTAAATGGGCCCTCCACAAAAGGCAGCCTAAGATGACGCCGGAAGGGCAACATTGGTGTGCGTGGCTTAGGGTGTCGAGAGGTGTGCTGCGCGTTCTCTGAGCGGTACTAGCGGCGTTATGCCCTTTAACACTTCCACCCTGGAGCTTAGGTACTTAGCTCTTGCGTCTTCCACTCCCGGACGGCTAATCAAGGCAAGCCGGGAGGCAGGAGGTCTCATTTAGCCCCCAGGGAATCGGGGTCCGCGGTGACACCACTCACCGACGACTCGCCATAAAGTCGCCCCTGCGGTTACATTATTATTATTATTATATTATTATAACGTCTTCTTTACTATGACACACAATCTAGCCTTACAATTTCGTCTAGGATTGTAAAAGCTGTATTTAACTAAGTGACCCCAAGCACGCTAGCTATAGTGTTGGCACGCTGGTTGGCTCGCGCCCCCCAGGCGACCAGCAGGCTGCCAGCGACCCACCAGCAGGCTGCCAGCGACCCCTGCCAAATATCGGGCCGATGCCAGCCTGCCGCCTCTACTACCTACTACTTACTGTAGTGCGCGGTGGAAACATTGAGGTTTAGGATGTAAGCATGCTTTAAGTTAATGACTAGGAAATTAAGCTTGTAGTAAACAGTTTAAAAACTGAAACAAAATTGAAAACTAAACTTACAAAAAGAACAAAATTTTATTCCATGCAATGAGAATGGAGATATGCAAGTCATCAAATGTAATTAAAATTAAACACGAACCAAGAGCCACAAAGCAACAAGCTCATTACCCAATAATGAAAACAAAAAGACATATGAGAACGAGCCCTTTTACATATAAAGATTATCGCTACTTCAACTAATTACTTAATAGCATTGCATATTGACGACCTGATTGTCCAGCACCACTAACAAGTATCATAGTGATCTAACTACCAAGCATGTTTAAGCAATTTGCACCCGTATAGCCAAGGTGATAGAGGTTAAATAGGTGCTTGATTCACTCGATTTCCACTCTTCAACTTTGACTCATAAAAACTAAGACAAGTTGTAGTGGGTGGAATGGGTGCTAAGAGTATAATAGGCATTGATTGATCGACAAGATAATAGTTTGTGCGAGCAGTCTCGTTTGGGGGTCTTATTTTTAGTATACGCAGGTTTCACCTTCGACCACAGTATCGTTTATGTGGGTGTCATTATAAACATCCATGACTAACTTGCAAGTGACAAAAAAATATTAATTCCCGCCGTCAGCTATGTGGTTTCATGTGTGTAATATTTAGTAAAAAAAAATGTAGCTTTGTCCACATCAAATATTTACATCCGTTTAATATTAGTAACCAATTTAAAATTTAACAAACATAAGACATAATGTCGAGTTAATCTTCATTGATTTAGCTAAATAGCTTACTCCTGGCGCTTATTTATGGATACTAACCTGACATAATCAATCAATGCCCACTAAGTTCTAGTGTAGTTGCAACAAATAATCGATGAGGAAGCTATCAGTGGCTCTCGCCGCGCCCCCTGGCGGTGGCCGCGGGGGTAATTAATTCGGTAATCACCCTCTTGCACCCCCTGACGCCCCCTTCCCCCCACAAAGGTTGTGGACAATGTTTTCATCAGCAGCGCCACCTGGGCGCTAGTTAAATACTGATCAAGGTAATGTGTTTGTTTTTGTAGTTTGTGGCATTTGTCTGATGGAGGTGTGGAGCGGGGAAGTGGAGGGTATAAGTATAGGTGGAGGGAATGACATACAAGTGAAAGTTTATTTGTAAGTTATTAGGTTTTTATGTTTATTGTTTTGACTGATTTTGGATAGAAGTCAGTCATTTTATAGTTAATTAAAATCTAAACTAATTTATTATATTTATTTGATTACATACGGGCAGTTGGGAACACACGCCACGACATAAGTAAATAAGTAATGTAGTGATAGAAACTGTTAGCTGTTAGTAAACTTACCAATGGTAAACTTACTTACTTATGCAATAGGTACAAATTCTGACTCTAATCAAAATATTTCATAGTATTCCATACATAATTTATCAACTGAAATGAAATATTATATTCAATTTCCCCATAAGGAATGTTCGTACTCTCGCTAGTAACAGTTTTTACGCACGTATACATACTTACTACAAAATTATTTGTGTAATAGGCTACGTACGAGTTCTCGCTACGCCGTAGAGGAATTCGTAGCAAATTCGTAGGGGTGCTACGAAATTAGGGTACGTGATTCTGGAAATATGGAGTGCAAGGTAGAGTTTGTTGTTGATAAATATTATTTTCTTTAAGATTGTTTGGTAAGTAAGAAATAAAAATATATTATTCTGTTAACCATTAAAATTTATTTTGCCACATTGCTTAGAGTCATCATATCAAACAATGAGATACTTATTAATATTTGATACCTTGCATTTAAATTAAAATAAATTTATTATTTCTTAAAAATACTACTTACTCTCTATGTGTATACTAGTCACGTAGTAAAACAGTATCAGTTCTTGGATAAGTTACAGTGACCTCAGCTAGACGCATTCTGCATAAGTCAAGCAAGGAAGCGAAGTAGAAGTGGGTTTCCCAGCGTGATTGCTTTATACAACATAAACATAATAAATTACTTTTTAAAACGGAATGCATATAAAGCAGGAAAAATACTGGCCAAGTTTGCGCAACACCAGGGGGCGCTGCGATCGCAACCATGCATATTCACGAACCATTTAAATAAAAATCCGATTTAGATAAAATGGTGGCATTATATAACTAAATTAGTCTTAGGAGGTTTAAACTTAGTTATAAAATGGAGTTAATAGGTGAAGGTAAAGACATCATTGGTTTGGCGTTTGATATTCTATTCTGTGATGAATTGATGCTGTATATGAATTAATTTGCCTTATAATACAGTAGTTCAGTAAACATTCATAATTGTTTCTGTATATGAATTAATTTGCCTTATAATACAGTAGTTCAGTAAACATTCATAATTGTTTCTGTATATGAATTAATTTGCCTTATAATACAGTAGTTCAGTAAACATTCATAATTGTTTCTGTATATGAATTAATTTGCCTTATAATACAGTAGTTCAGTAAACATTCATAATTGTTTCTGACCACTTGAAACATCAAATTATATATTAATTAGCAACCGCAACAAACAAGTAGGCGTGTTTAGAGATACGCTCCAATTAAGCAAATAGGTCCATTAATTCTCTCCTTATCGACTCTACATCATAGTTTGAGGGCTCGGCTTGTACTCAGCTGTACTGAGTTAGATACTAAATATATTATAAAGAGGGAGGAGGCCTATACCCTGCAGTGGGTCTCATTAGGCTGATGATGATGATGATGATTAAAATACTGCATCTAAATCCGTCAAGTAGGTAGTTTTAGAGATTTAAGCAAATATACGTAGATACATATAGACAGACACGGAAAGCGACTTTGCTTTATGCTATGTAGTGATTATGTAGTTCAACAACCATAAATGAAAAATATTTATCATAGTATGAATCCAACCCACGGATGCACTCAAATGTAAATAGCTTTATATAAGGAATGACTATGTTACAAACTAGTGTAATCACATATACAATGTCTGATGTTGTGCACAAACAAGTTCACTATCACTAATGAGACTGATCTCCAACTAATGTGATGTTTTTTTTAATTTATAGATAACTAGTGGATGCTCGCGGCTTCGCTCGCATTAAGAAGTAAAACTTGCATCCCCTATTTCACCCCTTTAAAAGGGTATGAAAACAAAAATCTTTTCTTAGCGGATGCCTACGTCATAACATCTACCTGCATGCCAAATTTCAGCTCGATCCGTCCAGTGGTTTGGGCTGTGCGTTGATAGATCACTATATTAGTCAGTCAGTCAATCAGTCAGTCAGTCAATCAGTCAGTCATAAGGCTTCCAATCCCGGAATACCAAGATCTCGGTATTCCGAGATCCCGCGTCATTTTCCGATCCTGTGTGATGCGAGATTACGGTCGCGGGATCCGCGGGATTTGCGGGACTGAAAAAAAGCGTGCATGCGACCTCTCACAAGCTAATACACTTGAGTCCATAATAAAAAAAGAAATGACTTGCTATGAATCTGGGGGGTCAATGGGAAAATATCGTACATTTACATTTAGAGCCTTAAAAAGCATACCGTCGAGAAGTGTAGAAGCCGAGAGGACATTATTTAGGTATATACAATACTTAAATAAATGTGGAGTTAGTTGATTAATTCATTATTTTATTTGCTTTATATAAATATGATTTTATCAATATGCGGGATCCTGCAAATACCGAGATCCCGCGGGATTGAAAATGAGTAGTCCCGAAAATATCGAGATTGAATTCAGGCTGCGGGATTGGAAGCCCTAGTCAGTCAGTCACGTTTGAATTTTATATATTTAGAAAAATGTATTAAAAACTACAAACAAGAAACTCTGTATTTCAAAATGAAAAACGTCCAGCGTTAGTAGAGCCGCGAGCTGGTTGGCATGTTAATAGCGAGCGCGCTTAATTAGCACAAGATAACTGTAAGCGAGCGACGAGGCCGGACTTTGAACACTACTTCTAATTGCCTTCTATGGAGTTTTCTATTCTAAAAGACAAATTGTTTGGCGGTAACCGTGGTTAGAATTGGATCTTATCACTTTTACTTGCGAAATTACTTGTACCTATGTATAAAGTAAGGTCAGCTGTTTGTAATAATGTGCTAGTGAGCACAAATTCTTACAAAACTATGCACGCTATTACTAGACCATGTATATAATATGATTATTCAACTCAGAACACCTTGCCATAAAAACATAAGCTAGTAATAGTATACCTACAAATATAAGAAAGAAAAGCCTTTGTAATTTTGTGGAAAGATTTTTTTTTAAAAGAAACAAAATGTCGGCGGCCATGTTTAAAAGGTTGCCTCCGTCACTTCCTGCCAGTTCCGTAGGAGGTTTTAACCCTTTCCTTGTGAAAATGCTTAGATAATTCCGCGATATCTTCAAAAGATAACCCTTTTAATATTCGCAGAATTTCGCTTCCTTCCACGGGAAAGAAAATTAAAATGAGCTAGAATGGCCACCTTCAACAAACGATTACATTAAAATATCTAGTATTGAACTAACAAACCAATATCTAAAACCAATTAATCAACGGAGTACCTATACCTAGGGACTTTGATAAGGAGAAGCCAATAAGACTATAATAACTATAAGTATGTATATGTTACTATTCTTATTAGTAAATCCATACCATACAATAAAATTCTAATGAATTTTTCGTTTAAAATCCAATGATTCGTACATCCAAGTCTCTAAGGATTTGTTCGATTCGTTCTTTTCTAGCTATAGAAATATTTTCCGTTCTACCAACATCTTCGACATGACACATTTCTGAAGTAAAGTATAGGTAGGTAGGCTATTTGGTATTCGGCGCAAAAACCGCTAAAAGCTCCAATGAGGATTTATCCGCTCCACGCGGCTCCCGCGCCTTAATACATGCCTTCGGGATAATTCTATGGGAAATATATCTTGATTCTTGACTACATTTCGCGGAGGAAATATGATATTCCTTGTTATCCTGTTTTTAAGCTACGACGCTAAAACTAGACATGTTTGTAAGTCAGGGTATTTTTACCATATTACTAAACAGGCTTACGATTTACAGATACGGTATATTTTTCTACGTAAGTTTATAGAAAGTCCGAATTTTTTAAGATAATGTTTCTATATACCCATTAATAATGCGGTCGGGCTATGTACTTATCTTTAACTTAATTGTACATTTTCTTTATTGAATTGCGACATTTAATTTAATTTGACTTGATTGATTGATCATTCATTTTTGCTTGTTTTAAGACCGCTTAATAACAGACCCTATATACCTATCAGACTACTCAGGGGTAAAACAGGAAAAAATACGATATCTCCAAAAACTGCTTATCCCATAATTGAGTTGTAAGAGCAAACATGATATCAGTCGCGGGGCACGTCCGCAGTCGCGGCCCGAATAATGAGACCTTAATAACATCCGTCAGAATAAATATATTTAGCGAAATGTGCACTCTTGTCATATTTGTGACAATGTTTTTTACTTAGGTAGATACATTACTAACTTAGTATGTAGTATAGACCCTTGCTTGCCTCAACTTAGACAAGTAGGCACATACGTATAGATGGATTTCCGTTGCTACGGAAACTGGCGAGAAGCTTAAGGTATGTACCTACCTACCTAAATGATTTCGCATGAAAGTCCCTTCAATTCCTGAGTGTTTAAATCACCCTATTCGCATCCGACAAAGTATTATTTAAATTATAATAATTTATTTATTATTATTATTATTATTATTATTAGAAGTTGCTAAAAAAACCCATCATGCAAGCTCGATTATAAATAATAGACTTGGGTGTGAAAGATGATTTTACTGATACCTACCTACCTACAACATATAAGGCGGTAGATAGATATATTCAAGTTTAATATATTTATCTACTCGGTACGTATCTAGTAGAAACAAAGGGTGGAATGTGGGCCGGTATGTGCGTATTCAATACACAAAGCAAGTACATAACTCTGGCAGGAATTTCAATATGCGACCGAGAATGCTTCTTATTCCCATCGCCGGCGTCTTCTGCCTTGTCACTACACAAGAAAATAGTGATCAAACTGTTATTCAGTTGGTTGCTCACAAAAAAATGTTATAAAAAATCATAAATTCTCCTACCCATTTTAACACCCCGCGATTTACATAAATCAATTGATTGCGCCTGAGTTCCAAGCAGACTCGCAGGCGAGCGTCTGCTATATCAATTTGTTAAGTTTATAGTTTAGGCACAGAATAGGTACATAAGTTTAGGGCAGATATACCTATTAGTTATCAATATATCATCTTTTCATCCAAATTAATTACTTAAGTAATAATACTTTGGTGTAGGTATCTAAAATAACCTGCATTTTAAAAGTAATTTACGACCGTTATGTAAAAAACGAATTAAAATTTCAGAATATACTTAGATACCTACATATCAGTGTCAGTGTCGTAAAATATTGCTGTCAAAAGTTTAAAACTGCCTATTGTCGTCAAAGCCGTAGAGGGACGGTCAAAGTTCCCTCTACGGTCAAAGTCTACGGTCTGAGCTACGGTCAAAGCCGTAGAGAGAGTATTAAAAAAAAAAATCTCTCTACGGTCAAAGCAAACTGCCATAGGTTTACAATATCTGTGACATATTTTAGAGATGTATGATAAAAATCGATTAATCGATTTAAATAATTGTTTATGTCAATATTCTACTAATATATTAATTAATTACGACATTTATGAATCTTGATCCTAGTCGATCTGGTAAAGATGTATAGCAATTACTTACTACTTTTAAAGCGGTTCTCAGTATTTGGCTCAATGTAATGTAAGATTTCTTATTACATTAAAATTACTTACATCAGATTATGCTGCTAGTTCGTTTAAATAGAGCTTAAGATAACAAAAAATCATGGTGACATATTGCTGACTCAGTTTCAGGTCGCGAGCAAGTAAGAAATGCAGCAGGGAGCACGCCAGATGAGGGTAGCGCGGCGTCGCTGGCCGTTGTCGCGCGCGCCGAGCACGTTATCTCGTTATGCTGGGGCACACTAACGAGAAATGGCATTAATTATCGCGATAATGAACGTTAACCGTAGGTGTAGCCACGACTAAACGTCATAATTTGACAACGGCATCAACATTGCCGTTTGGCGTTTGGCGATAGCTCCAGTGGCGGTACATCAAAGAGATGAACGCGAGAATTAATGCGATGAAGCGGCCACACTACGTATTTCAGTATGCGTCGTGAGCGCGACGGGATCGCACGTGTTTTCGACGTGTTTTCCAAATTGTATGTTTTTTGAATACGTAGGTACCCCATAGCCGTTATGGAGTGGAGTAACGAGAAAGTGATTTCGTTTCTTGAAATTCTTCAAACTGAACCATGTTTGTGGGATACAAAAATGAAAAGTTAATGATAAAAGGTAATGATTCAGTAAATTCAAATAATAAAAATTTGCACTCATGAAATACAGAGCTCGGTCAACGTCCATCTTGCTTGGGATATAAGTAAAATCAACGGCGTTTTAACGCCAAAAATGGGTGTGTTCACGTTGACCATTCAAGTGTGGCCACCCACTTTAACGCGGTAAAAATTATCGCAATAATTGTCGCGTTAATGGGCATTGACGTTAAGCGTTAGTGTGGCCCCAGCATTAGTGTGGGCGACGTCTGCGGGCGGGCACTGCGGCGCGCCCTTGCCTCCGTCGCAAGTAGGGCAGCGGGTGTGCGGGAGCTGGCTGGTGCCGAGCGCCGCTCGCAGCGCCGCGCCGCGCCGCCATCCAGCAGCCGCCGCTAGCGCCCCGCAGTGACGCATTGCAGGTGCGCGAAGTCCAATCGGCGCGCGCCGAACGGCAGTTCACGCCGCCGCACCCGCCCGATATAAAACCGACTATCCTTTGCGGTTCAAATTTAATCCTGTGTCGTGCGTCCGCGAGACATGGACTTGGACGTTCGAAAATTTCGCGTGTGAACTTACCGAATATCAAGTTTAGTGCGACATTCTATTCCTAGAATTGAGAAACGGATATGAGAGCACCACTAATCGAATAGTGACTCGGAACGATTCGCGCCGAACTCGAAGCGAATCGCGGTCGAGCGAGAGTTTCTCGGCGCGACCGTTCGCGCGAGTGGGGGCGGCAGTATCGTGTCAAACGTCGTATCGTGCGGTCGCTTTTGCGGCGTAGACTGTGATTTTTTTAGTGTAGCTCCAGATAATCCAAGTTAATCTACAATGGTGAGTGTTATTTCTGCTGAACGGTGTCAAAAGTGCATTCAAAGGATCATTATCTATCGTTCCCCGGGTATATTTCGGAGATGTGGTGCATCGGTGTTTATAGTGATGACGGCCTCCATTTATATTATTGTGATGGACGTTTTTTTACCGCATTGCGGACCGACAACCTACTAAATACCGGACGAGGACACGGAAAGAAACCAAAGGAAGCCCGCTCGAGCTCCAGTGCGGTTCCGGGGGGCGCCGACTCGGAGTAACGGAGCTGCTGAAGACGAGAAACGTCAGTCGCCATAGCATCGTAGGTGGTGCCGGCGAAGTGACGTCGTTTTGGTCGAAGCCGGTCGGTCGATGACGCCGTAAAATGGCGCTCGTAGTATATCGAAAACAAGCGATATAGCTCGCAGCGAGGGGCCGAGTCGCGCCCCGCTGACGGATCGATCGACCGGTTCCGCTGTCAAACGGCCGTTGAGTCATCGGCATCGTTTCGCGATATATCTCGGCGGGACAATGGCTCGCCGGCCGCTGTGTACGTGCCCGGTGCACCGGCCGCAGCTGACCGCGATCCATCTTCCTGTCGATAGAATCTCGTAATGATATGCTCGCAGTATCTTAGTATTCAAGGTGAACCGGTCCCCTGCTCCAACTCGATTCTTATTTGGCCGACTGAGTCAGAAGAATGTCGCGAGTGATGTCTGCGCCGGGTATGGGTAACTCGCTCGTTATGCAGCCGGCGCTGAGTGACTGCGACGCAGTGTACAGGTGTCCAGGCCTTGTACAGAGTGACTAACTTGTGAGTGTCTGACATGACAGCCTGCCTCGCCTAGGAAAGTGGTTCAAAGTCAACTCAGCAGACCCTTATTTGTTGGACGCATACAAATGTAGCTGTGTATGTGAAATCTGTGTCGGCTTATGGCTGTCTTCTACGTACTAAACTCTATACCAATCTTTGCACAAGTGGGTGCCACCTGTTGTAATTACAATGGCATTCTGCTTGCTCATTATACCTGCATGATGTTGGAGGCAGCAGAGCAATTCTATTGTGTCTAAAATGAGGCAAGTTGAGAGTAAACAAGTCCATAATTACCTTGACCACTGATAACAGGCTATGTTTCCTGCTCATGTCATGAAGTATTTTTAGCCGAGAACAGTTTACAACTACAATGGGGAAGATGTTAATTAGTATGGTGGTGATAAATTAGTGATGATGTAATAAAAAATTGTGATACTAGGTGTGGCATCGTTATTACATCACTGAAGTAAACAAAACATGGCCCCTTACAGTAAACTCTGCTAACCGCAGTGATAAAGAAGTAACTTTAGAAGAGAAGTTATAATTTTCATGGATTTTACCTTCATAAAAATTATCCTTTGAATGCACTTTCATAAGGGTAGATTTAAAGTAAATGTGTTTTGTGAATATCACAAGGCAGTACCTACATTACTATTTAAAATAACTAGTATAGAATTAGTATTAAAATAAGTGAGTAATTAGTTATTCACTTACAGGCACAGATAGCACAATTTTTTTTTAGTAAATTTGAAACATTTTCCAAACATTGACAAACCTTAGGTACGGTTCAGTTATTGTGATAGTGAAGCAATAGGTACCTGCCTGGTTTAATTCATAATGCAACACATCAAACATTGTATTAACACAATTTGAAAATTATAGATTGTAATAATTTAAGGTATCTAGCCACAACCTGTCATGAATCTTATAACTTTGGTATTGCAGCAAAATGTACACATCATCATAATTTACCTGATGTTAAGCAATCATTTCATTAGAATGGAATGTGACCTAGCAGAACTGATTCATTCTTACTTTAAATAAAGCTAGATTTAAGGTTGCAGGTAGTCAGACAAGGAGTTCCATAACTTTGAAATACAAACAATATGAAAAAAACATGCAGAAAAATTGAGAACCTCCTATTTTTGAAGTCTGTTAAATAATTGAAGCAAATTGCTTTGCATGGTAACATGGTCATCTCCTATGTATAAACATACCCTTCGTCTTCACATGGCCCTTCATCTAAACTAGCAAATTGTTTAATCATTAGATGAAACAGAAAAGTTCTGGATAATTAAACATTGCACTGAAGTATGTTTTACCTTTTTAGTATTGCATCAAATTAAATATGGATTCTACTTTCTAGTGTAAATAATTTGCACTATAGGAATTTGTAACACAAATTGGTATTGAATGTAAGTACCTTAACAAGTATATAATATTATTGTTGAAACCAGATACATGATTAATTTAGTGTCACTCACATAGCTGTGACTTTCTTAGGTGAGTTCCTTGTTAGTTTATAAAAGTTTCCATAACTCTCACAACCCTAAATCTACCTATCATTAAAATGAGAGTGAATTAGTTGCCACTGGGTTGGTGCCATTACAGAACAAAATGTTCACTCTTAATATATTGAACAGACAATTCCAATTGCATTTTATAATATTTTGTTGCTTGAAATAAATGATTTTAAATTTGAATAAGGCCAATTGTGATTATGTGCAAATGTATCAGTCACTCGCTGTCCATGAAGATAGTTAGTAGGACCTGAATAAACTGATGGCTGCTTGACTCAGTGTATCTCTCTATATACTTGGTATATCCAGGACAGATAATGTTTTGTTGGATTGATTAGACAAGGTGAAACTATGATGATACCAAAAAGGCAACATTGTTTAAGATTTTATCATCTGGCTCTATATCCTATTGTTTCCCAATGAAAGTAATTTCATGTTCTTCCAACAAGACATAAAGAGCCAGTTTGGTTGTGATACAATCATGTTGCAGTGACTGGTCATATATAAAAATATTATTTCTAGAACAAACAAACATACTTATACCTACGTATGTGTATATAACACAATATTGATAAGTTTAAAGGCACCAACATGTACCAACAATGTGGTGCTATTATAAAAAAACATGCTCAGCATGATACATACAAGTTCACTTGCTTACTTAAGGTTTGTAAAGATATTATTCTTATATTGAGTATGTTATTGAATAGATTTATTTCCAACTTTGTAGTAAACATTGTGAAGCTAATTGAAGATATTTACAGATGAATAATAAATCTTCTTTTTGACTTTGACTTGACAAAATAACTCATAATTAATCAAATTATTCATTTTGGTTGTAACAAATATTTGTATAAAAGGTATTATTATAAACACTATGATTTGACCTGAACTGATTGTATAAAATGTTATCACTGTTTTTTCATTCCTTAGGTCATCTAGTACTTTGTCACTACTATGAAACAAGTAGTAATTTCACAAAAGGCTGTTCCTTAATAGACTTGATTGCTCTCATAAAAACTTGAACTAAGTAATTGTTTTGTGGAAACAAAACCTAATCATTTCCTTGTATTGGTATCATGAAGTAGGTACCTATTAGTATGATTACTCCGCCATAGTGAGATAACAGATAAGTGTACTGCAGCATTGATATCAGGCACGCAAAGACCGCAGTGTGACGTGGCAGAAGGCTGTAGTAATTATACTGTACTCTGTATCTTATCTGTTATCACGGCGATACGGCTCCGGAGCCCGACTCAGTCCCAGGTCTTCTCTCGTCAGCGCTCGCTAACGATGGTCGTCATGGCTGTACGTACCACTTATCTTTTGATCTACTCATTAAAATCTGCGAAACTGCCCGTTTTGGACTATTAAATAGCTCCATTGTTCAACTCTGAATCTTATCTCTTAGGGAATAGGGTCGGCCGTAACTGTAGTTAAAAATAGGTTTATCGCTCGACGATAATGGACTTTACGTTGTTAGAAATAAAGTCCGCTTTGATGTGTGTGTTGAACAGTGTGTTGTTGTTTATAGGCGGATCAACTAACAGAGGAGCAGATCGCTGAGTTCAAGGAGGCGTTCTCACTGTTCGACAAGGACGGCGATGGCACCATCACGACCAAAGAGCTCGGCACCGTCATGCGGTCGCTAGGACAGAACCCCACGGAGGCAGAGCTCCAAGACATGATCAACGAAGTTGACGCAGACGGTGAGTCATTACGTATATCTTGATCTCAAGGCATTTTTGGAAAATAAATCTTTGACATAAATGGGCCTTTCTGGAAATAACAAAGTCCAGACAAAACTCGACCTTGTACTTCAAATTAGATTCAGTCGCGAAATTATCACGGCCAATTCGCAACGGAAAATCCAATCGAAACTTAATCAAAATTAAAATCGATTTATCAGTTCTCAGACGACAGATAATTTAGCATTATCCATTGTAGGTACGCTTACGTAGTTACATTCGCGAATGAATCGGCTGACATCAACCATGATGACATGCTTGAGTCATGCTCGTAGGTCGTGTGGTGAGGAAGTAGAGCTCAAGGAAGCCATTACACGAAGCCTTATTTGAATTGTTTATCATCGGAGACATCGGCGCGTGACACCCGCGGCCCGCGCCCCGCAGTTCCGCGATAGATGCCGGGATTACGGTACCACGGCCTTATTTCACAGCGACCGCACCCTGCAGCCTGTCGCAACCTATGACATACCGTGCGAACTGAAACCCGTAAATGTTCATCACAGAAATGTATGAAATAGATGGTATTATCATAATTGTAGCTGGGTATTGCCCATACATGTCTCGCCGTAGTGAGATAAAGCTATCAGTTGCAATCTAATGGAAAAACAGCAATTATCCGCGTGCAATTATCGAAAGGAATAGCATATTACACGTGCCCGCGAAATAGCTGCCTACTCGGTATGTTATCGAACGATATACACTACGATCCTTATCAGTTAAGTCGGCGGAGTATTTTAATCTGCACCTGCCAGTTACGACTGCATGCCAATGAGAAAACAAAAAGAAACTGTTGAAATTATTGCATTACAGTTATACATAAATCCTTAAGTGTGCCTGTGTTTACCTTCAAGTATATTGGCGGAGTCGTATCTAGGTGCCTGTGTTTACCTTCAAGTATATTGGCGGAGTCGTATCTAGGGACCATATTTTACCGATCGCCTTTTGCAATAAATAAAAAACAAACTGCTGTAGGAATAGTCTACTCTGTGAAATTTAACTTGAGACTAAATCGTGGATTCACAAAAAATGTATCTGCTCGTGTAAATCACAGGATTGTAACGCGTTACTGTGACTATCCACAGATATAGAAAATCACATAAAACGCTCCGAAAGCAAACAAAAATAAATTATCGGCGGCGCAAATGTTTCGCATTACATGTTTGTTTGACTGCGCATTGAATAATTGCAAGTCTGCCCAAACTGACTGGAAAGATGTTATCACGTAGGCCATGCTTAGTTGCTTACAGCGTCGTTATCTATTCACTTACCTGTATTACCTGTGCAAAGTAGCAAACATGCTTCCTTGGAACCACACGCTTACGTACTACACGAAATCGCGTCTAATCCTTCTACAAACTTTATGGTCAACCTCATTTATGGTAAATATGCAAGACTAAATTACTTTATAATTTAAAGTGTTGTTGAAAGGCGAGGGTTGCCCGATACGATATATGAATCTAAATGTTTTGATATAAACACCAAAATACAAAACAAACTCATCGTTTATTCACGCTCGCTTTGTTTATTTTGGCTAATGCATATGTGCAAAAAGTCTAAACATAACTTTTACGATGTGAGTAAATTGCTTGGTTACTTTGTATCTTGATTTTCACCGAGAGGGCCTTAAACTACTCGCAGTAATTAAAGGTCATGCGCTTGATATATCATTACAATTGTTTCTTTATGAATATGCAAATAAAAGTTATTTTCGTCTATCAAACAAATCTTCAGCATGCTTACGGTTTACGCCACTGTATGTAAAATTAACATACATTTGTAAGCTAGTAGATCACACGTAGCTAATCAAAGTAGTCTATACTCGTATCTAGTTCAGCTGCGTGGAATATCTTCTCCACAACTTGCATGATAATTCCACGGCTTCACCTCCACATTCCTCTGCGATGATCGCAGCGGTGCCTTGCCTTGTATGACCACAGCTATGACTAAGGATCGCCTCTCGACCACTAAACGAAAAGTCCTCCAAAACGTGGATTACGCATGCGTTAACATAATGAAGTCTGTTAATTCGAATCTATACTAATATTATAAAGCTGAAGAGTTTGTTTGTTTGTTTGAACGCTTTAATCTCAGGAACTACTGGTGCGAATTGAAAAATTATTATTGTGTTTAATAGACCATTTATCGAGGAAGGCTTTAGGCTATATAACATCACGCTGCAACTAATAGGAGCGATGAAATAATGGAAAATGTGGAAAAAAACGGGGAAAAATATTCATCTTTGAGGGCTTCCGTTGCGTGCTCTGCGAAAACGGTTCAAGATATCACAAAAATATGTATGAAAGAATTATTTCTCTTAAAATAATCTAACAAAATGTCTTCAACAATATGTCTATCTTTTAAAGTTAACTAACTAGGACCGTTTTTATGGTAATAACTATTCTACGCGGACGAAGTCGCGGGCACCAGCTAGTGCTTTATAAAATTCGCCGATTAAACGAATAATGCATAGTAAAGTGCTGATTTTCTTGGTACACAAATAAATCCTAATGTAGCTAAATGTACACAAACTAATATAAATAAAAATAAATAAATATTCCGGGACATTGCACACATCGCCATCTAGCCCCACACTAAGCAAACGCTTGTGTCGTGGGTACTAGGTAACGGATATAATACTTATATACTTTTTTTTTTGTAAATACATACTTATTATACATACAAACGACCAGACTCAACACAAGTAATTATAAATTTTGAATTTCATAAATACTTGTGTCAAGCGGGAATCGAACCCGCAACCCCTAGATTAGAAGGCAGAGCCACTACCAACTAAGCTAACAGGCCAGTATATAATTCCTGTGTTGGAAATGATTGGTTTGCTCGCCAGTCCTGCATGGTATACACTATTATACATCACCTATGTACTGGTTTTCTACAAAAATAATATTAGCTGATTCAGTGATTCAGACACTAATTATACTGTCACTGTTCTCGCACGAAAATCACGAGGCTGATAAACTTTATTTTACTTATCTCACCTCGTGATAATGTTAAACAAATTGACGCAAACAAGTCTTGTTTATTATATTTCAGTGGCATTTTATAACATTTTCATCTGCCTCAAAAGACAAGCAAGTTATTTCAACTCGTAAGGATATGACAAAAAATAACTAAGACAATAAGTTAACGTCAAAAATTGCCAGTGTCTATGGCAAGATGTTTGCTAAGTGTTAAAATCTCAAAAGGCACTGGATTTATGTTAGTTTAGTTGTAACAAAAGCGTGATAAATGCGCTCTACCCATAGCTCGTTAGCGGCATCCATCAGAGGTGTCGGTGGGCGGCCGTAGCTGTGCGCTGTAGGCTGCTGTTTACATCGCCACCTGACCCTGACATTACACCAACAATGCCGCTAATTCTTATTTTCCAGTTGTTTATTATGGCGCCCATCGCGGACTATACCTACTTAATATATTTATTTTGATTAACTAAGTGTTTAAGAATTTCTTACACGTTCGCTAATATAAAAACAGTGTAAATTAGGTAACCTGTCAAGTACAAACAGCTAAACATACAACTTTTTTCACTGAT
This sequence comes from Macaria liturata, assembly GCA_964023185.1. NCBI lineage: Eukaryota > Metazoa > Arthropoda > Insecta > Lepidoptera > Geometridae > Macaria > Macaria liturata. Next base: position 12,892,912 of record OZ026815.1, on the reverse strand, counting down.
ATAGTGCAATAACACTCGTGCAGTTGGTCAATCGCTATAAAATCTAATTGCCACTTTACTCCGTCGAGCATGCTTTATTTGTCCACAATGACTGGCCTGTTAGCTTAGTTGGTAGTGGCTCTGCCTTCTAATCTAGTGGTCGCGGGTTCGATTCCCGCATGACACAAGTATTTATGTACTTTAAAAAATTTATAATTACTTGTGTTGAGTCTGGTCGTTTGTATGTATAATAAGTATGTATTTACAAAAGAAAAGTATATAAGTATTATATCCGTTATCTAGTACCCGCGACACAAGCGTTTGCTTAGTGTGGGGCTAGATGGCGCTGTGTGCAATGTCCCGGAATATTTATTTATTTATTTATTATTTAATGGGCAGTCAACATAAACACAGGCAGTAAGGGTGACTAGATGCCGGCAACAAGACCACACCTCGAGATATATGTCCATGTGTAACGCATGCGCATAAATCGAGACTGATTGATCCGGCGCTGCGACCCAAAGTATGCGTGCACGGAATGCTCTATACATAGCCAGCGCCGGACCCAGCTGGGGCTTTTTTGTCGCATTTAAAATGGCTTAATCGATGTCCATTTTGTAACTGTTGTGCTGGTATTTGATGGCTTACTAATTCTATGTAAAATGTGAAGCACAAGTACGCCTAGCAAATATACACGACATATTGTGTACTCCACACATGCAGATGAAGACATGTCACTGCACAGTTATCTCTGTGTTTTAGCCTGCCAGAGTACGCTTCCCTGTATGCGAGAGTGTCGCGCGGCAATTAGCTGAACAATTACTCGGTAACACAATGCTCCGGCGGAGTCACATCACATCCATCGCCCGCAATTGTCCACCTCCGGTGCATTCATTATCTCCTGGTACCGCCGCGCCACTAAACACCACTTTGTAACTGTTTTACAAGAACTGTTCAACAAACTTGGATACAATTCGTCGCACTACCATAATGCCGTTACATTTCTTGAACATTCACAAAACAATCGTGTTGTTGTGTTGATGTTGTACCGTTACAGCTGAAATGTTTAAATGTTACCCTAAAGCCCCGTATTCATGGTAAACATTTGTTTAGCAACAAAGTTGGATCAACGTGTCGCGGAGTTGCTGTCAAGATGTTGCTGGCAACACTGCGTGTTGCAGAGTTGATAGCGTCATGTTGACAAGCTCTCGCCCGACAAGCGTAAACATCAGTTAAGCGACAATTGTTGACGTGTGTGAACGTGTTTGCAACAGTTTATAAACATGGTAGTTGTGTGGAGTAATGATAAAATAATGCAACTAATAGAATTATTACAATCAAAACCATTATTATGGGATTCTTCTATAAAAGAATACAAAGATAGAAACAAAAAGAACGATGCATTCGAAGAAATTTCTCAAGCCCTAAATATACCCAAAAAATATGTGGAAACTAAAATACATGTACTAGAGAGAAAAAAAAGTTGTCGGCAAAGAAAGAAATCCTATACATCAGATACAGAGAACACAACAACACTACCTCCTCGGGCAACATTTTAACGCAGACTGGCGTGTGGACAACCTGTATTGATTTAAACATAGTTGCTAGCAACATTCTCGCCGCTCACCAACAATGTTGATCAACTGTTCCTAAACAAATGTTTACCATGAATACGGGGCTTAACTAACATTTGATATTGGTAGGCACCAAATTTGTTCAGAATATAAATTCTTCAAGGCCGATGTTATTGCAATAGCTAGTATTAATAATCAGAAATGAATACAGTGCGTGACGATAGATACGCTCAATTATTCAGGACAAGGAATTAGATACAGTGCGATAAAACGTAGTGTTATAACATTGCTCATAACCATAACACTCAGCAAACCTAAAATACCAAGAAAAGTAATCGTGCAAGTCGATAAAGATAAACCCGCGTTATCTTAATTTCGTTTTAAAAGATACAATCTAAATCGTAAATATAATCGTAGTCGTCGCGTTGCCAGCGAATTTTCATGGCGAATCAAGTTTAGCATGTAGTTTAAAAGTACCGGTTCTTGTTAAATGACTTGCTTCATCCATATCTACCCAACTTGCTAAATAGGTAAATGATTACCTCTATCGTTAAAAATAAATTTGACCTCTTGGCTTATAGAATTTAACAAAAATTCAAAGATTACCGTTACTACTCCACTAACCACTATCGAAAAACTTCATCTAACTATTCTATTTAGGTCTAAACTTTTAATTACAAGGACTCTAGGAGAATCGCTACTGTACAGCTGTATGTACCGCTTACAACAATGCAACATTGACACATCCTGTCACATAATATCCTCTAATGAACCTGCTAGCCGCGGACACACGCGGAAAGCGTCGCGATAAATAGATATACGCTTTCCTGTAAATAACATCAACATGTATTAACCGCTGCCAAATTTGCCTTATGTCGGTAAAATTATGCTCGAAGCGATGGCGTCATGCCTCGTGAAATTCAAGAGCGTACTCACAAAAGGCATAGATAATTCCCTCATACATTTTAATGCTTGTTTTTCATGACACTCATATTACGAAAGGCTCGTTTCGTCTGGATTTCGTCCAACATTGTCATGAAGGAACCGGGTAAACGAGATCCTCACAACATAAAGTGGAATGACGCCGAGACTATAGACCTCAGACGTGGAACGACGTCGTTAATACAAACTAAGCAATCTCCAAGCTGGAGTAAGTGAGTCCAGATCAGGCTGGAACCTAGCATTCTGCGAGGCTATTTTACTGCACGATTTCGCAAAATGAGGAAACATCCAACTTGTGGCACAATTGTACGATTCCCTTGACGACTTCGAGGAAAGGGCATAAACTTTATTACATTTCGCATACGTAGTTTTCCAGAAATGTTAATTTCAGATGCTGCAAGAATTTACAGGGTATGGTGATTTAAATAGACGCTAACTTATTAATACGAATTATTATATCGATACGAGTACCTACTATCAATTCGAGGAGAAGACGGAAACAGTGAAATTCCAGCTGGTTCGACATGGCGTTCATTTATTAAATTATTACAAGTTATTAAGTGTTTTATAAGTACCGCAACTCATGTGATCCCGCCCGATAAATATTGTTTTGGGCACTCTTCCATCCGTAATGAACGTCGTCTGTTCGCGTGTAGTAATTATTTTAATGCTCTTGCATTACTGGTTGCGATTATTTACAACAGCACCGCACCAATTTAATCCTATACTCTTCCTATACCTTTCTAGATATTTGCTAGGTTCATAGAACGACTGAATTTAGTGATACACACATAGACACGCAAGCACGCAATCAATTCATAAAGTGATGGATGCTGCGAGCACATGTCGATAAACGTTTCCGATCCTAAGATATTTTAGTACTTAGCGGATATAAAAAAAAATCAAACACGTTTTCGTATACCTACAACACATTTACAACGAATTCTATCGCACTTAAATCAAACGTTGTTATATCCAGCGACGACCTTGATAATGAACGTTTTTATGATAATGACAATAATAAAATGCGTAGGATGATCCAATCGCTCGGACTTGAAAATGCGAAGATCAATGACAAATGGATGATCCAAGACGTGAGGTCGTCTGTCAATTTAACTTCTCCGGGACAATGAAGAACGTGTCGCATTTATATTATCCTCGCATATCATAGTTTTGGCTAAAATTTGGCGGTTATTGTCCATGTCCACTACGGACGTAAGTGGGCGATGACTCTAGTGACCGAATTCACGGAGCCAAGCTTGCAGTCGCACGTATCATTGACCTCTAGAGGGAAGGGCCTCGCTTGGCTTCAACAATCTTGCCCGGATGGACTAGAGAGAACTACATATTCCATGAACGGCGTATCGGCATGTTCTCGCAATGCACCGGCCCGAGACTTCAATTGGCGCCCAACAAATCAAACGATTCCATTCTGGAGCTGCGTTGCAGACAGTAATGTTCATGTATAGCACGATCATTTTATTAATAGTGTACAGAGTGTGTAAATCAGAGTTATAGTTCTCTAGTTGGCATCGGTTTTGCGAGTGATGTCACGGACGCGGCGATAAGGAGTCGTTCACTCGCCGGAGAGAGATGGCCGCCGCCGCACGCTTCTTGCCACTATTTCTGGAACAATGCTCGATGTTGCCGCGCGATCTGCTGCGTGACACAGGCGCGATCTGCTGCGTGACACGCGGCGACAGCTGTCCGCCGGCCTACCTGCTGCGACTCCACGTACACCACATGTTGTTTCTCTAATGATGCAATGCAACCCTTAAAACTACATGCAATATAGCTTTTACTATGCACAACTAATAGATTTCACAAAAAAACAACACCTGAGCGTCAGCTTGTAACAGCAGACGGTGGCGACGAGGGCTGCGCCCGTCAGCTGACGGTGTCCGCCAGCGATCGATACTGGCACGAGGGAAGGGGTGACACCGCTTCCCGGTTGAAACTTGAAACCCTTCCGGCGACTCCACGACGGCTGATATTTACCTAAAATCCGATACGAGAGGATTATCTGCGCTCCGTTTCTAATCCTAGATTATCCAACTTAGGTCTCACTCGTGCCTTATAAGAATCTGATCGTGTTATACAAGCGAGCGTCCAGGTGGGCTCGGCCTCTATAATAAGGCATAGACATAGAGGCATTAGCGTGTCAGCGAGCGGGCAATTAGCTCGATTGAGCGGCGTCGCAAGCGCGGCTCCCGCTTCGATTGACCCCCACCGACCCGAAGCGCCACGAGTGGTCACGACTCCTTCAATACGTTATTGAATCTTCCTCGCGCATTGATTTATGTGCTGCCGTGACGCCGAGCTAACCTAGAAAGCGGCGGATAAAACCGCGCCGCGGCTAATAAATAAAAATAAAATAAAATAAAAATAAAAATAAAAATAGCCTTTATTTCCCTTTGAAGTTATACATGCAAAAATTTTTTTTAAAGCTACAAGTTTCAATTGATTTCTATAAAAAGTCAATCACAAAAAAATAAAATGTCACCGTTTTGATACAATAAATGCAAATTCCATAATATGTTACAATTATTCCAAGTCAAAACAAAGTACATAGATTAATAATTATAAAATTGATGTATGTCATAATAAATTCTATTGTATGTTGAATGTCAAAATGTTTGCATTATTATTTATGCGCGTCTATAGGGATCGTCCAGTGTTGGACGTAGGCCTCCTCCAACTGTTGCCACATGTCTCTGTCCTGTGCTGTCCGGGTCCACAACTTCCCAGCTACCAACTCTATTTCGTCCTTCCATCTTCTCACCGGTCTTCCTCTCTCTCTTTTACCATCCCTGGGTTCCCAGTGTAGCACTCGTTCGCTCCACCTGTTGTCGGTAAGCCTCGCAGTGTGGCCAGCCCACTTCCACTTAAGCTTCGCGGCTACATGTAGAGCGTCTACTATTTTGGTTTTTTGGCGTATAACTTTACTGTTTACGCGATCTCGCAGTTTGAGTCCGAGCATGCTTCTTTCAGTCGCTCTTTGAAATGTTCTTATTTTAAGTAACACGTCTTTATTTGGGGCCCATGTTTGGCAGCCATATAGCAGGGAGGGTATGATGGTAGTTTCAAAAACTTTCTTTTTGATATGCATAGGAAGATTGCTTTTGAAAATTTCCTTGTTCTGCCAATATTTTCTCCAACTGATAGTTATGCGTCGTTGTACTTCCTTTGCTGTCCTATTGGTTATTTCTATGTTTTGTCCGAGGTAAATATAATTTTCTACGTACTCAATAATTGTGTTGTCAATATTTATAGGTATTCTTTCGTCATTGGTCATAATCTTTGTTTTATCTCTATTCATGTAGAGTCCACAAATTTTACTTTCTGTTTCAAGAGTGTAGAGCATCTGTTGTAGATCTGAGTGACTCTCCGCGAATAATACTAGGTCGTCTGCAAACCGTAGGTGACTCAGATATTCGCCATTAATTTTGATACCCTTGCTCTCCCAATCTATTTTACGAAAAATCTTTTCTAGTATAGCTATGAATAGCTGCGGAGAGATAGAGTCACCTTGTCTGACGCCTTTCTCAATGTTAAATGGTGTCCCAACAGTTTCCAGTCTTATTTTAGCATTGCAGTTGTTATAAATATTCCTGAGTAGAGTTATATACTTGCTTCCGATTCCTAGCTCTTGTAGAGTCATCCAGAGCTCGCTGTGTTTTATAGAATCAAAAGCTTTACTATAGTCTATGAATGCTATATAAATTTTTTTGCCAAATTCTTGGTATTTTTCTATTATTTGAGTCAGTGTAAATATATGATCAATCGTAGAGTAGCCTTTCCTAAAGCCTGCTTGCTCTCTTGGTTGGTTTGTTTCTATTTGCTTGGTAATTCTTTGAAGTAAAATCGAGCTAAATATCTTGTACAGTGTTGGCAAAAGGCTAATCGGTCTGTAATTTCCAACGTCGCTTGGGTCGCCTTTTTTGTAGAGTAGCGTCACTGTACATGTTTTCCAGGAAATTGGCACACATTCTTGTTCCATTATTTTATTAAACAAGTCCGTTAAGATAGGATAGATAGAATCTTCGAAAGATTTAATGACGTCGCTCGTGATTCCATCCTCGCCTGGGCTTTTGTTAGATTTCAATTTATTTATTATAATTCTGGTTTCAGATAGTAAAATCGGTGGGCAAAGTTCATCTTGCTGTGTTGTTAGAGATTTTAAAATATGCTCTTCATTTCTGTTTGTTTCTTCTTTTTTGTACAGGTCTGTGTAAAATTCTGTAGCAATTTTTAAAAGCTCTTTACGTGACACTACTTGTTTGTTGGAGTTTTTCGCCTTGAGATCCGTCACCCACTGTTTTGATGAGTCTAGTTTTTTAAACGCTCGTTTTGATGATCCTGAATTGTTAATCTCTTGTAGAATGACATCTTGACGATACTTGTTGCGATTTCTCTTGATTTTCCTATTTATTTGTTGATATAAATTTCGTAGTCGTTTCCTTTGCGCAAAAGTTCGTTTTGTAAGTTTTTTCAGATTTTCTCTTTCAGTTATCAAAAGTTGGATGTCTTCTGTAATGATTGCTTCCGTATATTTAGCTTTTTCAGGTCTTGGAGGTAACTGCGTGATGCATTTTTTTATAGAGCTGACTAAGTTTTGATATGAGGTCTCAATATTCTCTGTATTTTGTAGATTTTCCAAACGTAGCATGCTTTTTAGCGAATCTTGCTCTAGCGGCGTTAGGAGTTTTGTAGGACGTCGTCCAAAGTGTCTTCTGGAATGTTTAGATATTCCATCTAGCAATATTTCGCATCTTACAGGTCTGTGGTCGGAGCTGAACGATGTTACCAGTACCTCTACATTTTTGACAATTTTTGAATTATTTACTATTATGTAATCTATCTCGTTCATTGTGTTTCCGTCTGGTGATTTCCAAGTCCATTTCTTTTTGTTATTTTTATGGAAAAGAGTATTAGATATAACAAATTTATGTTCATAACAGAAGTCAATTAATTTCTGTCCTCTCGGGGTCCTTTTACTCTTGCAACCAAATTTTCCCAATACTTCGTTTTCATCAGTACGTGGGCTACCAATTTGTGCATTAAAGTCACCCATCAGTATTATGTACTTCTTAGCTGAAGATAGTGCTTGTCGGATTTCGTTATAAAATTTATCGGATTCTTGTTCGTTGTCTTTTTTCTCAGTAGGAGCGTAGGCTTGTATTATAGTCACTAACTTTTTACCAAAGGTTAATTCTAGTGTAGCGACTCTATCCGAATACGACTTAAAACTTTCAATGTTGGACTTAAGAGATTTTTTTAGCATAAAACCGATACCATTCTTTCCATTTACTCTACCACTATTGCATAGAATGTAATTGTCATTTTCATTAATTGTATATCCTGCTTTTTTCGTTTCTGACAGCCCGATGATGTCCCATTTTATGTCCTTTAAACTGTGTTCTAGTTGTATTATTCTGCTCTTTTCCAGTAGTGATCTTATGTTGTAAGTCAATATATATAATGGATTACTTTTTTCTATGTCGTTTGGTTCCGTGTTCTTTGTGTGGTAAGTTGAAGGGTTTTGATCATTACTAGCTCCCGCGGGGATCAGCCGTCTTGGGAGAGTTTTATTCGTATGCTCTATGTTAGTTTGTTCATTGTAGTTTTTGGAGGCCGAAGTTAATTGCTATTCTTTTTTATTTATTGATTGTTGGTTCTCAATCGGCGTTCCTTTTTTAAAAAATGTTGTGATCGCTGAGTTTGACCCATGAGTCTTATTTATTTTTACATGTTGTGTAGTGCTTGAGTGGGCCATTGTAGGTAGATTTTTCGAAGTTTTCATCATTTGTACAGGTTTGTTATTCGGTTTTTTTATGATTTGAACATCTGTTTTTTCGGATGGACTAAGCGACCGAGGTCTTTTATTTGTTGTTTTTTCTCTAACTATAAGTTGATCGTATTTGAGTATTGCGTGGTTTCCTTTGTTTCGATGTTCTATAAGTTGCGGTATGAGTGCTTTCCTTTTTTCAATTACTTTTTGAGGGTAATCTTCTTTTATATAGGAGCCACTGCCTTCCAAACTAGACTTCCGTTGAAAAATTTGGATTTTCTTGCCAAAGGTTGTTAGAGTTATTCTCACGGGCCTTGGTTTTGTATTTTTTTTCCCCATTCTTCCTACAAATTCTAGGTCGCTTTGGCATTCCACCTCCATTTTGTAGTTAAGAATTTGTAGTATTATATCTTCTAGACCTGCGTAGTTTTCCTCTTCTTCTGAAATTCCAAAAAAGATGAGATTCCTCTGGCGTGATCTCTTGTCGAATTCATCTAGTCGTTTTTCTTGTTCCTCCTGAATATTTTCAATGTGTTCTATTTTTGACTCAACATGACGGAACTTATCTTCAATTTTCTGTATTAGATTTTCTTCGACTTGTTTCAAACTAACATTAGTATCTTCTTTGATTTGTTGTCGGAGTGTAATAGCGTCTTCTCTCATTTGCGTGCGTAGTGAGTTAAACATATCGGCCAAGTTTAAATTTTCAGCCATGATAATGATTTGCGTCAATGTATTAGAAGTACAAATCACAACTGCTAACGCCCTCTGTAGATATCTTTGGTAATTGGTACTAATTTACACGATGATGTTATTACAACTTATCAGTATGCTCGATTTATCATACAAAAAGATATCGGCTGGCGAGGGTTTCGAACCGACGTGCGGCGTCTTAAGCTGCGTTCGTAACCGCTTGGCTAGCGAGACATGTAGTATGACGAACGAAAACAGCAGTAGGATTTTGCTTCTCGGTGTTCAGTGACAATAATATTAACAGATGTCTTTGTCAACTTCACTGATTCTTCTGGCCGTTACCACAGCAAGTTGAAATTGCAGGTAGATTTTTTGTTTACAATTTAACTTTAATTCATTTACAAATATATACGCAAATATCGTTTGTTTTTATTTGGAATGAATTATTTGAGCACTGTTCCGTTTTAACGGGATTGAATACTGTATTATAAGTCCATTATTATTGTAATTACACTCAGAAAATCTTCGACTTTTTATCAATTTTGGTAGATGTTCGTCAGATTTTGGAAGTAAATCATTCTTCGTTATTCTAATTCTTCGTTATCACTACAATTTTTGGCACTATTCCGTTATAATTTGATTAAAATCGACAAATAAAAATAAATTCAAATTGTAGGTAGATTTTTTGTTTACAATTTAATTCGAATATTTTCACAAATATATTCGCAAATAACGATAACGCGCCGCGGCTAATACTCTAATCCAATTCATTATTTATTATGTGTGTCGGAGCGTTTTTCCAATCAATCAAACCGGTCCAATCGGCAGTGTGTCGGCGAGCCTGTGCTGAGTGCTAGTGGCAGTGGAAGGGTGTCCACTGTCCAGGTAGCAGAGCGACCCCCGCGGCCTGCCCGGTGTGATATCGCGAACGGCGGCGGAGAGCTGCGCGCATGCGCCTGTTTACTCTTTTATTCCGGGATCACAATAAAAATAGGTGTCGGTGCCGGTCATGCAACTCTGCCATCGATCGCGGCGCCCCTCGTATACGCTTCAAGCTGCTTTCTCGGATTACTTCAATGGATATTTTTTGCGACGTCTCTTGTATTCTTCGGACGAAGTCGACTGATCTATTTTAGCGTTTGTTTAATAACTCGCTTCGTTGCCTTCGTTTATTGCCGTTTGTTCGATTGACCTCGAAGTCGGAAATAATAGTTTTATTCTAAATTAATGGCTGCATTTGTCGTGTGCCAGCACATGCGTGATGTCAGCGCGGCCATCGCGGCTCGCACAATGGCCCGTTATTTCGGCCGTTCATTACCGGCTAACGAGCTCGCGAACACTCGCAGCCATCTCTAGGAAATAAGTCGGATCGGAACGATGCCTGCGACCGCCAATATACCGTCACAGAGGAGGTGAAAGTGGCTCCGTGGATGTATGGCGGCCATATATCAGGGCTGACCTTTCCCGCGCCATTATTATGTAGTTCGCGCCTGCGACCGCCATTTATTGTCCTGCTTCACTTCACTGGCTGCCTACGTGCCACAATCGATCACCATTTTCCTCTTTTTGGAATTTCCATTTATTTTGAACCTATTATCCTTAATTTGTTTGTCCATTTCGTTATCTTGGTCACTGGGTTTTATTACTGCAATTATTTTTAACGTGCCCGCTTAGAACCCAGCCTGGCTAGTCTTATTATTTTAAATATTGCCTTGCGTTTGAATATTGCTTGGATAATGCTTAAGAAAATATACTCACTCTATTTTTTTTATAATAAGACTGAAATTTTAGTATTTGTTGAAGCCCATAACGTCGACATCTTAGCATAATAGTTTCATCGTATAAACGATAAAGAAAATTAGGATAACTTCAATCGCTTTATCAATCGATATAAAGATCCGAAATGAGATACAGATGATAAATCTTGTGACTCACTAATCGTGTATCAAATTTTGTAAACTGAACCTGACATAATCATAACTGAGTTAGTGTGTGTGTGTGTGTGTGTGTGTGTGTGTGTCAGTATGCAAATAGTAAAGTAGGGTACCGCCAGTGTTGGTACGAGCGGGTGGTGGCTGGTGGCGCGCCAACGTATCGACCGGCCCCGTTACCGCATGCCCTTTCCCATTCTGAATCACGCTCCCGTTTAACAGCCGCCAATTAAACTAATTATATCCCCATCGCGGTACATGCCCGCTAATAAGGTTCACACAATGTTGCTAATCTCTCAATATAATCTGGATCCAGGCGAGGTGTACATATCCGCGGACGATAAACAGCGTTGACAAGGCACGTTACGACGCTGGCCAATGTGTGGAATCGCAGCGGACTGCAAATGAATTTGCATATTTAGTTGGCGGTTGGCCAGCTAACTGAGGTTCCTACCACCGTTGACCGTACATGCCACACCAACACACACATAAACATAGTCAAGTACTTAGCTCCCTTCGTACTGACCAGTTGTTCTTACTTTCTGGTTTGTGTTTGTCCAGATTGTATGCAATTGACAAACAAAACATCGCCGACATACAGCGTGGCGAGTGTGCGAGCAGGCGCGCGTCGACACACTTCTTCATAAATACTCATAACGCGAGCAGTAACCCGCCGCATGACTCGACTTGCAGTCTTCCGCGTGCACTGCACACTACAGGCCAGCGACTACGTTTTTCGACTGCTCCATTAACATTCCGCAGTTAAAATACCAGACACCGCTGTCACTGACTTTGTTTAAACTCGTCGCTATCTGGGATAACTGTACTCTGACTTTAGTTTATGTAACTGTAACGTGATAAAGTAGGCACATAGCAGTCAGGCTGCGGTGACGCCCCGCCCCGCCGGGTCACGTGGCCGGCGCCTGTAAAGCTTCTCGATGCCTCCGTCCTATTTGTTCACTTCACTACACGCTTCAATAAACCTGGTCCTCTTGACTAACTCGCTAAAAGTCTACTTTTATGAGGTCACTTATTATTAAGAATAAACTTATTCTCATCTTCTGTGTCACTTTCGGTTGCATAGTATGGATCACACGAAATAGGGAAAAGAAAGATGATATTTCTGTAAATCAGCTTGAATCCTGTAATGTAAACTACAAACGTCCATAGTTACCATGCGAGTAGCGTGTTATTATTACAGAGGCCAGACCGGATTATAGAGATAACCCTATCAACAGCCACGCTAATCTAAATCCATGCGTAGGGAATGAAATTCATGACCGTTAACATAAAGCCGCAAGAATTGGAACATAATATAATAATAGGTATCATAAATATTACGTTACGTGTAAGAAATTGTCAACCCCATTGATATTTTTTATTGAATGAAATAAATCTATTATGAATGAATACTTATATTTTTGTAAAAAAGGTAGATCCATACAAAAGCTGAAGAAACAATGAGTATTAAACCACTCATCATAGACAGGTAGTGGTTTATGTAGGTACATGTCTTACGATTATCGCTAAATAACGTTTTTCCATTACTCGTGGAGTGGGCGGCGCGATGACTACATGTCCGGTTATAGCGGACTTACGATTAAACACTATCTATTGGTCTCTAACATATTGCTGTGTTGGCCAGCTAATCACATTATTTATTATAATAATGAAACTCTACAAGTCTTGAGGTCGCAACGAAAAAAGTAGCAGCCATATAATGCGATGATTACATACATGTAAATGATGTATCGCAGCCAGTACAATGGCCATGTAGTCCGGTGGGCGAGTGACGTGGGCGTTATGTGTTTACAGGCTGTTCGATCGACAATGGCTCAATCGAACTTTCCCGGGAATATGTTTACATTGTTCCGGGATTGCCGAGCTGATTGCTGCGTGGGTAGGCGGGAACCAAGGCGCCACTTGTACAATACAATACTATGTTCCAGATACTAAACGCTAATTACATAGTTATAAATTTTAGGCAGTTCTGGCACTGAATAAAAAAATAACTTCATAAGTTCTGAATCCTTTAAAGGTTCTATTCGTATTAGTTTGGTTCGTGCTCAGTAGTTCACTAAATCAGTGTACATTTCATGTTTGATGCAACCACGCCAAGCAAGATACATGAAACAAAGTCACGAAGACAAGTCGGCGTATTGATCGCAGCTCTCCCTCTATGTAGGGCGCGCTCAACTTCTAACTAGGACGTAACGCTTTGTAAACCTAAAGTAAAAATGCTCTATTCACTATTTTAAGGAATCTGCATTTGCTCTTAGTGAACTGAATCAGCTATTTGCCAAGATTGTAAAATGGTAATTACCTACTCGACTAAATGCTCTAATGATACGGTTGACTCACAATCATGACTCAAACGGCCATCAATTATCATGCGCGGAACAACCGACATCTACTCGAAACGTGTGAAAAATGCTGCGAGACAAGTGTTGTAGCGAGGTATCGCGGATATAGGCTCCAGCGATGACGGTCTGTTTACTTTGACGATGAAAAATTAAAGTATATCAGCCATGTTCATTCCCATTGAGTGTTCTGGGAACGGCGTGTGAATCGATGCTGAAACAATAAATAGGTTGAGGAGGCTCGCAGCCAGGCGGGTTCAAGGCGAGCCCAGCCTCGTGATACAGCTAGCGACGCACACGCGCCTCATGCATATTACATCCAGCTGTGTGCGCCCGAGCCCAGCCGCAACTCAATGAGACGCTAACGCAAACGCTGTCCCATATAAAGAGAATACATTGTAGGATACCGTAGTTACGCAAAAATAAGAACACAAACACGGAATAGAAAGCGTACGCCATTATTTCGTAACGAACAAAAGAAAATATCCTATTTTTATACAGCCTGCCACTTTACCATTGCTAAATATGTACAAGCAATCATTAGCTCGGTTGAAGGTGTCAACTGCGCAGCGTCCAGGACAAAGCCACGACAGATGTACTAGGCGCGAATAGATGTCTGCAGGAGCCAGGTGGTGCCAGGTGGTGCAGAGAAGTGGGATCAACTCGACGGAGCGAGCGAGTGGCGCATTCTCGAACGCTGGCCGGGTAAAAATAGCGCGCGAATCGCCTCGGAAAGGTTAAACCCAGAATTAGACGGCCAAACTTAACTCTCACTTATTTTTGCAACGGCGCCGAGCGTTCACCCTCCGCGACAGCTGCTCCGTGAAACACTAACCCCCTTTACTAACGGTATTCCACTCGTATTGTATTCCAAGCCTGACAGCTGACATCAGCTGTTGCACCATTTTTAACAGTTTTGCCTTTCATCTTACTCTCTATTGTATTTTTCAATGGCATTACATGTTTCTGTTGGAAAATATTTACCGGTAGGTAGTATCGCATCGCTTACGTACGCAGCACGGAGCACGGCAAATAACGGTCGTATTTTGAAAAGGATTGTGTTAATGCCACTAACATGCGACAACTGGCGCGTTATCAGCGTTTCTTATCGGAGCTGGTTATTGCGTTTAGGAGCGCTCTTGTTTGTGTCGCTACTCATGTGGAAACATTTAATGAACATTATTTTTGCTAATGTAATTTATCCGTTCGCGTATACGTAGGCACGTCGATATCGGGGTGGTTTCGCCAATTTGCGCGCAATAAAGACGCGCCAAATAATCACATTCAGATTTGTTGTCATTTCTTAAATTGACAGGATGTGCTAAAATTATATTGCGTCAATATAGAATGAAACATACGTGATAATATTTGGGCGGCGGGTTCAATGTTTGCGGAGCTGATAGCGACGTGTTTACCGGCTCCATCACGTGCGCTGGCCACGACTGCTGCTCGCGGCAGAACCACCAACTTGGCACTAGCATTGAGAATTAATTAGACATTCTGATGTAAATACTCGCGCACCATCCTCGCCCGCAGGCGAGATGTTACTCGACACTACTTGTGTTGAATCAATACCGGCGCGAGCACATCATGTACGTATGTATATTACGACTCCATTAAACGCAGCTTTGTAATTATGTTGTTTTACAAGCGATAAAGGTCGGCCCTTGGCGTGTCGGCGCCGAATTTTTCCATCGTTTTGCCTCAATTTATTATCATTCTAGTTGGCCACATCTGGCTGTAATTGTTAGCCTTTGAACGCGGCGATTGATGACGTATTGTTTTTAAATGAGAAATTGAATAATCGAGATAAATTTTAAATCGAGATATGAATCGGGCCTCTTCTCACTCAGACTTACATATGTACATATTTGCATACCCTATCAGGGTCATTGTTAAGTGTTTATATCTTTACAATTTGCAAATAAATGATATGACTATGACTATGTTGTCTATACTTGATTGACTTACTATGTTTTTCCGTCTTAATTTACCACTATTCGATTCCCTATAAATCCTTTCAAATATGAATAAATAAGGTTTATTTGTGGTGATGATAATTACCTATAATTCTGATTTTTTAAACCCATGCCAATGTAAACAATCACAGTAGAATATCCACTTGCCATATCATATATTGAGTAGATATTTGAAAGCAAGCGTGTTAGTAACGTGTACATGTGTATATTGCAGGCAACGGCACGATAGACTTCCCCGAGTTCCTGACCATGATGGCGCGCAAGATGAAGGACACCGACAGCGAGGAGGAGATCCGCGAGGCCTTCCGCGTGTTCGACAAGGACGGGAACGGGTTCATCTCCGCCGCCGAGCTGCGCCACGTCATGACCAACCTGGGGGAGAAGCTCACGGATGAGGAGGTGGACGAGATGATCCGCGAGGCCGACATCGACGGAGACGGACAGGTCAATTACGAGGGTCAGTACCTCCTGTTTCTACCCGCTGCTGCAGTGTGCCACACTCGGACACAAGCGTTACACATGTTGCAAAACAATGTCTTTGCTTGGCTAGGCTAGTGTATGCTGCGCTCTGTAACTTCTATAGATGCAGAGTGGACTATACATACACATAAAACACTGGACAACCTGTACTTCAGTGGACTGAGATTGGTACAATTTCATGTAATATGTATGTGGTGTGTGTTGACTATTCGAATCAATCATTATCATAATAATACTGGCTCAGCGTGGTTCGTTTCACTGTCACTAAGAGCAAACATCAGTGTCCCTGTGTAATATACTCGTGTGATCTTCATTGTGCGACCTCACACTTAGACACGCTAAACAATGCATTGGAAAGCGGCACGATAACCTACTGAATGTGCGTTTGAAAGTGAAACATGCGCACAAAGATGTGTCACATGAGCCATGAGTGCAGTGTGCCTTCGCCCCGCATGGTGGCGCCCTCCGAGCGCGGCTCCACTACCGCTGCTCTCCCGGTCAGCTCAGCATGTAGTCGGCCTCGACCCGAGGTCTCTTCTATATATAGCCCGACTCGCATAGAAAGTATTCCCTCGTAAAATTCACTTGAATGTTTATGTTAATCTTGATTTACGAATGCCGAGTTTTATGTGTTTTATCAAAGGAAAACGTTGATTAATTTATTAGTCCCATTCTAAGTAGAGAGATATGGAGGTAGTTGGAGACGAGTGCGGCCAGTGGCTCCTTCCGACCGACGTTTCTCTCTTGCAGACTTCCATGCGCTCGCCCGTATCATATTCGGTCCCGGCGGCGGCGGGCGCTAGCGCGCGGTGTGCCGGCACACCTGTGATACTAGTACCCTAACTAACATAGACTCCCCGGCCTTACCCGGTAGTGTAGCCCCGCGGCCGCCTCCGCGCCGCACCAGATACCACACTAGGTACTTCCCAGTGTTACTCTGAATGGTTTGCTGCTCGTTATTAACCGTTCCTCTTGGTAGCTCCTCCCCACGCCTCTCTCTGGGCCCCCACGCTGTCTCCGGCGCATGCTCTGTTAGCGTCTCTTCAGAGATACCCCCTCCGGCCGCGGCCGCGGGGCGGTGTCTCCTGTCCCCGTAGTGGCATGAGGTCGGCGTGCGGCCGCGGCGGCGCCGGCCCGCCCGCGCCGCGGCGGCCGCCTCTAGTGCATCCACTTCCGTTGTCACTGTTGTGTTCACTCTACTAGCGTGTTGGAGGGTCGATGTCGCAGTTTCTTGTTCGTGCCGTGCTCTGTCCCGCTGACCACCGCGTAGTACTAATGCCGCTCTGTTTCTGTTTCAGAATTCGTCACCATGATGACGTCGAAGTGAGCGCCGGCTAGTGTGTGTGTAAAAAGCAGAGAATTAAATATACATTTTGTTTCATGACACACAATATTACCATCGTATTGGACCTGCATTTCTCTAGGGTTTGCGATAAATTAAATATTGTCATCGTTTCAGTTCAATGGTGTACGGAGGCGCGCGAGCGGGCCGCGGCCGAGGGCGAGCGACCCGCTCGACGCCGCGCTCCTTATTTAGATTTAAAGTATTCCGTTAATTTTACTATGTAAGAAATTTTTTACTGTAGCGGTACAAGGGGAAACGAATAGGTGTGCGTCGCAATGTGATGGTATAAGTCTCGGGTTCGTGTCGCCTCGTATTTATATAGTGTATGTGTGCGTGTGCGTGCGGCCGCGTGTCGCTGCGTGCTGCGCCGCGTCTCGCCGCGCCGTGTCGTGTCGCGGCGACGGCGCGTGCCACCACACCACCACATCCCAACATTTTAATGTACATTTTTTTCGAGTATGAGATATTTATAAATTACACTAAGTACCTTACGTGAGGAATAAAATTTTAAAAATCCAAAAAAAATGTCGTGTCGTATAGTGTATGGCGGCTCTGCG
>OZ026815.1:12678931-12875081 GCA_964023185.1 Macaria liturata | reverse complement strand
TGTCGTACCGTGCGCCGCCGTGCCGTGCCGCGCGTCTCACTCCAGCATTATACTGTTCACTTCATTTGTATCTCTATTATCGATTCAAAGTATGGCATAGTCTTACAGTTTTCATAATTTGCACTGCTTTTGAAGCTTTAAATAAATTAGTCTATATGATCTAAGAGTGTTTGTGATGAAGTCATTCCTTCGATCGTAGTTACTTTCTACTCTAGGCTAACGTATTGGTAAATAATACAAACTGTGTCGTAGGTACTATTCTTTGTATTGACTAGTTTATAATCCAAGTGTACACTACAAATGGAATACTATCTAATTATTCAATCTCTAACAGGCAATAGTCTCGAACAATTAATAAATTTCGATTTACAATCATTTTAGTTCTGAATATTTTTCCTAAAATAGAAACCTCTGCAATATGTCGAGCTTTTCATTACACTGTTAGTATTAAAAATATATATTAGTTTACTAATGGTAAGCTATTAACGCAAACGATAGCACATACAAACTGTATTATTACTTTTAAATTGTATTACAATCAGATTGATATTTGCTATCGTCTACGTCTAACCTGTACTCAACTCCTTGCAGTTCTATAGGCAGGTTTACACTGATATCATTTAAGTCACAAACACCAATATTACAGTAAAATAACGTTATAAAATGACCTAACAGAGATCTAATAAGTTGTGAGTAGCGAAGGTTTGTATTTCATAACTTCAGATTTGCATGGGATTTGGCACATATGGATGTAAAACCACAGACTATATTAACATTATATATGCAATTATGCATGTATAGGGTAGGTAGTTGAACAAAACATCAACCTCCTCTATTACATGCATGATAAAGTTGAATTTACAATATGTTTTCTTCAAAATTATTAAAATAGTCTTTAGGTCTAAACCATAGCACTATAATATCTGTACCCTTAGACAATAAGCAAGTTTTAGTTAGCGTTCTAACACACTAATGGGATAGAGACCTAATGTACGGACTGATGCTACAGTTGTCGCCGTGGAGCGCATCTTGGCAGGCCCATACATAGGGCTATTTCATTAACTGTGTGTGTTAGTAACCATACTCAAATTTTCCTATCGTCTATGGGGGCTGGTCGCAACAGCACCATTATTACTGGGAGATACATTTCGCTAAATTATTTGATAAGTAAGGTAGTGGTGATTTCTAGGCTTCTAAATTTTTACATACACGCAAATTATATGGAGCGGTGAAAGTTCCATCATTTTGTACAATATAGATCCTTCATTATTAGGAAAAGGATGGCATGATTTCCGTCGCCCTTTATAAAAATCGCGTTTATTTAGTGAACCAGGGTTTAACTGTTTCGCTGGTAGGTACTTGATGGGTAAAGAATCTGGTGATCTTTAAGTTTAAACGTTGGTAGGTATCTATGTGTAGGTACAATATTTGGTGGGTTAGTTAATCCTCTGCAGGTAGTAATGAGTGGTATGGTTCAGCTGTAGGTACTATTTCCTAGGCTTGTCCCCGGGCTGCGCGGGCCCCCGCGCGCAGGAGGCGGCCACCCCCTCCAGCAGCAGCGCCAGCGTGCGCGCGGGGCGGCCCGTCATGCGGCGCGGCTGCAGGTAGGGCGGCGCGTCGTGCGCCAGCTTGCCCACCCCCGTGATGTCCATGTGCACCCAGTCTCCGCAGATGAAACTCTGCCGAGAAATAATCATCTTTATATTCATAAAAAAGTATTACATGTCAACAAAAAATATATTAAAAGAACTACAATTTCCTAGGTAGTTTCTACATTGTAAAACGAATTAAATATTTAATTTAAATATGTCAAAATCATAGATAGTTTCCTGGATAAGCCAGCGTTTCAGTCTACTCTTGAAACTTCCTAAGCTTGGTGCTGAGATAACAGTTTCTGGTATTTTTTTATAAACTGTTGGACCTAACTATCACATGTGCAACTTATTAGATAGGCAGGTAGAGGGTGCGATATCGAAAGGATCCAAATACCTACCTATAAACTTCGAATGATTAACCTACTAAACTGGAAAGAATAGAATAGAAAAACATTTATTGAGACAGATTTACAAAATCTGTCTGCCCCAACTCAGCATAATGCTGATTAAATGCACTCTTGATTATCTTTTTTGTCAATCTGAGCGGGATTAAAACTTATGCACTATTATTTGTACTTCCTAAAAATTGGGCCAGAAAACAGAATCGACTTGATTAGGTAGCCGTCTTATGCAATCAATACATTCATAGATTAGGTACCTTCAGAAACGCCGCACCGAGACATGGAGTAGCTTTGCCGGAGCCCTTGTTCCTCAAGTCCACCGCCGGGTCATCTGCGAGAAACAAGTATAACAATAGGAACAGTGTGTGTGACTACATCCTGCTTGATGTTAAACATTGATCCAACCTAGGGTGTACCTAACACGCTAACCTTCCATGCACCTACTTAAAGCAAGTAAAAGCGTTAGCAAATGTTTAAGTGTATGACCATCGCAGTGAAGTTATCGACATCACAATTATCTTAATATAGTGTGTTTATTAGGTACCTACTTCTTCACGCTCAAACGACTGAACCAAATTTGACGAAACTAAGAACACTTCCGGTTAACTTACAAGTATCTCTGGTAGATATAGTTAATAGATAGGTCGGCGGTTATACATGTATAGCAGTACACGCACTGAGTATCTGGCGGCGGTAGTAGTTCCAGAGCGGGAAGCGCCAGGCGCGGTCCCCGGCCTGCGCCCCGGCGGCGCGCACGGCGCCCCACGCCTCGTCGCAGTTACTGAAGCACCCGAACGCGCCGCCGCCCGTCGCCTCCTTCACGCCGTCTGGGGGATAAAATAAATAAATATTCCGGGACATTGCACACAGCGCCATCTAGCCCCACACTAAGCAAATTTTATGTATTTATTTATTCGCAAAAAAATACTTAACTAAAAATATAGGTACTTGACCAACTTGAAAAAACTAAAGTACTAAGTATGAATAAACTAATAAATGTACATTTCCTTCTAGATAATATTATATAGGTAAAGGATATATTAAATACAATCGCTAAACATATACAATACAATACAATATATCTTTATTGCACACCAAAATAAACGAATTACAATAAAAGGACTTAAACTAAAAATAATGTACAAGTGGGCGGCCTTATCACCAACATAATATTCTCATAAGGTAAATACTTATTGTAAATGGATAAAAAATTCAAGACCTGTTCCATTAGGTAGGTAGGGTAAGCAGGGGTAATGGCGCGCACCTCTGTATCTCTGTCAAAAGTGCACGTAAGCAACACGAGTGTCAAATGAGGGGCGCGGGGGAAGCGCCTCATATAGGCAACGATTCAAACTGATAGTGAGCTCGCGTCGTTCGACAGTGAAGCGCATTTCTTTGTTTGCGGCTGCGTCGATGTAATTTTTGGTTATTTTTTTGTCGGTAAGTCCAAGATTCAAATGTTTATTTAATTATTAACTTTACTTTTCTGGCCATAAAACCATTATATTTTGTATTAATGTAATCAATTATCAACAAAAGTGTAAAACTTATTTTAAATTGGTTACAAAACCGCCGTTTGGGGTTATACCTACCGCTCACCTGAACGCCATTACTTACCCCTCAGTAGGTAACTTTATTTTTTACTGTTGTAGATATGCCATGAAATCATCAAAGGATTTAAAGAATAAGTACATATTTATCATAATAAAGAATAAATTTTAAAGAAGGTTTTATTGTTGAAGATGGTCAATCTGTTGTTATGGCAATAATTTCGGGACATGCATCTCCATTACCAGGACCATCAAATAGGACCAATGCTCTGTATCTGTTTCAGCAGGTCCTTGTAACAAAAAACTTGTTGATGAGCAAAGAACTACGGTATCTTTTGCTTCTATAGCAGCAACACCAACTATTGTACCATATTCTAAGCCAGCTCAAAGAAAACGAAAACAACATGCTACTGTATTAACTGCGACTCCTATGAAAACTATTTTAGAGGATAACAAACTGGGAAAACTCAAGAAGACTGAAAAAGATAATAGATTAAAATCAAAGAAAGGTGTCAAAGAAAAGAAGAAAAAACAAATAAAGGAAAAATCTTACAGAGAAATTTTTTACAAAAAGTTCTTCAGAGACTGAAAATAAAGAACAGCTTTGCGATGATGATAGTGATGACGAAAATCATAACAAATGTATATAACTGCGAAGAACTTTTATTGTATAAGGTTGATCTTATTAATATTTGTTTAATTAGGTAAAATGTGTCTTACCAATTATATTCCTTAACAGAATGTGTGACGTTGTTACCCCGTCCCCTGAGCGGCATTACCCAAAGTCCGGGGCAATGACGCTCAAACAGGTTTTTTTTTTAATCTTTTCCTACTAGTAGTAGGTTGAATTGTATGTTACTCGATAGTTAAAGGCTTTGATACTTTTCTTAGTTTTGATTTATATTAAATAATTTTAAAAATAAACCATGTTTTCCTTAAGTAAACGCCATTTCCCCTGCTTACCCTACCTACCTACCTACTTTATAAAGGTGAAATTTTGTATGCCGGTTCGTCTATCAAAACAAACACGGTCGTTCGTCATAAATTGAGTAGTACCTATCTATGTTAAAAGAGTATTCAAATGATCTATAAATAAAATTATTACGAGGAAGATCAAACAGAAACGGATTAAAAATGTTCTTAAGTAAGTCACTTAGCCTTAATCTCGTAGCAATCAGACTTCGTAATTTACAGCCCTTATCGCCTTATGCCATAACTGAACATAGGACGCCTCTAGTACAGCACTCGCCTCCATTCAATGTTATATTAGCATACCTTGGGCGAGACGTACGTTTAACTATATAAACTGTTGTACCTATAGATATAGCACAAAGATGCACGTGACTGCACCATATGGTTAATATAAAACTCAAAGGTGACTGACATAGTGATCTATCAACGCACAACCCAAACCACTGGATGGATCAGGCTGAACTTTGGAATGAAGGTAGATGTTATGACGTAGGCATCCGCTAAGAGGATCCCTGTACGAATTCCCACGGTTGATCCTCGAAGGCAAGATTCCGGGAAAAAGAAGCCCTGGCCGTCAAAGGATGAAATGGCTAGACGACGACATCAAGAAATGGACAAAGCTAAGCTACCCGCATCTAAAAGAAGCAGCATGGGATCGCAATAAGTTTTGCCAACTGACCTCCGAACTTCAATATGAAGATGGCACCCGATGATGATGATCCGCTAAGAAGGATTTTTGGAAATGCCACTTAAAGGGGTGAAATAGGGGATGCAAGTTTTACTTCTTAATGCAAGCGAAGCCGCGAGCACCCACTAGTGATTTATAATGGTCGATGAGTTCTACTCACGTGTGAGCGTGGCCACGTCCACCACGAGCGCGGGCTTGTGCTGCGCCTGCCCGTACACCAGCGCGTCCGCCAACATCAGCCGCCCCTCCATGTCCGTGTTCTCTATCTGTAAGTAGTACCTATTTATTATCACTTACTTTGAATATCATTAAGTAAGTGACGAACCACATACCATGGATCTTTATTGATTATTTTGTATATTATATATATAATCCATTTCAGTGTTTCCATAAAAATACAAAATAAAGGTATAGTAAGAACAGTGATTCATTTTATTTCAAACTATAGGGTACAGAACAAAAACATTAACGCATTCGCTGCCCTCTTATTTTGTATGTCTATTTATACATGCCCACTTTTTGAACTTCAATTTACGAAGCGTATTGAAAACGCATTCTTGCGTTCTGGGCATGTCGTTAATTTTCAGAAAACGCAAAGACACGCTATGAGCAGTCAAAGCCTTAAGGTATAACAATCGCCCATGTAGATTATGTGATTGATTAGTATGTGTATGTACATGCAGTGTTACCTGTATGGAGAGACCGTTGAGTGCCCTCACGACGTCCCCCACCTTCATGCACTGCCCCGAGATCATGTTCTCACAGATTGGGATCACGGCATGCAAGTTTATAGGCACCTGGAACAGGTAAGTGGCTAAATGAAAAACAAAAATAGAGGGATTTTTCCCTATGTAGAAACTATGGTTCCATGGTTACTATTTTTTTTTCTTATGTAAAACTACTTATGGTTTTATGGTTACTAACTAGGTATTTTTTTTCTTATAAATATGGTTACTAACTGTTTTTTTTATAAACCGATCTTAAATGCTATTCTCGCGATGAAGCATATCGCCAGGACAGCAATCCATCAATTAAAGTTAAACTTGGAAAAAATATTAGCCAATTAAAGAAACAATTAATAATTGGGTTTTATTGACGAATTTGATTGAACCAGTAGATCTACTAGACAACTCATACTTACATCATCTTTGTTACCGACCTGGTTTTATAGTTTATAAAGATCTACAATGAAATCTTCAAGTTGTATGTACTTGTGTAATGTGTTTTGCAAACTAACGTAAGCCTATATTTAAGTTGTTATTGAGGCGCGGGGGAGGGGAGACCCCCGCAGTATGCGCACGGGCCCGGCGCCCGGTGATCCTGTATGGGAGTCGACCTGAACAAGAAGCTCCTAATGCATCGCAAATCAAAGACGTGTCTTAGTAAGTGTAGACCGTATATACATAGGTACCCCGACCAAAAAGTGTAGAAAATGTGGCGGCGTTATTTGTAGTACTTGTACAGTTTATTTCTCCTTTTCCTGGCGATGAGACTGTTGTGATCAAAAATAAATAGTTATCTTTGATAAACTTATGTTTCTCGACAACATAAAATAAAAATAAATAAATAAATATTTCGGGACATTGCACACAGCGCCATCTAGCCCCACACTAAGCAAACGCTTGTGTCGTGGGTACTAGATAACGGATATAATACTTATATACTTTTCTTTTGTAAATACATACTTATTATATATACAAACAACCAGACTCAACACAAGAAAATTATACATTTTTTTTAAATGCATAAATACTTGTGTCAGGCGGGAATCGAACCCGCAACCCCTAGATTAGAAGGCAGAGCCACTACCAACTAAGCTAACAGGCCAGTCAACATTCGTGATTATTTAAAGTTTAGAAGGATAATTAAGAAATTAGTTCTTTTTCTACACTTTTGTTTGGGGTATAATCATTACCAGAAGCTGTGTTTCTTGCGAACTACAATCCAGGGGTTTTCAAATCTAGTAGAGTTAATAGGTATCTTCTAGGTAAACGTGTTACACCCTAGGCTGCAGCAATGCTTAACTTCAGGCAGGCTGTTATAGTCAAACGTAAACCTATCCCACGTAAAAAAAATATGTATTTGTGTTGTTTCCTCAAGGTCCGTGTGTACATGTATGTATGTGTGTCAGTTACCTTCCTCTCCGCCAGTGTCTTGATGGCGGCGGGTACGACCCCCGCCCATGCCATGGACCCGCGGTTCTCACTTGTGTACATGTATGTATGTATGTGTGTGTCAGTTACCTTCCTCTCCGCCAGTGTCTTGATGGCGGCGGGCACGACCCCCGCCCCCGCCATGGACCCGCGGTTCTCACTTGTGTACATGTATGTATGTATGTATGTGTGTCAGTTACCTTCCTCTCCGCCAGTGTCTTGATGGCGGCGGGCACGACCCCCGCCCCCGCCATGGACCCGCGGTTCTCACTTGTGTACATGTATGTATGTATGTGTGTCAGTTACCTTCCTCTCCGCCAGTGTCTTGATGGCGGCGGGCACGACCCCCGCCCCCGCCATGGACCCGCGGTTCTCACTTGTGTACATGTATGTATGTATGTATGTGTGTCAGTTACCTTCCTCTCCGCCAGTGTCTTGATGGCGGCGGGCACGACCCCCGCCCCCGCCATGGACCCGCGGTTCTCACTTGTGTACATGTATGTATGTATGTGTGTCAGTTACCTTCCTCTCCGCCAGTGTCTTGATGGCGGCGGGCACGACCCCCGCCCCCGCCATGGACCCGCGGTTCTCACTTGTGTACATGTATGTATGTATGTATGTGTGTCAGTTACCTTCCTCTCCGCCAGTGTCTTGATGGCGGCGGGCACGACCCCCGCCCCCGCCATGGACCCGCGGTTCTCACTTGTGTACATGTATGTATGTATGTATGTGTGTCAGTTACCTTCCTCTCCGCCAGTGTCTTGATGGCGGCGGGCACGACCCCCGCCCCCGCCATGGACCCGCGGTTCTCACTTGTGTACATGTATGTATGTATGTGTGTCAGTTACCTTCCTCTCCGCCAGTGTCTTGATGGCGGCGGGCACGACCCCCGCCCCCGCCATGGACCCGCGGTTCTCACTTGTGTACATGTATGTATGTATGTGTGTCAGTTACCTTCCTCTCCGCCAGTGTCTTGATGGCGGCGAGCACGACTCCCGCCCCCGCCATGGACCCGCGGTTCTCACGCATTTGCTCGCACTTCTTCAGGCACAGACCACCGCTGGAACGTAACACATTCATAATAACTTTATAGTCGATTAATATGACTGGCAGGTGAGACGAGATATTATGAGAGAGACGAAGGCACATCGACTTCGTGACCGTGAGCGTGAAAAGAACCTATCTTGGCGTCCCGAATGGCCACCGACTCGTCAGAAGGCCGAGGCGCCGCTTGTACTCTGTATTCTGTGATACCGCTAAAAGGACGCCGTGGAGTCAGTTCTACGCGAACTTCAAGTTGCTGACTGGCGGAGAGCGGCTCAACACCGGGACTGGTGGCGATCTCTTGTATCGAAGGCCAACACTCCCTTCGGGTCTTTGCGCCAGCAGAGTAAGTAAGTATAGAACATGCGAAAGGAGATGTTAGACTTGCGCTGTTCTGCTGTTCCTTTCAAACTTTTGTACATATACTCGTATGTATAAGTATTGATATCCAAAGTGGTCTTGGCCAAAATAAAACCTTAGTTTAGTGGTGGTAGGGGTCGGGTGGTACCTTCATGGTAAACCTTGGTGGTTTTCATGGTTCAAAAAAAGGCGCCGGTACAGAGTCACGTCATATTTCATTCTGTTGATACTTCACTCGCAAAGTTTACAAGGCATTTGTCGATAGCTTTGCTTCAAGTAGATAATCTATTGAAGATGACACTAAGTAAGTAGAGAATCGCTAGAGGTCGCTGTTATGTATGTACCTGTCGAAGGTGACTCCCTTGGCGGCGAGCAGCACTGGCGGGCCGCCGGCGGAGCCCCCGCGGTACGAGCACTCCAGGAAGATGGGCTCCGAGCACGCGCCGCGGGCCACGGCCAGGAACGCCTGCAACGTGTCACGGCAAGTTGGAATTAGTAAGAAAGTGATTCACTAGATGGCGCTTATCTACACTACAGAATCGAATTTGATGAAGCTATGAGAGAGACTCGCAACATACCTGCATGTTTTGTGTCTCGATCCAGTCTCGGTCCCTGGCTTCCACGACCACTCCCAGCGGGCACAGCATGTCTAGCGCGTGCTGCAACATTACAACCACACTGTTACATAATCATATGCATATAGAGCTCTCATGTGAATGTCTCCTGAGTGACCAACTGATTTTGGTTACTAACTAAAACACAGAATAAATTATGAATTTATGAATGAATTTTCATAAAATTGTAAGAACCACTCGCTGTTCGTAATAGCTGAAGTAATAGCTTAGTTTGTCAAGGAAATCATACTAATAAAAGGCGAATTTTCTTCAGCTTGCACTGCTCCGAGTGTTGTCCCCTGTGTTACCTGCGGCAGGTCGACGGGCGTCATCATGTTGGCGGGCATGTCAGCGAGGTAGGGCGCCCAGTTCTGCGCCTGCCCGCGGGACGCGCCCAGCTTCCACTGCTCCGAGTGTTGTCCCCTGTGTTACCTGCGCCAGGTCGACGGGCGTCATCATGTTGGCGGGCATGTCAGCGAGGTAGCGCGCCCAGTTCTGCGCCTGCCCGCGGGACGCGCCCACCTTCCACTGCTCCGAGTCACCGCCCAGCTCTGACACGCGGGACTCAGGGAGACGGTCCGATGACTTGAACTCTTGGAATCTGTAAACAATAGTAACTCACAAGTACAGCCTCAAAACAACAAAACATTTTTTTGTCTGTTGCGTGCATTTAAATATGAGTTCCAACTGCACAAAAATAATCGACTTAGTTAATTATTATGACAACATCTGTGGACAGTACAAGTAAGTACTAGAGTACCTCCAAGCTGCGAGCTCGGCTGCCTCGGCGGCGGCCGTGGGCGAGCCGGCCGAGTCCACGTCGATGTGCGCGCAGCAGCGCTCCGTGAGCAGCCGCACGCCCGCGCCCACGCCCCAGCGCACGTTCTCCTGAAACACACACACATAAATCACGTCACACTATATATAGTAGAAGTAGATGTCTAGTTTTTAATAGATTTATAATATACTTACTATATAAAAAAGACTGACTACCAGATGGGGTAGGATAAATCTTCTAACTTTTTTTTTACATGAAATAGGCTCACGCTTAACTGCAACTTACCTGATGTTAAGCAAAGTTATAATCTACGATCTAGCGCGCTTGCCTAGAAGAAACCGGTTTACTCTCGACTTGAAGACCAACAAATTATAGTTCATGGGGAATAGAGATTCGGGCAAGGAGTTCCACAGTTTGGCTGTTCGCACGACGAAAGTCGAAGCAAAACTAAAAAAGAACACTTCAGACTGATTGTTAATTACTCTTCATGTAAAATCAAACCAATCTCTTGTATGTCAAGTATATGCCACTTCTCAATCTTTAGCCAAATCCTTAACTTCCCTATATGACATACTTTACTAAAGTTCTATTTCATAAACTTATTTACGCTAATTAACCGACTTCCAAAAAAGGAGGTCTCCTGAAACTATTTTTTTACTTTTTTTTGTGGGGATGTTACGCGATTACTTCGTTGTTTATAAACCGATTTCAAAAATTCTTTTTTTATTCGATGAGGATAGTTTCCGAGATGGTCCCATAAAAATTGTTTTTTGTTTCGGTTCAGTACTTTTTGAGAAAAAACCAATAAACCAACAAATTGATAAAGTTTATGCAAACCAATTTTACCCATGTTTCCAAAACTACTAGTCGGATTTTGATACAGTTTTCTGTGATGTGTTGAGGTTTAATTGGTGCATCTGTTTAGCGATGTACTACGATGACAACTCACCAGGGGGCGCTGCTGTATAAACTATATCTTCTGAATTATCAGCCCGATTTTGATGCGGTTTTCTCTGATAGGCTTAGATTTGTTTAGCAAATGAATTTATATTGTAGTTTTTTTTTTGATAGGCTTAGATTTGTTCAGTAACGTGACAGTAGAGTTAAAGTCGGTTTTTGCTTTTGTTTAAATTAATTATTTCCAAATAAGTTTAAGAGTGTGTCACAATATTAGAGAGTATAACATGTTACCGAATGTGTCCTGTGTTACCAAGTGTATCCTGTGTTGGCAAGTGTGTCCAGTGTTACCTTGGTGAGGTCGAGTGCCTCCAGCTCGTCGTACCCTGGGTCCTTGGGCCCGACGCAGGCGAGCGCGGCCGCGCTGTACCCCGGCACGCCCGTCACGGCGAACGCACGGCCCAGCTTCAACTGGCATGATAGGCTGCAAGGAATAGGACCAACACTTACAAATGTGATGTTTAACAAGTCATCCACAGCCGAGTTATTGTTATGTCATTGCTGGGATCTTGTATTAGCCTCATTATTTGCAAAATTGGATGCTAGGTTGTATTATAGTACAATAGGTTAGTAAATTGTTTGAAGAGAGCTTTCAGACACTGGCTGTAACACATTAGGAAAACTTAAAGGTAGTGACTGGGAAGAATCTGCTTTCAACATGTCTCGCTTTTTTTTTACTAATACAGGTTTGCACTTGGCCTTAGTTTGCCTGATGGTAAGCAAAGGCTATAGCTTCTCTCTCTCTAACATAATCAATTCAATTTCAATTTCAAAACATCTTCATTGCGGGGTAACTTATAATAGATAACATAGCCAGTGTATATATATTTGTCCTAGCAGCCGGACATAATAAAAGTTGTTACAAGTCTCACTCATTGAGCTGCTTAGCTATTTTCCCGTCAGACTTCTGGTTGAACTCCTCGGCCAGCGGAGACAGCTCCAGCTTCTTGTCATTCTCATACACTGTCAGCACTACACCACGCTGGAATATGTTTGTAATATGATTAAAAAGTAAATTTATAGTTTTCATAGAAATAAAAATAAAAACGAAATATAAAAACAAATACAAAAAATCCACTACACTAATATTATAAATAAATTACTTTACAATACATTAAAGATTAATGAAAAGAAAATATAAATATATGAAAAATAGGTAGGTAATAAATAATCTAGTACATAACAAATACAATTTGTTGACTATTGTGCTTGTTTTACTATAGCCTATCTTATTGTAAGCAGTGCTGCCTAGAGTGTAACATACTTGTCTAGAAGGTACCTACCAACTTGACCCTGGATGCATATTGCAATACCTCTGACAAGAGTTATAGCATTGAAGATGGAGAGAAAATCATTGCATTACAATGTTTGTATGTGTTATAAACATCCCATACCTTGTTCCCTTCCCCGCCTCCATCAGAGGGGGCACACGGGTTGGGCTCAGTGTCCCTCGCAGCACTGGAGCAGGACCTCGCTACAACGCTCCTACCAACACTGTTTGGAAATGATCTTCTCACACTCGACAACAATTTAAACAAGCCCATGGCATCCAAAAATATCAAAAAGCCAAAAAATACATTTTAACAAAAATATTACAGAAAAAAATTAAGCCAACTGGATTATGTTCACATAGTGATTTTAAATGCTAAGTTTGAATCTGGAAGCTGTTATAAAAAGTTTATACAATAACTTAACTTACCATAGACACTAGTGGAGATTATGTGGTAGATAAATAAAGTATTGTCTATAAATTCTATCTTTTATTACCAATATTAATTTTGAATGTGGTTGTTTTGGGCACATGTCTTATTGTCAGTGATATTCTTGTTTCTCTAGCCACTATAGAATCTTTTACATATTTATCAGAACACAAGTTTAAGTTCACAATAGAGTCATTGATAACATCTTCAGTGAGTTCCTCAATACAATGTAGGTAGTGGTGGAAGAGTTTATCTTGCAACACAAGCAAACTTCTAGGTTCTAATAGGAATGAAAACACTGGATTCATATTCATATTTCCATCATCAGGAGAAGGTTCTAGGAACTTGAGCACAGTGTGAGAGCCAACAGATATGGTTGTGATAGTTGGGTAAAATAAAGATCCATCCAAGTGGGGCATGATTCCCTGTCTAGCCAAATACTCATTCACTAACACATGGTTAGGCTTGCTCCCTCCCATTAGATTTAACTCGTGTATTTTGTCTAGGTAGTGGTCCAGCCACTGAGGTATACTCTCAGCAATCATGCCTTTGTTATGAGGAATGCCGCCCCAGTTTTGAAGACGTCGATTTGATAGTTGCGTCCACTTAGGTTTGGGTGCTGCATAAATATTAGAAAGAATAGACTTCTCTTCAGCCTCGGATATGAATTCTGATACGTAATAAGCAGTAGGTTCAGTCTGAAACGATAAAACAGACTTAAACTGTACGCTCGAAGGAACAACAGATTAATTTGGAGAATTCAAGTAATATTGTGAGCTTACCGATAATATTTTGTACTTATCCATTAGTATAAGTTTTCCGCGCATATTTACTAAGTAAATACTAGAAACAAAGCTATACAAATTATTAAAACAATCACAAAACCAAAACAACTTTTTATGCCTGAAAAATCTGTAAATGAAGACAAATGTCACTGTCATCAAGTCATGGTACGATCATTATTTTATGTCATTGTCAATCTAAAGAAAATGACAGTGACTGCACAACTGAACTTCCGTTTTGTTAATGCTTTTTCGAAAGTAGTATTTTTTGTTCATCTATTGAGTGATTTTCCAATCCCCTCCAAATTATGCGAAAAATTGATATCGTGATTTAGTAATTAATTAAATTTTTAAAAGCTAAGGTAACTGAGGTTGTTGTAATGATATTAAGTGCTAGATAATTTTCCATACATATCATTGCAACCCATTTTTAACGAAACGCACAAATAATCTTTTTTTGACAGCAGGCGTACGAGAAGACAAAATGTTATTTGTTAATATTTTTTTAGTAAATATTTGTTAGAAATGAGCTCCTGTAGAATGTGAACACAATGGGAGGTTGCATTGGAATAACTAGAAGTGGAAGCGGGCCCATAGAAGAATCGTCGGGGACAGTGTCGCGTCCTAATTCCGGTACGTGGGTCATCGGCTGTGTACGTGCGCCCGAGGCGAGGCTGCCAGTCTGACCGCCGTGTGCTTACAGGTGGCTTGCGGAAGAACCAGTCGCTGTGCCATGAGACCATCCGGTGGAAATCGGACGTGCCCCTCACAGAAGGTCAGCTGAGGAGCAAGAGAGATGAGTTCTGGGACACGGCTCCTGCGTTCGAGGGCCGCAAGGAGATCTGGGACGCGCTGCGTGCCGCCGCCGTCGCAGCCGAGGCGCTGGACTTCCAGCTGGCGCAGGCCATACTCGACGGAGCCAGTGTCTCTGTTCCCAATGGATACCTCACTGAGTGCTATGATGAATGGGGCACCAGATATCAGGTAATCAACTAAAAAACACAAAAACAAGCTCATGTAAGTAATCTAGGGTTACCCTATGTCATTTGAAGGCAATAAACTTGGATGTGCCACCTTGACCTTTAACTGCTCACAGCAGGTTAAAAATCAAACATTGTGTCATCCAGTGTACACTAAAATTGATTTATGTTTGAGCTAGAAGCATAACAGCTCATTTAGGTGAGGCTTTATTTCTGAATAATAAAACCTTTTTGTTATGTTCTATTTGCTATATGAGCATACAGATACATATATGTTACCATTTACAGTATACAGATATGTTACCATGTTAGGTGGTGACCTTTTTTGGCAGCTTTGTTGAGTTGAATTTTAAAAGCTTGGTTTATTATTCTTCTCAAGCTGTCATCACTCAATTATATTGTGTAGATGTATAAGAGGACTATCTTTGGACACCACCTGTGCTTGCCAAACAGTCATCTAACTTACCTTTTTTTTTTACACAAAATTGGCTTACGTTTGACTATAGCCTGCCTGATGTTAAGCACCACTATAGTCTAAGATGTAGCATGTTTGCCTAGAAGAAACCTATTTACTTTACCTACTGTAGTACCTACATTATGAAGTAACTAGGCTATAATATTATGTTTATCTGTAGTCTGAATGAGCAACAGTTTTCATCATTTCATCTAGATTAGTTTTAGATGTTCAGATACAAGAGACATAGTGAATAAGTTAAACAATCTCCTTTTATTAAATGTGGTTGTGTAAGGAGGAATGATTAGTATTCCATTGTAGACCACAACCATTGTAGTTTAAAAAACACTCAGAAATGTGTTAAATTGTTCTTGTAAATGTGTAAATACATACATTTTTTTAATAATACTTGTAAATAGGTAATAGTCATTGTTATTTATAGGGATTTATTCATAATAGTTTTTTTTAGTAATATGTCGTCCTAAAGATAATCATTTAATTATTATAAATTACCCGCAGATAACACACTATTTGAATCATTAATGAATAGTCAAGAATTTAATTAATATAAATTGACTCTGGGATCTATTTACAAGCCTTTAGTGACAAAATAAAAACAACTCATTTCCTGAATGTAATATGCTTCTTGTGAATTGGCTAGTGGCTATAAGTATATGTTAACAAAGGACATATTATGCTTAACAATATATTTGTAATATCTGCTCAACACATTTTTTTATACAATACAATATATCTTTATTGCACACCAAAATAAATTACAATATGAAATTTGAGTGATCTCTTCCAGATTCCAGATCTTTTTTTATGCTTGGACTCAAACTATCTTTGATAAACTCTTTATACATACAAGCAATACTGATATTGAAATAGTTCTATACATAAAGTTAAAAAAAGTAACCAAATCGACTTCTATCAAATATGTACAAATAGGTTTCATCTAGGCAAGTGTGCTACATCTTATTAGGTTACAATAGTGCCTAAATATCAGATGGACTTTAATCAAACAAATTCCTATTCTGTTAAAAAATAAATTGAAAGTTATCAGCTTCATTTAATATAATAATGTCTGGTGAATGTTGTCTATTTGATAGAACATCATGACAGACAGTTACCCTGAATACAGTTGTGTGGGACTGTACAGTGTACATCATTTACTGACACCTACATTACTTTGCTCACTTTGATTTGCTTATTGTTTGGCTGCAGTCAGACCTTCATATGTTTGTGTAGTGGTAAATTTTATAAGATCATGTGACAGTGGTATGTTTGAATTGAAATTAATAATTCAATAGGTGTTATTTATCTGAGAAACATAACATAGTTATATATCTTGATAGTTACTGATTTACATACATACCTAAAGAAAATTATTGAACTCATAATTTTTACACTTTTCACGGTTTATTAGGCATTAGCAGTTAAATATTAATTATTTAACTAATGTTAGATTCCAATAGAAAAAATATGCTATATTTAATAGAAACATAGAGTAAACCCATGGTTTCTCATCTATCACGTTGATCACATTGTTATCCGGAGGATCCTATACCATACCAAAAATTAAGATAATCCATCACAGTAACCATCAGTAATAAGGAAACTTAAGAAGAATGTTGTATAAAAAGAAATAACTCCACAAAGTGTTTGTGTACTGTTACAGTTCTCTCTCTCTCTCTCTCTCTCTCTCTTTAGTCGTATTTCCTCATGACTGAGGGTCGTGACTCCCCCCAGAATTAGTTAGTTAGGGGAGTTCTCTTGGTAGGCGTGGTGGGCGCACAGGTCCTTCTACGGAAGACACATGTCTTCTGATATTGTGGTCCTCTAACATGTCAGTTTACTCACAATGTTTTCCTTCACTTTTAATCGAGTGCATATCTACACATAACTTGAAAATACAAGTCATTGGTAAAGTCAAAGTCAAAGTAATTTATTCATAAAAAATGTCTTACAAGTCACAGAATACATATGTTGTAAATTTATAACAAAATTATTACGACATACTTGAACACACCTGTACACAAGTACCATTATACATTTATTCTAATTTATATATATTATATATCTAATAATTGCATAAGTGTATACCTTTAATAAATTTAAATTAATATTCCTATCAGCTAATTATTTTATTCACATGTGGTTATTGACATCAAGAAAAGCCTTGAAACTATAAAAAGTCTGCTCAATAAGCCAATGCTTTAGGCGAGATTTAAATATATTATCATTTGTCGCTCCTGACTGTATCTGGCAACCTGTTGTAAACTTCTGGACCTGCTATATGGGTTAGCTTACGAGATTTTGCTAACGAGGAAGAGATAGCTTGCAACCGGTGGCCGTTCCGGAGATTGTGCACTCCAGACATATCTCGGGTTCTGTAGGCTGTAGGGTATAGGGTAGGAT
The DNA here is from genome assembly GCA_964023185.1 of Macaria liturata. Taxonomy (NCBI): domain Eukaryota; kingdom Metazoa; phylum Arthropoda; class Insecta; order Lepidoptera; family Geometridae; genus Macaria; species Macaria liturata. The sequence continues at coordinate 12,857,632 of OZ026815.1, read as the reverse complement.
TCGAACCAGGGTGCGTCAGGATGAAAAGCAGACGCTGAAGTCGCTGAGCCATACTCGTTTTACAGGTCTACAAGTTAAACATGTAAAGCTAAATGTTATAAATTCAATTTGACGAGATATTGTAATTTTTGTAGCATATTCTATGATATTAGTACTTATATATGTATGTTACAACTTTACAGTATCAATACAGATTGTTTATCTTTATGTGTGGTGTTGCAGGTGCCCATCTACTGCCTGTCCCCGCCCATCAACATGGTTAAGGAGGCGAGCGGGCGCGATTCCCCGGCGGAGTGGTCGGAGCCGGTGGAGGGCGGCGCCGAGCTCACGCTGCGCCTGCGCCTCTCCTCCACCTGCAAGGACGTGGAGCTGGCCGCCTACTCCAAGCACACCGTGGCGCAGTGCAAGAATAAACTGCATGTGAGTACCGGTTTGATTCCTGCTGAGGTCTATAAAGAAAGTTTGGAAGACAGTAACAAACTTTTTTCGTTTATGTTCTAATGAGAGATTTTGTGTAGTTTAAAAGTTGAGAGTTTTCAAACCACATCACAAGCGTTTGACTAACTTGACATGATCCTGAGTAGCTACAGCTGCATGGTGTGTATGTACTATAAGTAATAAAAAAAAGCCTTTATTTGCCATGACATGACGTTAAACAGTTATAAATAATACGAGTATATATTCACTAAATTTATAAGATTTTTCCTTCAACTGTGATATAATATTGAGTTTCGTGTATGACGTCAGGGCACTATAAGTAAAGAAAGATAAAAAAGCAGGCAACTTTTTATGTTAACTACCCAGTTATGAATTATGTCATGTGATGATAACAAGCTGTCTAGAAACTTAGTTATAAATGTTTTGATGATATCAGTAAGGAAAATTAGAATAATAATCATTATTTAGCAATATTAGAGTGAGCTTGCTTGTAATACCATTGATTAATAGTTTGATAACGTCCAATTGCTAATTTATGCTTTTTATCATGCTACACCAAAAAGTAGTTTTGTAGTTCTCTACTAGTAATAATATGGTAGTGTAGTACTAGTATGTTATACCCTAAGTTCGTGCAATGATTCTATACACATGTATGTTACACGAGTGCAGCGCTGGCATGTTGTCATGTGCTGCAAGGCCCGCCCCATGAATGGTGGCTAAGTGCCATCATTTTACAGCAAACAGCCACTAACTTTATGTATTATGATTTGTTTTAGCATTGTACTAGTGGATGCCCGTGGCTTCGCCCTTGTTATAGAAAGATAAAATTTAACCTGTGTCGCTTTCGGGGTCCTATACTATTCCATATCAAAAATCACGATGATCTGTTGCTATGTTTGCAAAACAAACAAAAACACATTCCCTTAAATTTGAGATAAGTTACTTCCTATAATATACATTATTTATATTTATTAGAAAATAGAAATTTTCTAAATAATTCATTTTAACCCCCGTAAAAAGAGAGGTGGTATAAACTTGACGTGCGTAGATATTGGCATCAGAGATCCCAATATGGACTAACCAATTTCTTTCTACTTTCAGAGTTTACTTCATTTTCCATCTTGTGCTAGTTACTTATATTGTCATATTACTTTTCCAGGCTCAAGAGAACATAGAGCCGTGGCGGCAGCGGTGGTACTACGGCGGCAAGCTGCTCGGAGACCGCCTCACCGTGGAGGAGGCGCGCGTCACGCCCGGGTACATCGTGCAGGTCATCGTCAGCACCGAGCCAGACCCGCCCAGGTAGTGGGGAGCACGGGGGACCAGGGGGACACGGGGACTTGCAAGGACTCGTGCAGATAGGAAGGGATACAGACGTGGGATATTGGGGGGTATTCATGACAAGGACCTGGGGATATTAATGATAGGAGTCTATTGGGAGCTTTTTACTCACTGAGACTTCGAGGTGGGAAATTGAAAAGCTCATAGTATATACAGTTAGATAGAGGACTTGCTGGGGAAACATTGAAATAGAGGGAAAGAGTCATGCTAAGAATTTTGGGATTACTGCATTATAAAAAGAGTTAATAGCAGTGACTTAGGGGAGATACATGTATACAGATAAGGAGCGCAGGGGATCAGAGAGACTAGATAGGGTTACTAGTAGGGGGAGTTGAAATCGGGGAAGTAATGACGGGGACCTTAAAGGAATTGTAGGGGTGCAGATAGATAGGGGAACAAATGGGCAATGTATAGAGGAAACTACTACGGAAATTTCATCCTGATTTATATAATTGAAACGACTGTAACTCTACCGCTTTGTAGTAACATGGGTAGAGTTAAAATTGATGGCTTTGATGAGACAATTTGGAAGTCGGAAAGTTTAGTTTGATTGGACAAAAGAATAGATCGAAAACAAATGTTATGTGACTTACATCTAAACATGTCCGTACTGAGGATCTGGCCAAGGATGAGAGTCCGTACTGAGGATCTGGCCAAGGATGAGACTTCAAGAATCAGAGAAGACAAAGGCTAATAACTACATTTTGTTCAAAATTCATTAGAAATTTCGAGTTTACAAATAAATTGAATAGGCTGATGACAAATAATATACTGTTAAAATATAACCTAACACCACCTGAGTTTTGTAATCCAAAACTTTAGATGTTTCAGCGGCAACGGAACTTTAAAAATGTTTGAGAGTTTATAAACTTCTTTTTCATATCCAGATTTGAACTATTACATGAGTCACATGTGCTTATTATTATGATACTAATTATTGTATTATTATTAAATATTGAGGCCCATCATGTTGTGATAAAGGACGAGTGTGTTTGTAAACTGAAGGACTTTCCGAGCATAACAAGTGATTACAATTATTGTCAAATACATGCCAGAAAATTGTACGTGTACTACACGATTGACGAATTTCTTAAGGACACAATGCAATATAATGACATTTAATTCAAACAGATATAATTCAATCAGGTATTATTAATATTGTAATTTTAATTTTATTTTTCCGACAATTTATTTATTTTTAATGAATACATGCATGTGTGATCACCCTCAAAGTTATAATGTCATTTATGTTTATATGTTTCTTTTTTAAATCTAGATTACACAGATCATTTTTGCATACCTTAGCAGGTTAAAACGTGGCGCGCCTAATATTAATGTATTATGTATATAACATCTATTATGATACCCATGTTTTGCACAAATAAATAAATTGAAATTGAAATTGAAAATGAAATTATATGTGTATGTATCATATTATTATTGTAGTGCATAGTTTATAGAGATGCTCATATTTACAAATGTTTGATAAAAATACATAGATTTGTATATTTTATTTAATGCGCTCTACAGTTCTTTAGTTTAAAACCAGAGCTTTTATATTATTTTGCTTATATTTGTATCAAACATTTGTAAATGTCTATCTATGTAAAATAACAAATTTTAACTGTGCTATATGTATGTATAAATTTTGTACTAATAAGATTTCAGGGAATGATGTCCCGCGGCATAAATTCAATAGATAGATATATAAATCAGTATGTATAATAGCAATGAAATTGAATTTTCACGCAAAATTAGCGTTAATTGTATGTGTGTAAGGTTTGTTTTGCCATACACTTACATGCAAGAGTGAACTATACATAGGTAAATGTTGCAAATTGCACACATTCAAAGTAAGTTCTAGAACATACTACTAGAGGGCGCATTTATTTAATAAATTAAAAAAGTAGTTGACAAAGAAAATACTGGAAAATTCAAGTCGCGAGATATGAGCTCTTTCTAATTTGTCTAAGTTTCATATTAAACAATTGATAAATTTCTCGTGTTTTGCTGCTTTCAGTTAATTAATTTATCAGTAGACTGAGAAAACATAGGTATAATAAATGCCCCAAATAGTAAAACATAAATAATAATGTAATTGAATTGAATAAAACTGTTAGGAGTAATTGATGTGGAAGCGAGAGTGTTGCTTAAATACAATGAATTATTGAATGAAATTGAAACAAAACTGCAAAATAACCGTCGTTGCTTTCACACAATATTATGAAAACATAGCTTTTATACACGCGTTGTAAATAATAGCTTCCACTCACTTTGCTCTATTTCATAAACTGTTTTATTTCTTGAAATTCTATACATACTTAAAATTAATAGATTTGTGGGGTGCGAATCCCACAACATGCAGGTTCGAATCCTGTTGTCCACAGTTATTTTGGCTCATTTCCAAATAATTTGTTTATGCAATTTATTTTGGTTTCTACAATAAGAACGCAATGCAAAATTTATCGTTTGATGAATGAAGTAAAATTTTTGATTGATGTCTACTGAAATAATATTTTTTCAGTGATTATAGCATTTATCCTTCTTCCTTATACATATGAATTGATGATTAATTTCTTGATCAATGTTTTGTATTTTCACTCGTTTTGAAAGTATCCGGGTGAGGTCAGACACAATACACAGATTGAAATTAGTCGTTAATACAAATTTATAAATGAGACGGTCAATAACTGAGTACTTATATTATTTGTTTAAAAGGGGTTATAAGTGCAGATTGATTTTCTTACACCCCTGGGGCGTTACAGACAACAGATACAATATATGGTAGTGTTTAGAATTCTGCCATTGTTCATTGTGATGTGAGAGGTTCTTACTAAAATATTTACAAAACTATGTATTGGGAGATGAAGTTTATTTAGTTCGTGTCGGACGCTAGATGTTCTGTTTATATACATTTATATATGGTGTTGTTCGTGTGTTGGATTCACTCGTTTTGGATAAAGCGTAGTGCAATTACTGAACATGTAATAGTTCATAAGTTATATAAATAAATAATTTGAATTTGAATTTGAACTATTTGTTGAACTTGACACATTTTGTTAATTAAGTTTAGATCATTTCGCGAAGTCGTCACCGCGAAAGGAAACCCTGTCATCAATTGTTAAATCTTTGTGATTGATGATTTAATTGTCCTGTAATGTGTACTTGTCGAGAGAATGCGCTTGGAAATATAATTAGTGATTTAATAAAGGTAATAGTTCAATCGAATCCTAATTTAATATTTAAAATGTGATGTCTGTGAAGCACAAAGTACAGAATGAGCGTGTCCAACACGAGAGCGAAGTTGATTGCGAACTATTTACATTATATTAGTTGGTACAAGTATGTACAACATTGTATAGCTTAATGTTAGTCATTAATAAGTTCAGGCCGCTCCAGTGTGGCGCTAAATTATTCAAGGGAGGAGATTTACATGTTGCAATACGTTACATCTACATTATACTTATTTTATCGTTAATATCGAAAATTATACTTAATCGACCATTCCCAGACAAGTACACTCACCTGTACATAGCTTCGTGTGTAGTATGTAGCGCCAGCCATACGTTCCCAGACAAGTACACTCACCTGTACATAGCTTCATGTGTAGTATGTAGCGCCAGCCATACGTTCCCAGACAAGTACACTCACCTGTACATAGCTTCGTGTGTAGTATGTAGCGCCAGCCATACGTTCCCAGACAAGTACACTCACCTGTACATAGCTTCATGTGTAGTATGTAGCGCCAGCCATACGGACAGTAGATTAATACTCAACATATTAACTGAATATATATAAATAGATAATATTATCATATTTTTATTACAAATATCGTATGTAAATAAGGCCTATAAGCGTTTCGAAATACTTAAAATATGGTTTCATTATGTTTGAAGTGTCGTATTCTGTACTATACAACTTGCTTTGTTCCTGCCATGTCACGTTTATAGAAGCTTGTATAGTTGATTGTCTATGATGCAGCTATAAATGCAGGCCTACAAATAAACATTAAATTATTTAGTTCAAAGTCAGTGATATTTACAAAACAAAACAAAATGGTCTAGATTAGATTTTTCTTTTTCAAATTATATTAATTAAAATATTATTAGTGGATTTAAATTATAACGACTAACTCGTTAGGTTAAATTATCTAGTATTTATGCGTTTATTTATAGAGGCTCGATCGATATACACATGGAGTGATATCTGACGCATTTCATATTCACTGTTATATTATATTATTTTGAATGAACTCGGCTGAGATAAGTCTTTCGCTGCATAGACTGCGAGTCTATGTACCTACATAATGTATCAAACAAAAAAAACGTTATAATAAAATCGATGTAGTTTGTACAAGTATACAGTGGCCGCCAAAGATATTGGGAAAAGTTAAAAAAATGATGGTCAATGAGAAACATTAAATAACCTTATTTCTTTTTTTGTATTGATTAGTTTTTTGGTGGCGACTGTGTCTGATATCACAACGATAATATTTCCTATTTCATTTCACTAAAGTTTATATTTTGTGTGAATGTAATATATATATTCACGGCTTAGACGAAGAAAAGAATAGACGGCGGGTAGCTCCGTTTCATTTCAACAAGAAAGAGATATAGTATTGAGTTATTATAAGTAACAGAAAAGGACAAAGCTATACTATTTCCGTCTCTAAGAGCGTGCCAGCTTTTTCAAGGCCAGCGACATAAGTAGCTCAACAAACTTTGACAGTCATTTCGTCTTTGTTAAATTGTGAAGTTTATTTTGGCATTTTTCTGCATCATTTTTAAATATATTTGCTTGCATTGATTGTTTTAAAGCAGAGATAAACCTATAAAACAATAGTTTAGAGTTTAGTTTTTTGTCTCATGTGTGGCCACGCTACCCGATCCTCTATAGCTTTTTCTTACTCTAAGATTCACGGATTCTCGTTAGCTCACAGATTACTTGAATATAGGTATTTATAAGAGACGTGCATTAGATTTGCACGTGTTTCTGCACAAACTGTGAGATCAAATGTATGTAACTATAATAAAAACAATTTATGTAACTATTAGTTATCCTAAAGGATGCGAGTCTTTTTATGGAACAGGGAGTACGATGCTTTGCTGACTCTTGTCAGATAATTTACTAAAATTATCGTTTGTAAACATGAAAAAATGTTTTCTATATGAATGTAACATAAATAATATTAACAAATGATTATTATTTAGAGTCGACAAAGAACTGTACTTTTTTATCGAGAAATAGATGAATATTCATATCATTTTGGTCACATGTTTGATTTCTGAGGACAGACTATCCAGTTAGAGTCAATGGGATTTTATAAAATAACTAATTGTATGAAATCATTACTCGTAAGTCGCCGGGTAATTCAATTAATGTATAATGATGAAAATAAATTATGAAAATTAGGTAAATGTCTTTGATTTTACCAAAAATTTTTGAACGCAATCATCGAGCCGCAATTTAACTTTTCACACTCAAATGGTTAGTCGATTAGGATAGAATTTGGTTTGGAAGTGAATTAGACTGAGCCTTCATCCGAAATTAACGCTTAAGTTCAACAGTACCTAGAAATAACACAATTAAATAAGGCAGGGATAGTCATAGTCATTTATTCATATCAGATATTTGATACACGTCACAGAAAAACAAAGTGAATCAATTAGAATTACTTGAATGAGGTAGATTTAGAAGAGATAAACAACAGCTTGGTTTCAATTATTCTATTTATTTATAAGACAATAACACTATTTACAGACAACAACTTAAAATAACAATTGGCTAAAATACTGTAGTCTCAACAAAGTGCGAGTGTAACATTACTGGGACAGTTTATAGCTTTCAATATTCAACTAAAATTGAAAAAAAATCAACGTTACATCAAATAAAATGCGGCAAAATGCTATATCGATACTTTTAACGAAACAAAATGTAATTCTTGTTCGTATTTTTCTGATATCAATAGTAGATACGATCACTGTTTCGGAACCCTTCAAAATTTCAACAATATTCAGGTACAACTTAAATTCGTTTATGTTTATTCCTACACAGACATTTGCGTAGATGTTACACAGAATTGATAAATGCACAAACACTATGAAAATTACCTACTGTTGACAAACATATCATTGCATAGACGTTAAAGTGTGTGTTCAATACAACTTATAACCTTTATTATATTGAATGGTACGTTATTTGTGATAACGAAATAATCTGCGCTAAGCCGCTGCTATCCACAAGTAAAAGTGATACAATGTTGTTTTCTTCTTATACGAGTAGTAAGAGACCGGTTAACTCTAGCGTCAAATTATCAATTCCTCGAGTTTTTCAAGTTGTTTGTGAGGTTTATTTAGGTATATACTTGAGCAGCTTGATCTCGTGCGTGAGCCAGATGGCGAGGGTGAGCAGCACCAGCGAGCCGGACTGGTGGCTGGCGGCCAGGGGGGTGGGCACGTAGTGCAGCAGGGTCAGGATGCCCAGGGTCACCTGGCCCAATACAATACATTGTAAATATGTTAACTAAACGGTTTTCACTCACGTGTAATTCGCGTATGTTGTCTGCGTGCTGCCGCGGTCCCAGAACGCACGTTCTGAAGATGGATGTCATATCATCCGAAACGCGTAATCAACATACGCGAATTACACGTGAGTGAAAACCGTTTAGTTAACATATTAATAAAATGTCTCACGAAAGTTTTAATATCAAAATACATTGTAAGTAAGTTCGTATGAGAGTGGCCAACTCTGGTGTCAGTTTTCAAACCGCCCTTAGGGCCTCTGGCATGGCTTAACGACTGACGAACCAGGATGGACAGCCGGGAACCTGCAATTTAAGGTGTCATCCGTCTCAGGGAAACGCCCAAAATGGAATGCCACTTTTCGGTCACCCATCCAAGGCCTGACCGCGTTGAAATCTGCTTAACATTGGTAATCGCATGCGATTGCTTCCGCTGGCTGAGCTACGAGCTAATAGATCGGTAAGTAATCGTATAACTTCTTATGTATGATAACAAGGATTTTAAATTATTTAAGGCAGTATCTTATGTTTGTGGCAGGCTATTATACTTGAACATAATTCGCAATATTTTCAGTCAGTTAAAGACTATGAATAAATGGTTTATGCGTAGTTCTTAACTTCATACCTTAGTATTCTAATTTACTGATTAGGGTTAGTTATTTTGTAACTTATAATAGATAGATCCCTGTTAATTACTGGGAGACGACTCTGGCCTCGTAACACAGCCTAATGGCTACCACGAAGTCAGAGCAGAGGATTCAAAACATTTTTGACACAAATAAATAATATAGATGGGTATAAATATAAATTGAGTTTGATTTTTAACACTCCTTTTTCTCTGTCAAAAATAATAAATACTAGTGAAAGAATTACTTCGATACGTCAATTAGTTTTCGACTTATAAGTAAAACAAGTTGTAACCGCACGACGCGGGCGCCGGTGACTCTGTGACGTCACCACACAGCACGCTCAGTCTGGCTCACTCGTCGCGCGCTCGTGGCGTCTAAATTTTAACTAAATACTTTTGAAATGTCCAATTCGAATACTAGGAAATCTTGTATTGTGCCTAAATGTAAAAATACCAATTCACCGGAAAAGTTGTTTTTTTATAGTAGTTGTTGTTCAAAGGACGTTAAAATGGGAAAAAATGGATAAAAGCTATGTTGAAGATATAAAAGAATAGTTAATTGTTGTGAAGACCATTTAATCATATTTAATGTAGGTACCTAAGTAATAATAATGATTTCTAACAGGATTAATCGTGTGTTTATTGATTTTACATTGGCAGGAAAAATATTGAATCAATAAGTACGCGATTATTCCGGTTAAAATAGTTTAATTATAATTTACAGAGATCGTGAATAAGACTAATATAATGTTTTGTAGTTTATATTTATTTATTTAGATTTAAACCTTTGTTGTCAGAACTTTCCGTTATGTTTTTACATTGTATTACAGTTATAATATCTTGAGAAACATGCAGCTGTTTTGTGTTGACTGCTCTGTTAGCTTAGTTGGTAGTGGCTCTGCCTTCTAATCTAGGGGTGCGGGTTCGATTCCCGCATAACACAAGTAATTATGAATATTAAAATTTGTAATTACTTGTGTTGAGTCTGGTCGTTTCTATGTATAATAAGTATGTATTTACAAATTGAGCAAAAAATACGAAAAAAAAACACGTTTTATGTATGGTAGTCCCCCTTTAATATTTACTTTATTGTTATTTCATTATTTATTTCGAAAGGTAATATACCTTACAAGTAAATATTCTTTAAAAGTTTGGAGCATCGACCTGTACCCGTTTTTAATATTGAGCAAAAAAATACGAATAAAACACGTTTATTGTATGGGGACCCCCATAATATATATATCTATGTATATATTTAATTTTTAGTCTTTGTTGTTATAGCGGCAAAGAAAATACATAATTTGTGAAAATTTCAGCTTTCTAGCTATCATGGTTTATGAGATACTGCCTGGAGACAGACAGACAGCGGAGGCTTAGTAATAGGGTCCCGTTTTACCCTTTGGGTACGGAACCCTAAAAAGGGCAAAAATAATAGTTGTACCTATATTATGTATCTACCTATAGCTACAAAACTAATACATACTTGTTCTGGTTAACGTAAAAAAACATGGTAGGTAGGTACTTCTACTATTTGAGTTGCATTCTTCCATTATCACATAAGTTGGGTATTTTGTTTTGATAAAACAATTTAGAACACATAAACTACTAAGCACAAGTAGCAAGGAATGTTTACATAACCTTGCATTTTTATTCCTCGCATTTCGGCGGCATATCAATATTTGAAATCAATATTTGTTGATAAATAATGCGGATTAATAAGCTATTTTAGGTAAATTATCCGATTCCTCTGTTTAAATCCTTCATAAATTTAATTAATCGAATAATATTTCCTATTAATATATTATTAACGTAATACGCGAAATGAATGAAATGAAATGAAATGAAATGAATGAAATGAAATGAAATGAAATGAAATAATTTATTTGAAATCAAGTCATGTTACATTCACTAAGAGGGGAAGCACATTTCAAGATTAACATCGTCAATATTTTTATAATTATATTCATTACATAAGTATATTGATTATTTATGACAAATTTAAAATTTTTGGTAATAACATATTTTAGAGGGCAATTAATTAATTTAAATATGTATTTATAGTTAAATAAGTTTTACTATCAGCTGTAAAGAGGCTTCGTCAAATAATGTCGTAGAAAATTATAAATAAAGCTGTATAGAGGCTATGTCAAAAATATAAATAGATAAACTAAATTTTACTTACAGAGTGCAACGAACAAAAACAAACTTAAAACATCGACATTGCTATGTTTGTACATAATGTGAGCAATTTATGTTGGGTTTTATATACATACAATGTTACATTAATTCTTTGTTATCATTACTATACCTAGTATCTGTTATTTGAAATTCCTTGTAATCGTATGATAAAAATTCTTTGATATTGTAGATTGTTTTTGAGAGGAGAAGCCTCTTTATATTTGCGTTAAATATTCCTTCTTTTTGTATATTTCTCAACGGCTCAGGCAGTTTATTATAAAGTTTTTGTCCCATTAATTTTGGAAGTTTTTCTGACAATACAAGTCTATGAGGTATATGTTCAAGATATACCTTGTTTTTGCATGCTCTGTTATTCGTTTTAGAACGTATCTCATATTCGTGTAAATTTTTGCGAACATATTTTATTACTTCAAAGATGTACACTGACACAGAGGTCAATATACCTAGCTTAGAGAAATGGCCTCTACAAGTGTCTCTAGATTTGATTCTCATCAGCACTCTCACGGCCCTTTTCTGCATTTTTAAAATTCTTTCGTAGTCTGTCGTCTCGTCTGTCGAAAGAAAACACATCAAACTATTACACCTACTATCACCGCTGGTGCCTTGATACTAAGCGCGCCGCGCCACGCGGCGCGTTGTGGCATGACGTCACAAGCAGTTATGGGGCTCTTCATCGGATTGGATATTTTTTGAAACTTTGAATACCTATAAAACCAAAACTACTAGGTATTTTTGATTACAACAAAAACTAGCGTATTTGTATACATACAGGCCTTACTGAGACAAAATTGCAAGTGATTTGGCATACCTAGTACTTTTCTTCATTTTGTATTTAGTTAAATGTGACATCTATAAGTGGCGGAGAAAATCATTCCATCGTTTTTACGAGATGTGTAGATAGTGTGATTTAAGGATATGGATTATATGTTACCTGCATCCACGCCATGGCCCCGACTCCATTGAGCACGCGGCGTGCCGCCGGGGAGAGAGGCTTCTTACGTCCCATGACCCACAGAGCTGTCGCTAGGGCTAGCGTTGTAGTGCCCAGCACTCTGCAATACATAAATAAAATAAATATTCCGGGACATTGCACACAGCGCCATCTAGCCCCACACTAAGCAAACGCTTGTGTCGTGATTACTAGATAACGGATATATTACTTATATACTTTTCTTTTGTAAAAACATACTTATTATACATACAAACGACCAGACTCAACACAGGTAATTATAAATTTTAAAGTTCATAAATACTTGTGTCACGCGGGAATCAAACCCGCAATCCCTAGATTAGAAGGCAGAGCCACTACCAACTAAGCTAACAGGCAAGTCAAAATATTAAAAGTAAATATTTTGGGACATTTCACACAATACACAAAACGTAACCCACATCCAACAACTCTGGCCGTATCTTCCGTTTTTTCCGGTACGTATTCTAGACACATGGTTTTCTTTTACATACCTACGATTAGTAACATAATGAATCATTGAGGCTTTCTTACTTCACCATACACACACCAGCTTGTATGAAGTTACGCAAGGAACACTGCAAGCCACAACCGACATTTGTAGCGTTTAAAGAAAGAGTCGCCCACCACCCAGCAATGAATTAAACAAAACTAGATATAAAATAAAAAAGACTTTATTCCCTTCAAATATTTAAATTAGTTGTATACAATTTTAAGTTTTAACTAAGTTTTAATTGCGTGCCCTTGGGTAACTCGGGTGCCCTTATAATATCAATTTTGGTGACATTACAAGGGCACCCAGGTATGGGTATAGGGCTCCTCTATAATATTGCTTTCCACTTAGTGTGGTCTCTCGCTAGCTGCGGCCAGGCCACGCCTAACCCTAGATATAGTATACTTTAAAAGTAGTCTACATTGTACCTGTGATCAAACTGCACGGTGGTGGGGTTCTCAGTGAAGTTCCGGGGCGTGGGCTGGAAGGCGAGGATGTCGTCCGGCAACCAGCGGTCACCCATCTTGGGGAACGAGTTGTACACCAGACCTGCGTCCAGGCCCGCCACGAAGGCACCTGCCAGTTGAAAATAGTGCTTTATATATAAAATTCAAAGGTGCCTGACTGATATAGTGATCTATCAACGCACAGTCCAAAGTTTGGACTGTTGGCCCGATCCGTCCAGTGGTTTCAAGTTCAGTCAGTTTCCGTTCCAAACCACTTGGACGGATCGGGCTGAAATTTGGCATGCAGGTAGATGTTATGACGTAAGCATCCGCTAAGAAAGGAATTTATATTGTTGCTGTAGTACCAGTCATAAAGATTTTTAATCCGTTAAATACTGCGACTCTGGTAAAATTGAAAATATACTTTAGAAGCCATTAAAAATATTTAATTTATCAATTTTTTGTAAAATAAAAGCCAAAACAGTAACATTTATAGCAGGTAAGTATAATAACATAGTTTATTAACTAACCAGAGACAGCAGTGAAGAAAGCCATAGCTTTGACAGAGTGAGCCAGCGCAGTGAACCCCTTCAACTCACTCACTTTACCCAGCATGCCTGGAACATATAAACAATACAATCAACACCTCACCTAGTTACACAGTATCCCATCTAACTGACATAGTGGTCATTGGTCACAAAAATTAAGTTGACATGATACCAACATTAATATAGTGTAGTCTTGAAAACAACAAGGTCTCTGATAAATCTTTATAACACTTAAGTAGAACTAAAGTTCATGTAGTTGTATTTTGGCGTAGTCTTATACTCTAAAAAAAAAAACAAATAACCGTGACGAGTCTCTTGACGCATCTTCAGTCGAGTCATTTCTTGTGAGACCCAATAAGTCGTCCATGTATGACCTAACAAATCGCCCTATGAGGCACCCATGTAAGACCCCAACAAGTGTATATAATACCTCAATTAGTCACCAGTGCAGGACCCAACGAGTCGTCGATTTGTCCATGTATGACCCAAGCAGTCGCTCATGTGAGCCATTTTTGACTGAGCCAGTCACTCCATCGACGGACCTTAGACCCGCGGGCCTACCGCCGAGTAAACTATGTATATCAATTGCTATCGTTTATGACGGTCATCATTCGTTTATGACGGGATCATTTGGCAGCGCAAATGTTTGAAATGACGTCATAAACGATAGCTATTGAAATAGTTTTACTCTTAGGCGTTAGGCCCGCCGGTTCTCCAGCTCAGAGTTCACTGAGTCACCCCTGTGCGAGTCAAGCAGCCACCCAGTGCACACTCACCAGCCGGGAAGGGGCGCAGCACCCGCAGCGCGCCGCCGAGCAGGCCGGCGTACAGCAGGAAGGCGAGGGACAGGTGCGCCGCCAGCCGGTACTGCGACACGCGGGGCACGTCCGCGGGGCCCTGGAACCTGTCCTCCAGACCAGACTTCACCATGTACCACCCCATCAGACCCTGGAACACAAATACATAAATCAATACTTCAGGACATATCACACAGCGCCATCTAGTCCCACACTAAGCAACGCTTGTGTCGCGGTTACTAGATAACGGATATAATACTAATTATACGTTTCTTTTGTAAACACATACATATTATAAATAGAAACGATCACACTCAAAACATATACCATACTCAGCACTTACAATAATAGTAATGAGAAAATTTGGAATTTGGATTTTAATGAGCAAATTGAACACCAGTTGTGACCTGGATAAGGCACTTCAAGTACATCATTGTCTAAACGAAGTCACGTGAATCATACAATCAGCGCTAATTTTGTTATAGTAAGCGCAAAACATCTAGTCCGATCTGAACACGAGGCGTATACCTGCGCAGAAGAAAAAAATGGGTATCAGCGGAGCTCCCCTAGCGGGGTATATGCCACGTGACCGTCCTTGACAAATCACAGCGTAAAAGCGATTTTTCGTTCTCTGTGTGTGGTTGTCACGTTCGCTAGCTCCACCCACCGAGTACAGTCACGCGCGATATTTTTGTTATAATAACTGTTTGTTAAGTGTTTTTGTTGAATTTTCATTTCGTGTTATTTTGTTATTGTTTCTTGTTACTGTTTTTGTTATTTGTAAAGGTGGCAGCAATCTTTGCACCATAAAGATTAAAATAATATTTCTTGTTAAATTGTTATTTTAATCGAATATTTTTTTTATTTATAATATTAATATATTTAGTAATAATATTTCCAAAAGCATGTACTTACCCAATCCTTTAATTAAAATTCGGGAAAAAATATAATTCGTACATACTATTGTAGCACTTGACTGTACATGCGCGGGCCGCTATGATGCAACTTCAGATCGGACTAGAAGTTTTGCGATTACTATAATGCTAAATAAAAATGAATCCGATAAACATCTGATAAAGAGCAGTGACATCGGCTAATGCAAAAAAACTCTGATATATTCACAAAAACTTTGGAACCCAGATAGTCCCCACCACCACGACAAGAAGAGATAGGGTCACCTCTGACCCTATCTCTGCTTGTCGTGTCCATCCAAAGTTTGCCTGGAAGAAATCGCTTAAGGTGATAAGGCTGCCCGTTTGACCATTTTTATTTGTTTTTTATTCTACTTCGTATAACTTGTGTTGGTGTGCAATAAAGATATATTATTATTATTATAGTTGCACTTGTTTATCGTGTTACCTGTGCTGCCACGAGCGCACTGTACGCCGCGACTCGTATCTTCATGGCCCTGTCGAGGTACCCGCGCGCCCAGAACGCGGCGGCCGGCAGGAACACGGCGGCCCCGATGCAGCGCCCCCACGTGCGGTGAGCGAACTCCATATACCAGATCCATTTGAACTCCGACAGGGTGATGTTCTGGTTCTTACTGAAAGTAAGGAGAGGAGAATTTCTTTTGACATTATACAGACTGGCAATAGATTGCACCTCCCCTGATGAAATGCAACGATAAAGATAAAGCAATTACAGCATACTTCCGAAAGAGACCTACTCATTTTATTTCAATTCCAGTAAAGGTAAAAAAAAGTAAGGGTAGGTAAATTCAGTGTGGTAACAATAAAAGCTTTTATTATTCTGATAAATAATTAATTATAAAAGAGTGCTTTATTGTCAGCACAATTAATCATAAAACAATTAGTTTTTGATAGAAAAAAATATATTTCCTGATTACATTACAGTAATGTAGCTCGACGTGAGACTGACGTAAAAAAGCGTTGCTCGGAGGTGCAAATGTTTGCTTTACATTCTGACACATACTAATTCGAAGGCTACTTTTTGTCACAATAAAATGTGAGTGAACTTCCGCTATTAGTTGATAAAACTCACTATATGTACTCAGGATACTTCTGGTACTCTGCAAACTCTTTCTCCCACTGCTCCTCGCTGGTGGGCAGCGTCTCCCCGAGCAGCTTCCAAGTCACCATGGAGAGACCAGACTCTGTCAGCCGAGTCACACCACCTGCCGGGATAGTGGGATATTTATGTAGTATGGAACAACAGGACACATGGTCATACTTAGTGGAGCAAGTATTAAATAAAAATAAAGGTCTTCAAAGCGAGAGTGAATCGGTTCTTACTGGGTAAGTACGTTCCATCCTAGACTGTATTGATTGCTTACCATCAGGCGAATTAGGGACAAGTGCAAACCCATTCCTTGTAAAAAAAGGTAATGTAACAAATAAATTAAAAATATATATTTCGGGACATTGTATATTTAATCCTATCTGGTTTTATTTCTACTTCAAATGTTCAAGGAAAAATAAAACCAAACAGTTATGTCATAAAATCTGTCTTTATTTATGTAAGTTATAATTTTCTTAACAACTAAATATCACATTAAATACAAAAACCACAACTGTAAGACTTAACATAATACAACAACTTCCCCAAAAAAACATGAAATATTTAAAAATTTCATCAACATAATTTCTATAATGTGTAGTTGACTACTTTACAACTACTTTAAAATTAAGTATATTTTGTATACTAGGATTTTCTTTTTCATTACAATTATAGATGGTGGTCATCACAACCCTCAAACATGAGGAATACAACAAAAGGAAACTGGACACAATCAATATATCCCAATACTAATTCAACATTACTTGCTCCCATCATTAGTTTTAACGACCAGATTGACAACATAGCAGACACTGAGCAGCAGCACTATGTACCCCGAGATCATACCTAGCACCACAGCCGTGAACACCATCCCGCTGCAGCCGAGCAGCCAGTAGCCCACCAGCTTGGTGTTCTTGGGCCGCGGGGCCGACGAACACAACCTGGTGATGATGCCATTTGAACGGAGCAGGCTGGATAGCTGTTGAGCAAGAATGATGTCTATACATAATGGTTAGGCATCCTAGCAATGTTATGGTTTTTTTTGCTGAGTTCAAATAACATAATTATGCAATGGTTTTTAGGAAAGTTAGTTAGGTTTTGCACTTCTCTTTCAAATTTAAATTCAACTGGAGATTATATTTATTTACAATAATCTTTATAAATAAAAATGAATTGTTGTTCGTTAGTCTGATTAAAACTCGAGAACGGCTGAACGGATTTATCTTATCTTAGTATTGAAATGTTCGTGGAGATCTAGGGAAGATTTAAAAGGGAAAAAAAACAAAAAAAAATTATACAAAAGTTTAGGTCGCAGTACGAAGTCTGCCGGGACAGCTAGTAAAACATAAAAACAAGGGAAGAAAAACTAAACACAGGTACTACTTCTAACTACAACATAAAAAAGGGGCACTTTGAAAATCTTTAGAAAAGTCTAAAGATAATGTAAGTGCTCCAGCCCACTACCAGAGGGCAGCGTGCCCAGCATACTGGCTGCATTGGAAATTAAATTTAATATTGGCTAGGATAGATGATAGATAGACATATATGTATCTCAGGATAGTGATGAATAAGCTTTCATGAAAAACTTCTAAACTCATATATTTTGGATGGATGGAAAATATTGTGATTTTGACTTACTTTGATTCCATTGTGTGTGATGTTATATCTAGTGGCAGTGACCAGTTGTCTTGACACTGTGTTGCTAATACTGAAGCCATTCCTGGAAGCCGGCACGAGCAGCTTCATGCGCGCCACTCGTAGCGACGACGCACATCGACACAGGTGCGACACACTCCACATCACTGGAATAATCACGTTCAATATGGTTATAAGTAATTTTATAAGTAATTCTCATAACCTATGTTGTGTACAAAACTACTTGCCCAAAAAGATGCGTGATAGAAGTAATACCTGAATTTTGCTAACCCTATAATGGCATAAAGCACTTGAAAAGATAATTATCTCCTGATAATACTAATGTGCAAGTTAGATAATGTGAAATGGATCGGCAAATAGTAAGCACTCGATATATACGTGTTTGTTTACCGTATCGTTGGAGATTATGACACAACTATTTTCCGTGAAATTATTTTATGTTATAAACCACACTTTGAATTGTTGAAACCGGGCTAGATTTAATAAGATGTAAATAAAAGACTGTAAATTCATGAAATCCGTCTGAAATTGACTCACAATTTCACAATGAAAACAGCTGATTTTTTGATGTGTTAATATTTTGACGCTGACAATAACATCTATAATTATGTTGACGCTGACATTTGGAGTGAACATTAGGGATGGGACAATTAGAGCTAAAACGATTATATTCCGGCTAAAAACTGAAAGGAGGTAAGTACGTGGATATTTGAATAATTTCCCTAATTCTATTTCTTTTCATGAAAAAAAACTTCATTTGGCCAATTCTTGTTTAAACATTTTCAAACCACTCAAAGGGCCTATGAGAGCTACTGGTCAATGACGAGCTCATGAAGATATAGTTTCCACTCTCCCTCAAAAACAAGCTTATGCATTCTCTCCCCCATCCTAACATGGATGGCGCAGAAATGTGGTCTTTGACTCAAGATCAGAAGTTCTTCCTCGGAGTTTGCCAGCGAGCCATGGAGTATTTTGTGAAACTCATAGATCGTATCCGTAATACCATAATTACTGCGCTCCGAAACTCAAATTGCTGACGTTGATCAAAAAGCGGCCGAATGAAAGTGGAACTGGGCTGGACACATTTGCTGGATGTCCGATGACTTACTTATGGGCGAAACGCACCTCGCTGTGGACTTTACTAGTGGTCCGACGTCACAGCAGACCTAAAAAGAGATGGCGGGATAACCTAGACTCCTTTTGTCAAATCTGGCTACACAAAGCTATAAACAGAGATGAGCGGCAAGAGGATAGAGAGGCTTTTGCCTAGCAGTGGAATGAAACCGGCTCTTAGTAGGTACTTAAATAACAATAAAGGGCCTCTGACATGGTTTAACATGCCGGACACGCAGGGGCGCCCCAAAATGTTTTTTTTAATTAATCACGATCACCCTGGACTTAAACCGGCATCATTCTAGTACCTAAACACCTGGACGCCTTAAGCTTTGTAACATAAGCAAACGAAACAAACTCTTTTTAGAATTCCATTTATTTACCTGTACTCTACGAAATAGATCAAAACTAAGAGTAAGTAGTCATTGCGTAGGTACAATATGTATTAGGTATATTAAATCAATAATATTGTGCTGAATGTAATGTAAACAAAAAACAATACAAATCACGTGTAAAATATTAAAAATTTCACTGTAACTCCAACAATCAGCAACAATAATCTAAAATCACCTGTACTTCTATTAATTTTTCATTCAACCCTCCATTTCCATATAATCATTAGAAAGTGCTTTGACATTCATGAGAGCATTCTTAAATTCTCCTTCTTCTAATCCTTCTCCAACAAAATGATGTACAAATGCTCGTTTAGCGTACATAAGTGAGAATTTTTTACAAATACGCTCCCAAGCAATCCGCACCGCTGAGTTATTGGATACCATCACAACCGCGCGCTGTAAGGCTGCTAGATCACCCCCTGGCACGGTCGTTGGAGGCTGATAATTTAGTCCAATCTGTTTAGAAATAATATAAGTAGGTAGGTAAGTACATAAACGAAATAAATAATTCTACTCAAAATACTCTAGTGTAACTAAGACGTAAGACGTAAGGTGTTTACCTTACCTACTGGTTCTTACCTTGAAGCCTGTAGGAGACCATGAAACAAATTTGATAGATCTCGTACTTTTGATAGTATTGATTGCAGTGTTGATGTCGTTAGGGTTAACGTCGCCTCGAAACAACAAGCAACATGCCATATAATATCCTTGCGACGGATCACACTTGACCATTTGGTTAGCTGGTTCAAAGCAAGACATCATTAGCTGTGACGTCGACAATAGGTCATGGCTGGCTCGAGAAGCGGGAATAAATGGCGCAAATGTCACTAGTGGGTAGTGAATTCTTGGATACGGAATTAGATTTGTTCTGAATTCTACTAGCTCAACGTTCAGTGATCCTTCAAATCTCATAGAAGCTGTCATACATGAAACCACCTGCAATCAGATTACAATATTATTTGATATTGTGTAGAAAGTCTTACGTCTTCTTAACACACAGGTAGGTATAACATGCTTAGGTGAAAGTTGGCTAAAAGAGTTGAAAGTAATGGGGGCGCCACTTTCTACAGATTTTTACTTTTCCTGACGATTGCACAGTTATGTCTGGACTCTGGACTAAAAATTTAAAAATAATCTTAAACATTAATTTACAATTAATTGTTCTCACGTGAGCAATGTTCTGATCTTTTTTATTCGATAGATCTATTTTTAATAAATTTTGCCAACCATTTATATTCAGTTAGTTCAATAAAGTATAAATATAATATAACCATACTTACCTGAGCAATTAATCTGTTTAGGTTCGTGTAAGTAGGCCGAGGCACATCTAAAGATCTTGCCAAAATCTCGTACAATGCTTCGTTATCAAAAATGAAACACACATCTTCCGTATTCATACATGAATGGGCAGTCAACACAGAGTTGTAAGGCTCAACAATGATGGGAGATATTCTTGGAGACGGATAAATGGCGTATTCAATCTTTGAAAGTTTCCCATAATCCTTCGTCAGGCCTTCCAGTAACAGAGCTGTGAATCCTGAACCAGTCCCTCCACCGAAAGAACGGACAATAATGAAACCTTGAAGGCAACTGCAGTCTTCTGCTACTAGCCTTACTCGGTTTAGAGCCAAATCTATCATTTCCCGACCAACACCGAAGTAACCTCGAGCAAAGTTACTGGCAGCATCTTCCTTGCCAGTCAGTAAGCTGTTTGGATGAAATAACTGACGATAAGCTCCCGTTCTTATCTCATCTGAAAATTCATGAGGTAAAACCGGTGGTTAGGTACTTTTTGATCAAAGTTATAGTGCACAAGCACAGTTATAGGGAGTTCAATAAAAAATACGAACCTATTGGTGTAGGTTCCAAATCAACCATAACAACTCTTGGGACAACTTTATTGCCACCTGTTTCAACAAAGAAAGGGCCGCAGCCTGAGTCTTCCGACGAAAACGCCAATATTCCGTCAGGTCTGACGCCATGTTCTAGGCAATATAATTCCCAGCAAGCGTTTGCTACTTGTACACCAGCTTGACCTATGTGAATATGAATAACTTCTTTCTGAAAGATAATATTGAAATATAAGTTATTTCGTTTGAGGAAAATTGAGTCATAATTTATACGGGATATGATATCAGACTCACTACACCCATTATTTGAGAATAACTGCACGGATAATTTTGAATTCAAATCATTTTAGGAAAATTTAGCTCATTGTAACAAAAATATTTACTTCGTTACTTACTTTTAGTAAATAAACGGACGTCAATATCTGTATGATGTCGAAATCTATGAGGAAGAGGGGATATAAAAACTTTTTATTCGAAATTTCCGGTTATCCGTTCATAAAATCCGGCATAAAATAGTTAAACAGTCAACTCAACGGTCAACTCTATTTCTAAAGGTCAAGTCAATGGAGTACGTTTTCTATTTTATAAATTTAAACCGGTTTTATTGGACGAAAGGTAAACTAAATAGATTTTTACCCAATAGTAGAGTGAGTTTTTAATATTTCATTGGTCGTACTAAATACGTCAAAAATATTTTAGTGAGAACTTCTTATCATCAGACAAGTCGAGCCTTCGAGCATCAATCAGAGTCGAGTCGAGCAAAATATAAATATAAATTCGTGTCGTGTGTTTTAAATTGCTAATATTGATAACGATTTCATTACATAATTACATCGCAGATAAGCCAGAGGAATCTATTCTTTGCTGGTCAGTCGGTGTGAACTTAAACGCACTTTTTTGATCTTGTGAAACATGAATTTCGCCGGTAAAGTCGTGATAGTGACCGGTGCTAGCTCCGGCATCGGAGCTGCTACCGCAGTATTCTTATCTAAATTGGGAGCTAAACTATCGCTGATCGGCAGAAACGTCGAGAACTTACAGAAAGTGAGCAAGGACTGCGAGAAGTCTACTCCTACATTCGTGGTTCCCGCCGATTTAACTAAAGAAGCCGACATCGAGAAGATCGTGAAGAATACCGTGGATCACTACGGGCAGTTGGACGTCCTGGTGAACAACGCAGGTATCATCGAGACAGGTACCATCGAGAACACATCCCTAGCGCAATATGACCGCCTCATGAACACCAATGTGAGATCTATTTACTATCTCACCATGCTGGCCACTCCACACCTTATTAAAAGTAAAGGCAACATCGTCAATGTATCGAGCGTGAACGGAATCAGGTCCTTCCCAGGTGTTCTAGCTTACAATGTGTCCAAGGCAGCCGTAGATCAGTTCACCAGATGTGTAGCGCTGGAGCTGGCTCCTAAAGGTGTGAGAGTGAACTGTGTAAACCCCGGAGTGATACTCACGGAGCTGCAGAGGCGAGGTGGGCTCAATGAGGAGCAGTACAAGGCATTCTTGGAGAGGTCTAAGGAGACACATGCTCTGGGTCGTCCCGGCAAGCCAGATGAAGTAGCTGCTACCATCGCCTTCCTTGCCAGTGACCTTGCTACCAATATTACTGGAGTCTCCCTGCCTGTGGACGGAGGCCGCCATGCCATGTGTCCTCGCTAACTGGGTTCACATGATTCATTGAACTGAGCAGTTAGATTAAAAGACAGGTCAGATACAATTTCATAATCACTACCTTGATTTAAGTTTGTACTTCACAGGAAAACTTAATATCTTAAGTTTTCCTTAATGCTAAGTTTTTAATATTTGTTATGAGCCTCATAGATTTTTTTGTAAATTTGCCAAATTACTTTTAATTATCTTATAAGTCAAAGTGCCTTAATGAATTTGTTTTATACTTACTAATTTTTAAGATAGTGCCAAGCATTTTATGTCAAAAATTCATGTTTATGCATTTATTTGTTGAAAATTTTATACATATGTAATAAAAAAGTTTATATTTTAAAAAGTAATTTATTTAAATATCTTAACACTCATAATATTAAGTTGCCTTACACTTATTTAATTATCACAATTAAGTACTAACATTATACTTATATAATGATTCTTGTTGAGAATAGACAACACAGTCTTGTACCAATATGGTAAAAGTTTGTTACAAACAATGGTGGGAATACCAATAACAAGTTTTAAACTAAGGAAATTTACAAATAGAACAATTACATTTGTTCATGCTTATAGCATGTATGCAATATTATTTACAAGAAGTCAATCAACCAACCTGGGACAACAATAACCTAAATTAGAAAAAGCATATGAAAAACAGCCTACTTAACTGTATGTAAGTATATAAAATGCCCAATGAATAATTTTATCTGTCATCTTATAACAAATCTATACAAAACAGTTGAGGTTCTTTTTTGTGCTTTTTTATGATTTAAAAAGATTTTTTTTTAATTCTGTAGTCTCTTGTGTGAAATCCAATTTGGTTTAGCTTGATCCATTATCACACGTCACAGGATTTTCGGCATTCAGTTTTATGAGGTAAGTACTGGTATAGGTTGCAGGGAATAAGTTATCATTACTATGTATGTGTTTCAAACAGCCAGGAAATATTGGTCGCTCTTACTAATGGCGCCAATTGTCGAAGGAAGATGGTTGGCAACCAGTACCAGGTACCAAGTATTTTCATAATCGATAAACATGCTGCATGTTACGCTCAAATAACTGGTTTAAAACATGTTGAGCAACTCAAGGCATACTGTTACACATCAGAATATCAAGGTTGCTGTGATTTATTGACTGCTCGGGTCAAACTGCTGTTGAAGGCAAGCCAGGTCCGAGATAAGAAGTTTGATATTTTTTTATTGAACTGACCAACTTAATTCATACTTTTTAGCTGTCATGATAATGATATGATGGGCTAATGCCATATCATGATGCTTATTATTGGTTCATAATGAGTTGTCTAAGTCGATCTATTGGTCTTGTCACAAATTTGAACCAATTTCTCCAGGCGAGTGAGTTAACAAATTACATTGATTATATATCATCATACTGTAGTCTATCGCAAACCTATCTCAAAATTTGCAAATTATGAAGCTATGTACATATGTATAGTATGAGCAGTATTTAAGGTGTAAGTAATTCAGCAGCAGGCACAGCAGCGAAGAGTTTCTTGGCTTCATCGACGCAGGCTCGTATGACGTGCTCGAAGGCGACCGGCGCGATGTCGCGGATTACAGGCTCCCAGTGTGTGTTGATCACTTGGTGGATGGTATCCCCTGGAGAATTCAACGTGTTGTTACTCACTGAATTCTATTGCATGGAACTTGGAAGAAGGTAGCCACTAGCCTGTGCTGGCCTAGTCCCAAGTCCTAGAGTTAGGAAATAGTTAGATTAAACAATATGTTAATGTTGATAAGTTAGTATACTTATCAACATTTACATATTGTATATAAGTAGATAAGGTCCCTGATATTGTCTGAGGTTTAGAACTTTTAAATAAAAATAAAAGTTCTAGAGTTAGTATTGGTTATGGTACTCTCTCAACAATTAAACATTCCCAGAACAGCGATGATTCTGGCTATGGCGCGAAGGAGAAGAAATAGTAAGTAGAAGAAGTGGAATAATAACATTTAGTAGGTAAGTTGTTACTTAAAATAAGTAGGTACGTAAATAGCGATTAGTAGATTTGAAAGTGTTTAGGTGGGTCATGGGTGTTTAACTGTTTAGATACCTAGTTTTGTTTGGTAGTTTCGTTATGCATGATCGTAAAATGTAAGTCAGTTTCAAGCTTCATTATGTATTGAACACATATGTTAAAATTCTATATGTAATGGAATGGTAGGTAATGCTGGTAACACGATAAGCTATATTAACAATTCATATTTATCAGCGCTTTTAGGTAAATAATGAACATTGATAAGCCAAAACATTAACAACTGGGACAGACGTGAATAAGATCACGAAATGCAGTGATTTCTTAGTCTAAACTCGTTGATTCAGGCAATCAAAAGTGTTAAAATTGCCGAATTCCCATGAAACATCTAGACTAGACTAGCAATACCTACATATAAGTAAGTGGTTAGCGGTTAGAGATATATATGTAGGTATCCATGGTGAGTATCACCCGCCCTTCCCCAAGTTAGCCTCGATACTGATCCAAGTGTCCCACCGTCACGCAGTGAGCAGCTCTTTGGCCGGCACAGCCCCGAAGAACAGGTTGACCTGGTCCACACACTTCTGTATGATCTGCTTGATGGCTCCCGGCGCGATCTCCGACATGATGAGCTGCCAGTTCTGGTTCGTGAAGCTCTCCGTCGTTTGTGCTGGAACGTCGGTGCGGTGCAAGGTCACGGTCAAGGTCAGGTCAAGGTCGGATTGTAGTCGAGAGGTCAGACGTCAGTATACTAAATATGTGACTAGATTCCAACAACATGCATTTATTTATCTCTTTTGCAGGCGTATTTTAAGTGATGTTGCTTTTACAAAATAATCAGGCATTACTTTTTGTGCTACGTACTTTTATGGGTATCAAATTTACATTCGAGCAACAATTTACAAGCTATTTACAAATAAGACGGTGCACAAATTCTCTGGAATATTGCTGCTATACCTATCGACTAGACAAGTAGGTACCTATCGTCAATAGTTTACAAAAGCTTGTTCAAAAAGAAAATCTACCACCGTTACCAAACCAAGAAGAGTCATTGGAATCTTTTACAAGATCTACTCGTATGTATGTACATATACAAAGATCAGCATCTACCAGATACATCCCCATCACCCCTTACCGAGTTGCTTATTCCCGTTGAAGAGGTTGTTGAACTTGAACTGCGCGCGGTCCATCTTGTAGTGGTCCTTGTAGGTGGTCACCACCCAGTGCCCGGCGCGGGACTCGAAGTCGTACTTTATCACTATGTTCAGGTTCGCTGGGGAATGGAGGGTAGTTTTACTTATGTCGATTCAAGATAATAACTGTAAGCATAGAAAGTATCATGACAAGTACTAGCTCATTACAAAATAAAAGAATTGGTACCTAAGTATAGGAATTGCTAAAAATATGCCAAATTATTGGGATTCTCAAATATGTCGGTTTCCTCACGACGATTTTCTTCACCACTAAGCGAGCGTAAATCCACATCAAAAGGTTGCCTGGAAGAAATCGCCTAAAGCGATAAGGCCGCCCAATGTGCAACACTTTAATTTAAGTATGTTTATTTCTGTTTTGTAATTTTTGTGTTTTTATGGTGTACATTAAAGTTATATTCTATTCTATTAACTTAAAAACAAGTGTAGAAAATGAGATCGAATTGGGGTGCATCAAAATGTACCAAAAGTGGACTTCTGCAAACGAACAACACCTGCTTAAACACTTAGCAAATTGAAAAGAAACCTGGAAATATTGTCCAGTTTGTATATATTTACTTACTTATAATGTGTAGTGTTTACACTTAGCAAATTGAAAAGAAACCTGGAAATATTGTCCAGTTTGTATATATTTACTTACTTATAATGTGTAGTGTTTACACTTAGCAAATTGAAAAGAAACCTGGAAATATTGTCCAGTTTGTATATATAGGTATTTACTTACTTATCTTGATCCTGGCGGGTCCTCTCCCCTTGATGGGCAGAATGAGCACCTGGCCGTCCATCTCGTAGTGTGCCTTCAGCGTCACGTTGGCTGTGAAGTCCAGGGTCGCCTTGCCCTTCTCAGGGCTTATCCTGGGAAAAGATTAAGTGGTTAGTGGGTTGGTGAAAAAGTAGTAAAAAGGTCATTTTTTTAATTCATCGCTATCGAGTAGGTACTATAGTCATTGACCCCCCAAACATGTCCCATTAAACAAAATTGCGTCCTCTAAAAAAAATAATATTCGGTGCTTAAATTTGTAACATTCAATGGACTATATGTGTATGAGTTTGAGCTGAAAATTTTAAAGTATAGAGTAAGCATTAGCTCGTAATAATTTGGCTGTGGCAAGTTCTTGCTAACCTTTCAACCGAATGGATACTTACTCCTCTCACACTTGATCATATATATATATGTATGTAAGTAGTAATATTTGATGGATTCAAATCCTACATCTAAATACGTAATTAATTAAAGTTTCTTGAAACATATTAACTCTTAGTTGCATGCAATCATATATTAGTTATTCTTCATCATTAGGTAACTTACTTGTAAGAATTAACCCGGAAGCCCCTCAGACCAGTTACAATAGTGTCAGTAAAGATGATCTTCAAGGAGGGGTTGTCAACATTAACTGTCCCGAGCTGCACCGGGTCGAGGGGGGCTATGCCCAGCTCCGGGATGCCGTCAGCGAAGCGAGGGCCTATCGCAGTGATGACGCGCTCCACGCAGGAGTTGAGGTTCGGGTCTGATGCGGAGCAGGGACTGATGAAGGAGGCTGGAGGAAAGAGGTTGGTTAGTTTAAGTGATAAGCTAGTTCAGTGGTGCATGACTAAGTATGTACCTAATATGCAGTATTGTACAGTTTGATGGTCAGAAGATCAATCAGTTATTCCAGCTGCGTATGTAAACAGGAAAGAGCTATCTAGATTGGTTCGTGCTCTTGACACGTTGGACAAGGACCTCACCACTATGATTTGGATTCCAAGTAGGTAGATTAGATTGTTAGCTCTTCGATTGTTTGAGATAAAAGTTTACCTTTTACTTATTCAATTATCTCTTCATTAATGATGGGTAAATAATGTAAACGACCTTTGTAATTAATGTTGGTATTGTTGCACGGAAGGAATTTTCTAAACAAACGATTAATTATTATTAGTTAATATTTTACTTAGGTACTTAACTTATTTATTTCTAACAGGAAATAGTTTCTAGTATTATGTGAATAAACGGATAGAAGGCTATATTGAATCCGTTTGTACCTAATTCTATTTGTTTGTGACCTTTTTGATGGTTAAGTCATAGATTGCCAGTCTTTACGTGTTATAGGGCATAATAGTACTTACTACCATCCTATAGATAAGTCCTTTTTGTCACTCAAGAGGGGATATAAATAGCAGTATGAGGACACGACTGCAAATGGAACCACCCATTGTATCGAGAACTATTTTCGTCAAATGTAATCTCAAAATCTTTGAGACAATTTTTGATTGATTTGATTCAGGTGTATGCTTCTCACTATACTACTGTAGTTTTGGTGGTTATAAAAAAAACTAACATACTGTGGTATTGATGGTTATAAACCATTACAAAGTCGGCTATATCACATTCAACGACTTCACTAAATGACGTTCAGACAAGACGTTCTTTAGTCATTCAATTAAATGTGGTCATTATATGATATGAACGCGCTAGTCATTCAATCGAATAGCAGATTCAACCAGATCACTGCGACATATATAAGACTAAGGCGAATATTTAGTATAATAATTCCGCAAGCACCCGGCCGCTGGCTGGCGAATGTTTGGTGTCGTAAACCGGCGGCGACTGGGTCAATGTTACCACTCACGTGGACCTCCACTAGGCACGTGCGGTCTGACGGACCTCACAACACGACAACTACACCTCCAGGATCGGACGGAAGTCCTACTACATGCGGTATCTATAACATGCAGGTACATATCTCTATCATACAGATCGCTGGAAGCTGCTCTAAGCATTACTCATCATCGCGACACAGATTACAGATGTAAAATTTTGATGCCCAGTTAATTCAACAGAAATATCTCCACAGCAGAACACAGGAGTGCTTAGCAGCTACTGATGATAAAAGTGTGGTTTTTCCCCACATTAAAGCCAAGTTAGCCAACCATAAAAAAAAATCGATAAAAATTATATCTGGTTTGAATTCTGAGGTCTCGTTATGAGGTAGGGAGCTTTGGAACGCATAGTATTGCATATATTGTCCGTATTGTATTTTCAATACGGACAATCAATTTGTGAACTATCAAATCTACTATTGTAAATAAGTAGAATGTAGGTCCTACTGGCTGTCAGTCGGTCAGTTCCACGTCGTCACGCCTGTCGACAGTTGCACCAGACATTGTAGAATGATGCTTATGTAACAAGTTTAATTGGTGTTTTATTTCTCATAGCTGTTATGTACGAGTACAGTTAGGTAATGAACAAGGTCTCTGGGTGACTTCCTCGTGTTCCGATGAACCGATAATGTATTGTGAAAGAAAATATTTATGTAAAATTTACCTTTCATTTTCCTATAAAACAATTACGAGTGAGTGTAATAATAGATCAAACAATATCCCGAACATCAATTACTATGAATAGTAATTTTAATCACTTTGTACTTGATGATTGTCATAGATATACAATCTTTTCATGCTTTAGAATAAGCTATAGAATCTTTACTGCAATGTTATACTAGGCAATACAGAAAAAAATGTCTGTAGTATTTTGCAAGCCCAGCGTCATACCAGCGTCGCGTGTGTATATTATCAACCATCAAACTCTTAACACTATTCTATAAAGTATATATATTAACATATGTGCTAACTTGGCAATGAACCACCTCTCATCTCCAATATCTCGCCCTTGAGTTGAGACGGTCCATGTCTACACATAATAACAACTTGTTTAAGAAAGTACTGCCAATTCACCACCAAGATCAACCACTAGATATTGCATAAATTCGCCAAATTGTAAAACCTTTCGCGATTGCGATATTTTTCTTGTATTTTGTCTGATTGGAAATAAAAAGGTAGCTCGATATACGTACCTATACATAAGAATAGAATACATCTAAAATAAAATAAAATATATAGATAAAAGGATAAGGTACGTTTGCATGATTCTTTAGCATTATAACAAGGTTCAATAAAATCATTATTTCCGTACCCTTTTATCTAAATAAGGTATAACAATAGACTAACTAATTATTATGTAGAGTGTTGCGCTTGAATCCTTCAGCTTGTAGATGCAATATAGGAAAGACTTCCCATTGTGATATCGCAGTAAGTTAAGTGAATAACTTAATACTTCCAAGTTAGCCAGTAAGTATAGGTTACGGTTTCCGATAATCATTGGAATCACTAGCCGGGTGCAGTTAATAAGCAACTAAGTTACAGGCACAGTGCTCGTAGCCTATGTTTAGGTGTTTCTTAGGTACTTATTTCATTATTGGCAGGTTATCACTTAGTGTAGTGGTGAGTAAAATTATGCCTGTTGGATATATTCGACCTACGCAAGCGTATTTTTCAAATTCAAATTTATTTATTCATTTATTATACCGTGTAGGTGAATATATTTAGGGTCTTAGTTAATAAATGTATTGTGTATTTGTAAAATGAAATTAATGAATGAAAACTTATTAAATTTTCACGCCTTGTGATGGGAAACAACTTAATCAGTTTGAACGTTGTTAAGGTTTACCTACCTAATATCTGCACATTATAAATAAACTTCAGTTATATTTAAAAATTAAAGTATCTATGTATTATATCCGTTATCTAGTACTAATGATACAAACGTAAGCTTAGTATGGGGCTAGATGGCGCTGTGTGATATGTCCTGTTTCTTTTTTAATGAAAATTAACATCTTAGGTATCGGCATGATGTCTCATGATAATGTATTTTGTAACTATCACGATAACTATAAGATTTAATGTACAATTAGTGCGATACATAATAGTGATAGTGCGGTAGTGCGATTACAAAACAAGTAGTCCTAATCATAAGTTCTCCTTGGCTGGGTGTTAGCTAAGGGCGGCGCACGCTAGGGCTGGCCCGCCTGACATTGACCCGGTATTCGGGCCCTTACACTTTTCATAATCGACCTTTCTGCTCTCATAACATTATGCATTCATTAAGCTGCAGTTGCCTAAACATAGTTGACATTTAAAGAGTATCTAGCTTGAATTATATTCTTATTATTCATCGTTGATTGGTGTGAGATTTGGAATAGCTAATAAGGTATACATGAAAATCTAGAATGGTTAATGCTAATAGTCATTTGAGAATTGAACATTGTTTCTCAGTTTTAAATATCTGCCTAGGCTTCGAGATTTTTCTCAAAACTCTTTGACTTTTAATTTAGTATTTAAATTACTTAGAATTTGAATTTAGGATAAATCCGGGACAACAGCATCATTAGGCACAACAAATAAAACAACAAAACGTAGGTACATTGGACGACTTTTAAGTTAAACAAATAAATTATTTTAATTCTATTCGCAAATTCTGTAGAACTGTCATTTATTTGTAGTTTGACGAGCTTTTAAATGTTGTTGTCAAACCTTGACACATAGAATGCGTTTGTTTGCTAACTTAGCCCTTTACGGTCACTCGCAAACCTAATTATGCGTGAAATATTTGTACTTGTGTGATTCGCTGCGACTCTGCAATATATTGCCTCAACGCTTAAACATGAATGGAAGTATTAATATTCATGGAAACTATTGGTTTGTTAAGTAAATGCGTTTGTTGTTAAAGTGAACCGTGAAATGTTTCTATACTCTCGTACTTATGTATGTACATATGTTATGTTAAATTATTTCCTCACGTCGCCCTTGCTATCGAGGATTTGGATGACATTTCGAAATAAGATAGGCAGTTGAACTTTAAAGTCCTTGAATAATGTTGATGAAGAAATATTTTTTAAAATGTAGAAGAATTTATTCTTTCGGATGAATAAATATTATATTGGCGTAGGAAAGGTACGACAAGGCAATACATCACTTTATGAGGTCCTACAATTAGAACAATTTAAACGATTTGCCTTTAATTTTTAATTACTATTTTTATAATCCTACACTGAGATTAGACATTGTGAGAGTGTTAAGAGTAAGGTCGTCCTGTGGAAATGCGGAAAAAGATGGTTCGGTTGGATCCTGACGGTCGTAATTTTTTTCGCACATTTCTTATAAGTTTATCTAACTATGTCAATTTAGTAATTATAGATATTGGTTCTTTAACTATTTTGTACATTTGAATAGTCTTATTAAATATATTTTGCAACATTTTATCTACTCACGTAAGTTCCCAGCCGAGGCGCCCACCACACAGGCGATCGCAAATATACACAAACTCACTTCCATTTCTAATATTGTTTTTTTTATCAAAATTTGAAAACCTCTTCCTCCGTGGACGAGTTAGTGGCGACTCTGGCCAGGTTTGGCGGGTAAACGCTTTTATACAGATTGCGCAAAAGCATGCGTTCGCGCCGGCCGGCAATGAAGCGCTGGCCGCTAGTGAAAAACATAAGATCTTTAACATTATTTAAACATAGCATACAATGGCAGCATAAATTTAAAAAAGAAAATAATAAAATTAATGTCATCCTAAAAGTTAATTTAAATCTAACTTATCTAAAACTATATCTTAATCTAACAGTTTTATTTTAAAAACTTAAAGATCATATCAGAAACAAGATAAGCAGTTACTCTTCTTCCTCACGTTTTATTCCGTATTACAGAAAGTCTCCCCAAATAGCAAAGTAATTCATTGGAGAAGTTTTCATAATAAGGTGTTAGAGAAAAAGCTTTGTTTACATTTTCTAAAGATAAAAGTAATGTTTAAAATATATGCGCTTTCTTCGTCTGGCTTGTCTCAAAGTTTTGTAATTGCTTTTTTGCATATGCCATTTACCTTAGGTGCCTTATGCCTATAATTACCTATTTTCAAGGCTAAGATGACATTTTCCAGTACCTATTTGTTTATACCTCTAGAGTAACTATTTTTAACTAATATGGGTTTGCACTTGGCCATAGTTTGCTCTCACTTTCAATAAATATAGTAATATTAATTTCACTGTCAATAAAAATACCTACCTGATGGAAAGTATATTTATTGACAGTGAAATTAATATTACAATTAAGTGCCTGTAAATTCTTATTGTTGGACAACGTGTAGCTAAGTTCAATTAACAAAGAAAATAGCTAAAATATTTTTTATATATGTAATCACATTTTCTTAATATATAGTAAGTATCTACGAAAAGAGTTCAAATGTCGTTTATTAGATGCAATCCTATAACAGCCTACGTGACCAAGGCGATGCGTTACTTACGACTTACTTATATTACGATTGCATTACAATTCTAAGCTCACAATGTCACGCCATCTGTG
The DNA here is from genome assembly GCA_964023185.1 of Macaria liturata. NCBI lineage: Eukaryota > Metazoa > Arthropoda > Insecta > Lepidoptera > Geometridae > Macaria > Macaria liturata. The sequence continues at coordinate 12,824,156 of OZ026815.1, read as the reverse complement.
GAGGTTCAACGCACGATCATTCATGGAAAATATCACCTTCTACATTTCAGAGATACACACTAAATAGGAATATGTTAAACAATATTCATATTGTTGTCACAGTTACATATATATCTAAACTATACGTTATACTTCTGCATTTAGATGGTTCATCAGTATAATTGGTTATTTCCAGCAGTTCGTTGAACTATGTAGTCTCTACTGCATAAAAACAAAACTGATCAATTAGATACTTTATCTTTTCTTTTATTCAGGTTTACGAGTATATGGTTTACGCATAGATGAAATTGAAAAACATTTAAGTAATAAGCAATCACTTGAAATGGTACATTGTTACCCTAGGGGTGAAAGTAACTTATTTAGTCCCGAGACGGGGTTTGGCGCCCGAGCGCAGTGAGGGCGCCAATAGTTCGAGGGACTAAATAAGTCTTTAACCCGAGGTAAACACTGTGCTTTTCATTACAAATACGAGGAAAGTAAAAATAAAAACATGAATTAGCTAAAGAAAATATGAGTAAATTTTATTTTACCACCCAAATCAAAACAAAGATACCTCAAATCGTATGATGATTTTCCACCGATATTTTACAGGCTGTATAGTATAGAGCCTACGTGATGTGTTGACGTATGTTTACAACCAGCTGGCTGCCAGTGTGGTACTGATGTCGACCAGCTCGAGCACCACGGCCTCTCATGTTCGAGGAGTGCTGGTAGAATTAGCCGCCACGCTAGTCTGAACGACATCATTCGCCGGGCTTTTTCCACTGCCAATGTTGCAGCTATGCTCGAACCGAGCGGCCTAGCACGTGACGATGGAAAAAGACCTGACGGTATGACTCTTGTGCCCTGGAAGTTGGGTCGGCCCCTTGTATGGGACGCAACTTGCGTCGACACATTGGCGCCGTCTCATCTGTCTTTGACACTATTATTGCCGAGCATCACAAGAGACGCAAAAATGCTAACCTCGGCCGAGGTTACATATTTGAGCCTTTTGGAGTCGATACTTTGGGGCCGTGGGGTCCGGGAGCCCATACTATTTTCCAAAACCTCTCGGAGCGCTTGGTTGACGCGACGCATGACCAAAATGCTGGCCTTTTTCTGGCTCGACGTATCAGCATTGCCATCCAGCGTGGTAATGCGGCCAGTATGCTGGGCACGCTGCCCTCTGGTAGTGGGCTGGAGCAGTTACATTATCTTTAGGCTATTCTAAAGATTTTCTAAGTGCCCCTATTTGTATCAGTTAGAAGTAGTATGTTTAGTTTTTCTTGCCTTGTTTTTATATTTTATTATTGTAAATAAAACTCCATACATTTTAAAAAAAATATTAAAAGTATGTAGGTATACCTACTTATATTAAATATCAAAACTGCAAAATACTAATTCGCTGCTTTTAAAGATTCAACGCGAAATTGAAAAGAAAATCCGCCATCTCTTACACCATTAATGATGATTTATCAAACAAATATTCGTGATAAAAGCTGCTTGTATATTTATTTGTGTAACCCTGAAATAGCAAATATACTTGAAGCAAATAGTGTTAAAAGTTTACTCGCTATTGCTAAATTGCTGTCTGCTAACTGAATATCTTGATGTTTGCTTTTATAAAATGGAATAAATTAAATGTGGTTTCGATGTTTGCGTATTTTTTTATAATCATCAAAGGGCTGACAACAACGGTAGTTGCTTAACTTTGCCCATCACGTAAGAATATCACTACCGAGCAATGAGAGTTTTACAGTGTTTTTTGTAAATCGTAATATTATATACAACCAATTACTGACCACCGAAATGAATAAACCGTATTTAAAGTTTTCATAAAGAAAGAACAATTTGAGATTTTAATTAACATTCATATTTTTATTGTTAAAACTTACATCTAGATGTGAAAACCGATCAGCTATTATAGCATACGTGAATTGACAAAAACAACTAATAAAATTCGCCATACTGTTGGAAATTGCGACAGCGCGCTCGTTGAACTCTTTAGTTAGAGCTAAATTGTAGCCAAAATTAAAATTAAATTGCTACTAATATAATTTTGCTAATATTTTGATAAATCTTAAGTATCTTAATAACTTTAATAAGTCAGTATATTTATTATTGCATAGTCTTAGTCACATTTTTGAACTTGTTAATTTTACAAAGTTTTTAAAGATGTACGAGATTTTTTATTTTACATTTTCCGGTCAAGTATTTCACCTAGGTCACCTGAAGCGATACTCGCCCAACACTTATTATTGTCAATGATAATCACGGCATCTAACGATAAAAGAGTCATTTAACACAATGAGAAGTATTATAATTCTTCTCGCACAATTGTCCGAGTTCTCGACAAATCGATCCTTCGCTTTAATAACGTTATCGATCACGTGCAAGGTGACTCTCTTGAACTTGACGACACAGAATAACTTAATACAGATGTAACAAAAAAAATATCCCTAGAAAGTGTGCGTACATTTCTATTTACATATAATATTCCTGCAATTAGTGTTCTTCGCTATGGGTTTTCTATACACCATACTAGATATTTTTCCATTATGTGTACAGACTTGCCGCGCCCAAATGCCTATTTTTAAGTAATTTAAACTACTGGTAGTTTTATTTACTATTGTGATGCTATATGCGACAAAATATATACAAAAATGACTTAAACATACAGAAAAACTTACAAAAAACAGTAAAATAGAAAAGTTAAATACAAAGAATAAGTTACTTGTGGATTATATGTAAATATTAGGTAGTTAGTTATCTATACTTAATATTATAAAGCTGAAGAGTTTGTTTGTTTGTTTGAACGCGCTAATCTCAGGAACTAATGATGGAAATTGAAAAATTATTTTTGTGTTGGATAAACCATTTATCGAGGAAGACTTTAGGCTATATAACATCACGCTGCAACTAACATGAGCGAAGAAACAATGGAAAATGTAAAAAAAACGGGGAAAAATATTCATCTTTGAGAGATTCCGTTGCGTGTGCTGCGAAAACGGTTCAAGATATCAAAAAAATATGTTAGAAAGAATTATTTCTCTTGAAATGATCTAACAAAATATTTCCAACAGCATATGTCTATCTTTTAGGGTTAACTCACTAGAACCGTTTTTATGGTAATAACTATTCCATGCGGACGAAGTCGCTGGCACAGCTAGTTTTAAATAAAAGTAAAAAGGTCCGAGAAAATTAATTTTCAATTTTTTTTTATTACCATTTTACAAATAATCTATACTAATATTATAAAGCTGAAGAGTTTGTTTGTTTGTTTGTTTGAACACGCTAATCTCAGGAACTACTGGTGCGAATTGAAAAATTATTTTTGTGTTGAATAGACCATTTATCGAGGAAGGCTTTAGGCTATATAACATCACGCTGCAACTAATAGGAGCGAAGAAACAATGGAAAATGTGAAAAAAAACGGGAAAAATTATTCATCTTTAAGGGGTTTCCGTTGCGTGCGCTACGAAAACGGTTCAAGTTGTGGGTAACAGCTATAATTTATAAAACTGAAGAGGTAGTTTCCAAAAATAAATATGATGCCCAAAATAACTATCCCACGCGAACGAAGTCGCAGGCACAGCTAGTATAGCATAAATGGGGAAATTAGTGATATCTAACCTTTAATCTAAACACTTTAGCTTATTTATAAACGCCAAAGTTTTTTCTGGCTTTATATACTCTTATACATCCCGCATGTGTCAGAATGATAAAGACGAACATAGTTTGTGATTAATAAATGTGTTACTGACGCTGAATACTAATTAAATAATAACTAAATACTGTACGAGTAAGTAAATATGTAAACTGTAACCACAATGATCATTTGTTCTTACCCTTGTCAAACCCAGGTGTGAAATCATTGAAAAAAAAAATGGAAGTAGTGGACGCCCGCGGCTTCGCTCGCATTATTTCGGAATAAAAAGTAACCTTTGTCACTCCCAAGACCCCACACTACCTTAGTACTTAAAATCATGATGACCCATTCAGCCGTTTTTGCATGATGCGCGTAAACGTATGCGTAATGCGAAATAAACGGGCAAACAGGTAAATAAATAAAAACTAAATAATTAACAATTAAAGCTGTAAATAGTGTATAATAATATAAAACATTGACTTAGAGCGACGTCTGGCGGAAGTTCATAAAACTAAGATGGAAATAAGCGCCTGACGAATAATATAACCAATCAAGATACCTTTTAGAGAGGCTTTGACGGAGTTTGCTAGTACATGCTTTACTAGATAGATGTCGCTCTGTACAATTTATAGATTTTTCTATAACTTTTGTTTATAATCAAAGATAATCAAAGATCAATCGGATATAAGTAAATATGTAAAAAGATCTTAAATACTCTTATGTTTATGTATTTATTTTATTTTATCATAGTTTAAGTACTTTATAAATTATATATCATGATGATACGTAGGTACGTAAAGAAAACATTTTGTTGAATTTTGTAGTTCCAGAAAATGAAATAAGAAAACCCCAATATGCAATTGAATCGTTCCCATTACATTATTTAATAAAAAGTAACGGAGGAAAATAGCTAATTTCTCGATTCGATTCAAAAGTGGTAGTTCTCGTATATTTAGTGATACCTAGTAGGGTAGGTATTGATGTAAGTAGGTACCTATTTATTTAAAATCACAAGGAAATTAATAAGACGTGTCAAACATATGATAGCACCAACTCCATGTACCAAGAAATGCTTAAAGTTGACGTGATTCACACATATCTTTTGTTAAGTTCAGCGAAGGTGAATTACTGACGAATTAACCTCTCATCACTTCCTGAAAAATTGAATGTTTATTTTACTTTAAATACTTTATTTTGATACAATTGAATTTATAAACTTTTAAGGTCGGGTTTAGTTCATCAAAAGTCAACTTTTATTCTACAACTACTGAAAATTGACAAAAAATTAATCAGCGTATTTTTTTTCTAGATATAAATTTGTGTTGGAATATCCATCCAGAATATGTGCAATTAAATTAATTCGTTTTATTTAACAACAAGGTAGAAATGCAATTTGTGGTCAATTATTTCATATGAAATCAATACTGTTTCCCCAAACATTAAATATTGTGTCGATTAACACCACGTCACAACGAAATGGGTTTTTGTTCCGTAGGTCAGGTTGATTACAATCGTCATAAAGTAGAATTAAATATCATATAAGTACAGGGTTATATTTATGCTATTACTATAAAATTATTTATGTTTTATATTCCGTAGTACACAATGCAGGTAAAAACGATGAAACATTAAAGTCGGTGAAGTGATATTGAATAACATAGGTACATGCATAAGAAAAACCTTTTGATTAATTGAGAACCTCCTCCTTTTTTAGTCGGTTAAATAAGAAAAGTGACTTTTAATTAAACAGTGACAATAAAATTTGCAAGCATAACATTTTAGGATCCACTGCCGGCGCATGACGAGATTATTACCTACTCATTGGGTGATATTCCGCATTACTGAGGGTTGTAGGTACTTGTATATTCTGGGCTGAGGGTCATGCTGAATATTAACAGCAGCATTTAGTTATTAGGGGAGCTCTCTTTGACAGATGTATCGTGGTGGTACTCAGGTTAAGATTTTGAAGAACGCTTGTGTTGTATTAATTATTTTGTAAGAACTACATATGCCAACTGACTCTGTATGCTTATTGTTTCAATCGGTCAGCAATATGTGAGAGATATAAAACGAAAGTTCATCGTTGCGGCTGCGCCATTATTGATCGAATTTCCTACGGATATAGTTCGAAAAAATGCGGTTGCTTATTGTGTTTGTTTGTATGTGCTTGTATGGATATGTGAGGGGAGAAACTGGTGAGTAGGTTTTCCGAAAATTTTGTGTATAAGTTAAGAGCAAAAGATTTAATGCAACCATACACAATCACAAATATTTTCTTCTATGAAAGGAGAACAATTTTTGGGTATTTTTTGTATTAGGTGATTTAGAAATAAAAAATAGTTACCATATTTTCTGTAATTCATAAAGAAAGAAAATCATAATGAGAGAAACACAGGCAAGTGAAACAATACTAACAAGGAATATAAATATAGTACTTATATGTAAGTTGGCTTTTACACCATTTTCATTTATTTTTTATAAAAAACTATAGGTAGGTACATAAAGCGTGAGTTGTAGAAGCATAAAGCCTGACACGATGGGCCTTTTGTTTCAGTATGTATAAATATAGATGGCTGAATGCCAATTTCCCTGGGTCTTTGACCCAAGAAACTACCTACTTTGTATGACCTTAAATGAAGTGTATGACGCATTGTAGTAACATTTTATGATTTAATTTAACATCTCTTAATTACCGGCGTCTTAAAAGGAAGCAGCTTTAATAGTAGCTTTTTAAATAATATTATTAATGTAAAAAATACGAGATGTTTTAGTATATTTTAAAAAAATATTTCGGCTTCTCTTCCTTGAGTTTATTTTATATTATTGAGGGTCATAACTCCTCGCGAATTGATTAATTGGGAATCTTCTCTTAGGCAAGCATATTGTGGCCGTCAAGAAAAAAACTGAGTTTTATGTTCCTCAAATATAAAAGTCATTTTAAGGTCAAGAATCTTTTTCACTTTCTGTTTCCTTAGTCCTCAAACTATTCTAATCTAAATCCACATACCTATAACTTGAAAAACAAGAAATTGGTAAAGTCTAGAGCTGGTTTCGAACCAAGGTCCGTCGAAATGTTAAGCAGACGCTCCAACCACCGAGTCACATTCACTTGTAATGTTTACTCAATTTTTCTAAACGCTATTCAACAATCTCCCCTTGTCCCCAGCGCCCTTCATCACCCCATGCCGCGCCTCCAACTCCTCCTGCCTGAGATCCTCAGCGCAGGCCGCCATCCCCGTGCTAGCTGGCGGCGTGCCCTCGCTGGGGATCAAGGTGCTAGACCCCATGCTGGTGGAGCATGTAGCCGCCTCCCAGGCGGGGCTTGACTTGCTGTTTGAGGACACCGTGGTGAAAGGACTTCGGAACTGCAAGGTAGAGGGACTCAAGTAAGTAGTAATTTTATCCTATTGAATAATAAGGAAGTTAGTAAACGTGGTGAACTCTAGTATCGAGAGTTTTCAAGCCCGCAGACTAAGCTCGGTTCAATGACTGCCAGTCTGCTGCAAGTATTTAACACAATCAGATTTAAGCAACTAAATTTGATTGTTGGTCACTACAACCTCCATCCCCGATTCTCCCTTTGTTTATCACTCACCTCCTTTTGTAAAACATAGGACCCAACTTTTAATATGTATTTCCAAGTTAAAAGAGTTAAAAAATCTAAAACTATAATATCACATGTAATACAATGGGCCTTATTTGTTTAAAAAGAAAATACAAGTCATTAACATCGTTAATAGAATATATGAAATAGTTTATTAGAAGTCATGTCACGTTACATTCTCTAAACCTTTGTATTGGAGGGAAAGTACATATCAAGATTTACTTCGTCATTATTTTTATAATTCGTTTATAACCATAGCAATTATAAGTATAGGTAGTAGCTAATTTTAAAAGGTAATTAAAACCATTGCGCACATTACCTGTTTCTTGTTTATGGTGGCGACATAAGTACATGCCCAAAATGCTTTAGACCGGACCTACCCCGGTCGCGGCCATGTCTCCGCCGTACATCACAACAGCCATTTAGTTTATTTGATTATCTCTCTCGTAATGTTATGATCTCTTGATGACGTCATAGGCTGAGGTTAAACAGATAAAACAGCCATTAAACTGCGTCATAGGCTTATTGTGTGAGAGTGATACTCGTACATTTCGTAGAAAATTTCATTCGTAAATGCCTTTTGCCATTTCTCAGATTTACACTTATGAATAGGTTAGTAAATTCTATTGACGTAGGAGTACCTTACTAGAAGTGTCCCTTTATTAACCGACTTCAAAAAAGGAGATTATTTTAGAGGAATCGTGTCTCTATATATTTTAAAGTGTGTCTATTCGCTAACATAAATAAAACCTAAAACTTTAATATGTACGTCTCACAAGGATTTTTAAAGTACGATAGAGCCATTATAATCACAAAAAGTAACGAAGCGTTCAGTGTCACAAAACTAATTTTAGACAAATTCGTATCATTAAATTCATATTTGTAAGTCTATTCTAATAATATCTTATTGTTAGACAACACAACATTAGCCAAACAAGGTAATGTCAAAGAATGACGAAAATTTATAAACAAACTGTTTGTAGTTTAGGAATAAATACTATCATTAATTATTATAAGTTAAAAGTTTTTGCCATAATTTAGTATCATTATACATATATTAAATGTTTGGTGCTTAGAACCTAGAGTTATGTTACAGTAGGTCACAGCCATACCATTCAAAGTTGAATATGTAGTAGGAATAAAAATCCCCTAGGGCTATACACACAGAGATTTGTCTTGTTTGCACCTCCTTCTAATTAAGAAAATAACAAAGGCCCTTGTAACGCTTCGAAAACTCTCGACACCACATTTATCGCTATTCTCATACAACCTTTTCTCGTACCAAACTATAACATTACCAACCGTGTTCCAGACGCAAAGAGAAAAAGACGTTCGTGGACCTGGCGTGCTCTGTGATGTTGGTGGGGAACTACTCGCTGGGCGGCCGCCTGCTCCTCCTGCCCATTGAGGGGAAAGGACGGTACAAGATTAAGATACGTGAGTACACACTACACACATGTACTGTATGTATGCCTGCCTGACTCCCTGTTCCCCGCGGAATATAACCTTGCGATCTTCAAAGCGAGTGAATCGGTTCTTACTGGGTAAGCACGTTCCATCCTAGACCGTAATGGTTGCTTACCATCAAGCGAATTACTATAAAGTGCAAACCCATTCCTTGTAAAAAAAAATGTATAGTGTGTATGGGATTCAGTATGAAAACACAGTACAGAGAGACAAACTTTATTGCTAGATAATATAATCAGTAATCACTGATTTATCTAGCTTACTGTAACAGATGTTAAGATTAAAACGGGACTATTACTAAGCCTCCGCCGTCTGTCTGTCTCCAGGCTGTATCTCATAAACCATGATAGCTAGAAAGATGAAATTTTCACAAATAATGTATTTTTTATGTTATTCCAGGTGACATAGTAGTAAAGATAGTGTTCGACATCTCTGAGCGCTCCGCCGCCGGCGAGGTGTTCTGGCACGTGGACAGCTGGCAGCACTCCACCGACGTCAGGACTGGCGTCGAGTTCCGCTTCCAGAACCTGTTCCATGGGAAGAATAAGGAGCTGGGTAAGTTTACTAAGAATTATAGCTTTTACTTTGTACCTAGTATAAACCAAGGTAACATACCAGCATAGGAGTTATTATTGGCAAAATGACAGTTCATCTGTAGATTGCGTGAAGCACAATACCCCATAGCAAGACGTCGATAGTCCTTTCTTAACGACACAAGTACAGTTGCAATAGAATTATCATGCCTATAGCATACTTACTACTTATCTGTTGGTTCCAAAAAAAAAGGGTCGTATTTCCTCGTGACTGAGGGCCGTGGCTCCCTCGCAGAATTAATCCATTAGGGGAGTTCTCTTGGGCAGATACAACGTGATGCGCGCCCAGATCCTTCCACACTTATTCTACTATACGAGTATGTAATATTTTTGTCGTTCGTTTAGTTACTTGTAACAAAGACCGAGTAACTTACTCATCTCTGTTTATGTAAATGATGTGTACTTATTTTCATGTCCCAGCTAATACAGTGCAGGAGTTCGCGAACAGCAACTGGAGGGAGATCTTCAAGGAGGTGGCGCCCCCTATAGTGGCGGCCATTGTTGGCAACATCGTCACTGAGACCACCAAGCTGTTCGACAGTGTGCCTGCCAGGCTGCTCGCGCTGCCGGATTAAAAAGAGGCTCTTTTAGAGGCTTTTAAAAATACATTAGTCAGATTATTAATATAAGGGTGAAAATTTGAGAGCACTGTATGTATATGTAATTTGTTACTTTTTCACGTAAGTATGTATATGTGATTACGTTTTCACACTGAAATTGCTGAGAACATAATTTTCAATGGAGATAGATTATAAATACAGTATGAAGTTCGCTCGATGATATCGATTGTCATAAGATGCTATTGAAGTGAATATGTTTTTCATGGACAATACGTTAAAGTGTGGTCCAAGCTAACGCTTCAATCCGAAATAACTGCTAGAATATACATTTTGAAGAAGCTAAAGTTATGTCTGTTACTAGTACTCGGTTATAATGGAGTAAGTTAGTTTCGTTACGAAAAATAAACCGTTATGTACCAACATTTTTCTCATAGATTTTAGTTTTAAGGTTGGTAAATAAAACTGCTATAGAATCTAGTCACACTTTTATTAAAATGTTTACAAATTTTTAACTATTTAGATATCTAATATAGATAAATAGATAATGAAAATAAATGATACAAAAATGCTGGCTTGTATTTTGCCCAATAAGTTAGTCTAGCTATTTAACGGGGCAATGCAGCCAGCATTTTGGGTAAGCTGCCTTTTGATAAAGTGGATTAGTTAGGTTGTATATATTTCGTGTTTATAATATATGTACCTATATTTATATTATGTAATTTTATTGTTTAATAAATAATTTCATTTATTAAGATACCTATAGATAGATATACTTACCCATAAAAATAATCCATCCGTTATTTAGCCATCACAATAAAATTGTCACGGCTTGAATAGTACTAGACAAAAGTGTCGCTGACATTAGATAAGTAATGTAAGTATCTACTTATAATGAGTGTGTCTGAATAAAAAACCCTGAGAGTAATGTTTGGGACAATCGCAGTCTCATCGTGACAGCGTGTCACGACTCAGAAACTTGATAAGTAGATGAAGGAAGTGTATTAAGATTAAAGAGTAGAGGGCACGAGAGGTCACCTTGATTGACCTTGAACCACAGGAGTCTTCTTCTTCCAGTGCCTCTTCTTAAATGGATGTAGGTCGTCAGCTCAGCAAACATGTCTCTACTTTGTGCCAATTTATTTATTTATTAATAGTCTGCAGAACAGGCACTAATCTAAAACACAAATGATAGAATACTTAATATGTAACTAGAAGAAAATTACGAGCACTTAAAGCCCTCTTGATGCAGACCTCACTAACAATTTTTAGATAAATACTTACAAAATACACACATATATTACTTTACATGCTACTTTAAACAAGAGATTTATGCCAAACGAAAGAACTGACATATTTGGTAAAGGACAGCCTTTGAAGGGGTGACAATGCAAAAAGAATTCTGCATTCCTTCGTAGGTTGGATTATAAGAATGGATTTGCAATTGGTAGCTTTTAGTCCACAGAAATACAATTACTATGTGACGAAAAAGTATTCGTTAAACCACGTCAGACTCCCCAAAAAGTTGTGTAAATGTATAGCATACGTAGGCTACGGATAGTATTAATAGGTTTCTGAAAAAAATATAACAAAGACTACTTACCATCAAGTTAAGAACAGCTCATTTGATACAAAGTTACTATATTAGATTAAGGCTATTTACAATAATAATCTGCTACGTTCATCATTTACTCCATCAGACAACGCCGTATTAGCAAAATGTGACCATTTTATTAATTAAGTATAGTTTATTGCTTTGCGGCAGGCGCTAAATCAAAAAGAATGTTATGTAAATAAATGCTATAACAAACTGCAAGAAACCACCGCAAAACTAAATCATGTGACATTTTTTGTTAGCATAGAAAGAAGCCACAACAAAATTAAGCAAATGACTCTGTTTTTTTTTGTCAGATCAAAGTTGACAATATTGCGCTGTCTCAAAAAAACAGTATAAAATCGTTAGCAAGTATTAATTTAGTTTTATTAGTCGGTATTAGTGTATCCGGTCACAGGTTAACTGGCAGATAATTGAGTTCCACAATACAATATAGTTTTTGCAGCTTCTTTGTAAATTAATTCACATATACGTAAGTACTTGCAAAAACACTAGGTAGGTACGATAACTATGCGGGAATGGTTCCGCTAAAATAACATATTTTTGCAAAGTCAAAAAAAGTAAACTACGTAAACCAAACTTAGCAATAAACATTACTGTGCTTTGAAATACCTATTTCTAAATTAGATAATTATCTACCAGGAAATTCAGAACAAAGATATATAATTATCATTTTGTTTTTCTCGAGGTATGTTATAAATTTCGTGAATCCTAAACTAAAAATCATAAAAACTAGGTTTTAATGACATGAATATTAAAATAAATAACTTTGTTGCTAAGTTATTTATTTAGAAGAAAAGTGGGTTAACAATAATCAATAATTTGTCTTTGATGTTGCGGAGTAAAGAGTTGGAGTCTTTTTAATTAATTAATTCATGTTTCTACTTTCAGGCTCTATCCATCTCTATCTATCAACTCCATGGTCCGATTAATTACTTGCAGTATGCAGATGACACACGCTGAAATTCATATTTATATTATAAAGTTTTACTAAAGTATGATTAAGCAAATTGAAAATTCTAAAGAATTCAATAACAGTTACAATGGTTCCTAGACTAGTGTATGGTTCCTCGATACCCTAACTACTTATAGCCTCCGAGCGTATGCGTCACAGAATCCAACTTCACAACAACGTGACATTAATTGATACCTATTATACTTCATGTCTGACAGATTCAGGATTTTTGTCCACTTTTGTAATAAGTAGGCATTCATGGCGGCACAAAAGTCAAGGAAAACGGAAGGAAAGAACGGATGGTGATAATTGGATACATACCTACGTAAGTATATCAGGTCTAGAAAAGGTTGTAAAATATTATCGAAATTTTAATTTTACCAGAAATTTATAAAATACTAGCGCCCAAACCCAAATTGACACAAGTAGGTGATTTTTTACTAACGTAGTAGGAGTATTAAATAAAATCACCCGTGCGTTCAATTTCATATCTCAGTGGAAATCATATCAAAGTCCATGGCGTGGTATTACAAAAAATGAGTAAATTGTAAAAAAAACTTACTTGTAAGTCTTAAATTTAATTATTTGATACAAAAAATGCATCAAAAGGTCATCTTTTTAAATCTATGTGCATCATTTAACTAACGAGTAAGTATTATTGTCGATCAACAAATAGAAATAAGTGACGATAACTCACAAGGTAAATACATTAGACTATTACGACCAAAACCGGATAAAAGCATCGAAACATGTAGAAAGATTCATCACAGGTGCTAATCGCCATGATCTAAGATTAGGCTTCCTGGTATAGGTAATATGCCTAATAAAGGTTTGACACATCGGTAAGTATGTAATGTATTTCAGAGGGGAAATTGAAATTAAAGACAAAATAGAAAAGAAAACAGCGCGCGCATCCACCAGTAGATACTCAGATATTATATCCATATTTATTGTATTCAGCGCTGTTACACTCTGTTTAATAGACTCATGAGAAGTAGGAGCTGAGTCACTGAGACAGACTCATGAGAAGTAGGAGCTGAGTCACTGAGACAGACTCATGAGAAGTAGGAGCTGAGTCACTGAGACAGACTCATGAGAAGTAGGAGCTGAGTCACTGAGACAGACTCATGAGAAGTAGGAGCTGAGTCACTGAGACAGACTCATGAGAAGTAGGAGCTGAGTCACTGAGACACTGCGATACTAACAAGAACAAATACTAGGCAAGGAATGGATGGAGTGATGCAGTGGAGGAGTTGTGCCCTCATTAAAGAGAATACATCGTTTGGAGTGTATTTTATTAGGTTTCACTAAATCGTCCACCATAATCTTTACCACTGTCTGAGATGATTGTGTATAACACCTCAACAAAAACTGCATGTACCTAGCTAGCACATAGGTGTGTATTACAAGTGTATATTGACAGTGACAGAATGACGCAGGTCTGCGGAACATCTTCCGGGAATCCGACCACCAAAACATTCGTAAACTTCACAATATTTTGACTGTATAAAGTTTTTAATTCACCGTGCATTAATTAATGCGCTTTCCGAAAATAAAACTTATTTTTAGATGTTTTGTAGGTATTTATGGATAAAATCGTGCCTAAAGGGAGACATACAAGTTTTAATTGTAGCTACACCCTAATTCCCCTATAAACAGGGTAAATGTAAATTAACCATTTGAGCTAGTAAAGCAATTGAAATTGTAATTTTAGGTTTTATAACCTTAAGTACCAATTGTACTAAACCCTGTACTCTGGTACAATAAATTAATCAATTACTGTCTATAATAATAAATTAATAACGGGTACAGAAAATTATCATAGAGGAAAATGTTGATAGGTTATTTATCTTTTATTTACCTATATTTTTTTTTCTAGACGCTACTTTTCTTTTCGACAGGAAAACATTTGAATACGATATGACATTGACCTACGAGAAAATTGAAAATCCCGGAGTCAAATATTTTAGACAACTTATTATAACTTAGAACTATGTAATACTAAGTATTCGGGAGGATATAACATATAAGTAACGAAATATTTAAATCGTAGTAGGTACTCATCTACCAGGTACTGACACTCCACTGTGATTCTACTATTTAGGTGTAGTACTGGAATACATATGAATTATTCTACACTCTTATTACTAGTAATTCATGTAATGTATTTTATTACATTTTATTTTCTATGAAGTCACCATTTCAATGAAGATACCTACATGTTTTCACGTACATTGTACGTAGTACATACAAACTACCTACTAGTATGCTTGCTGATAGCCATATTCCATTATAATTTGATACCTTATCTATATATTTGATTGAAACTAAACAAATTTCAATTGCTGGCATCCTGATTTGCGACACAAATAAATCACTATCCATGGGAACAATAATAATAGACAATGCTTACAAAATATCCTATTTACAATAAAATAAACCAACAAATTGAGTGAATCTACAAAATAAGTTAGTAGGCTGTATATTTAATTTTTGTTTACAGATGGCATTATACATCATTATTTGTTAATATATCACTACAAAATATATAAGATTTTTTTACAATCTATTAAGCTTTTACTCACAGACGAAGGATTCCTGATCTGATCATGTATCAATTTCAGGGATTATTCATCTACTTCTCTCTCTCTCTCTCAATCTCTTTGAAAGTTTGTACGTACAGGCGGCAGGCATAGTCAGTTACTGTTATTATAGTACCATTATCTAAGTAGCAGGACGCAAGCACTCGTGCGCTGTTTGTCGAGCTTCACGTGATTGTTTACAGCGGAACAGTTTAATAACTGGCATCATGTTAACTATACACTTCAACTTCTGTTATAAACGATGTACCATAAGTATGTAATTTATTGGTATGATGTAATTTAAATACAATTAGAAATGACGTGTTTTGACGAAAATAAATTGTTTGTATAGTGGCCTTGACAATATGTCACTAATGTCAGGTCAAATTGATTAACTTCTTATTTGCAGTCGCTAAAAATATAGAACAGTTTATTTTCATAACTGTTCACCTGTTCACTAACAATGACAAATTAAAATACTTAACGGGGAGGGATAAAATGAAAATCCTAGACGGGAATTAAAACACAGAGGATGTAAAACATCAAAACGGAAAAAGTAAACAAATATAATGAAATACTTACGCACAATAGCAAGATAGTAGGCACTTAGTATGATAATATGCGTAAATGATTATCGATGAGACATACAAGTGACGTTCCTACATATTTGTTTAAATCATTGAACTCTGTGTCCATATAAACCATAACGCCATAAGTATATAAAACCTGACAAAGTGTCATTTGTAAAGACAAAGAGATTTTGAATATTTTATTGAAAACATGTGAGAAATAAACCGTTGAGTTCAACACGTGACGCATGTTTAATTTCAAAATTAATATTATATTTTTGTTGTAACGCCAACGTCTATGTTTACTATGCTTTATAAATCACAATTTTACTTTTTTTTTCACTTGATAAATAGTGGTGTTGAAAGTACAACATAATAAACAAAAAGAAAAAAAGAAATAAGAAAGTGTACATCATTTAATATTCCTTAATATGAAAGTTATAACTGTCATTCTAACATTGAGAGAAATAATACGCACTGTCATAAACTGTTGCCGTAACTAAGTTTATCAAATTACAATACGTATGTCTTATTATTTGCTGAAAGACCATTTTAGGTCAAAGGTTTACTCTAACTGCTTAACACATAGACATGTTTTTTCTAGGGAATCCCACAACTATGCATAACTAAGTGCCATAAAAGTTAATTCAAGCAATAAGCACTTAGCATGAAGTGTTTTAGATCGTAATTCAAGCTTGACAATAAAACGCGATGAGGAAAATTAGAGGTTTGCTTGTGGAAGTTACTGGACATGTCTGTCTAAATACAAATGCAACCGCTAAACCACCAGGGCCATGGTAAACATGGAAATAGGTACATGTGTAAATTACATGACATATCATAAGATCGACCTAGTAAATAGGTATGACACAACATCATCATCAGTATATATCCAACATTGGCTCTGGGAAGATTTTTTTTGAAGCCAGTGTGCGATATAGAACAAATGAATAAACACTTTATTAAATTATTGACGTACAAGGTTTCTTCTTCTTCTTCTTATCAAATGAGAGTGGGCTACTCTGGTGTCGAGAGTTTATCAAGTTGTCCGAAGGGTCTCTGACATGGCTTAACGACTGCCGTACAAGACAAACAGCAGAGACCTACAATTTAACGTATCATCCGACTCACGGTAACGCCCAAAATGGTATGCCACGTTTTGCACACAATTTGCAAACCACCGTAAACTTCTAACATAGCTTAATGACGGCTGTATAAAACTAAAAAAAAAAAAAACTGGGACGTTTTACACAGCGCCATCTAGCCACACTAAGCAAACGCTTGTGCCGTGGGACTAGATAACGGATATAATACTTATATACTTTTATTAACTTCTTAACAGTATCGTTTCTCACTCACACCTACGATCTTATTTAATTATTTTACGTTTATCAATTGTGTAAGATCATAATGATTGAAATATAACCTAAAACGCAAAAACTGTATAATCGCGCAATGTGTCTACAATTTACGCAGTGTAGTAATTAGGTACTGCGGCACATGATAAAGTTGTCGCATTCTACCGCATTAAATGACCATAATACTTGTAATGAAATAGATTAGCTCGGCTCGTTCGTTGCTGCGGTCACGTTCGCAAGTAAGACATACTAGTCGGCGTATGTGAGTTTGTCTGTAAGGAGCTTAAGAAAAACAAATAGCACATGGTGGTTTTTATTTCGGCTATTGCGTCTAAGGTATATGAAGTATGTTGGAGAACAAAATAAATAAATCGTTAAGCCTTATCAAAGGATCCTCTATCGGGTAGCTTAAAAATGTGATCTCTCTTGAGTCGTATATCCTCATGACTGACGGTCGTGACTCCTCCGCAGAATTAATTCGTTATGGGAATTCTCTTGGGCAGATACATCGTGGTGGGTGCTCAGGTCCTTCTACGGAAGGTCTATGTCCGCTGATATTGTGGTCCTCAAACAAGTCGGTTTCCTCACGACGTTTTACACAGCGCCATCTAGCCACACTAAGCAAACGCTTGTGCCGTGGGACTAGATAACGGATATAATACTTATATACTTTTATTAACTTCTTAACAGTATCGTTTCTCACTCACACCTACGATCTTATTTAATTATTTTACGTTTATCAATTGTGTAAGATCATAATGATTGAAATATAACCTAAAACGCAAAAACTGTATAATCGCGCAATGTGTCTACAATTTACGCAGTGTAGTAATTAGGTACTGCGGCACATGATAAAGTTGTCGCATTCTACCGCATTAAATGACCATAATACTTGTAATGAAATAGATTAGCTCGGCTCGTTCGTTGCTGCGGTCACGTTCGCAAGTAAGACATACTAGTCGGCGTATGTGAGTTTGTCTGTAAGGAGCTTAAGAAAAACAAATAGCACATGGTGGTTTTTATTTCGGCTATTGCGTCTAAGGTATATGAAGTATGTTGGAGAACAAAATAAATAAATCGTTAAGCCTTATCAAAGGATCCTCTATCGGGTAGCTTAAAAATGTGATCTCTCTTGAGTCGTATATCCTCATGACTGACGGTCGTGACTCCTCCGCAGAATTAATTCGTTATGGGAATTCTCTTGGGCAGATACATCGTGGTGGGTGCTCAGGTCCTTCTACGGAAGGTCTATGTCCGCTGATATTGTGGTCCTCAAACAAGTCGGTTTCCTCACGATTGTTTTTTTCACTGTCATAAACTGTTGCCGTAACTAAGTTTATCAAATTACAATACGTATGTCTTATTATTTGCTGAAAGACCATTTTAGGTCAAAGGTTTACTCTAACTGCTTAACACATAGACATGTTTTTTCTAGGGAATCCCACAACTATGCATAACTAAGTGCCATAAAAGTTAATTCAAGCAATAAGCACTTAGCATGAAGTGTTTTAGATCGTAATTCAAGCTTGACAATAAAACGCGATGAGGAAAATTAGAGGTTTGCTTGTGGAAGTTACTGGACATGTCTGTCTAAATACAAATGCAACCGCTAAACCACCAGGGCCATGGTAAACATGGAAATAGGTACTTGTGTAAATTACATGACATATCATAAGATCGACCTAGTAAATAGGTATGACACAACATCATCATCAGTATATATCCAACATTGGCTCTGGGAAGATTTTTTTTGAAGCCAGTGTGCGATATAGAACAAATGAATAAACACTTTATTAAATTATTGACGTACAAGGTTTCTTCTTCTTCTTCTTATCAAATGAGAGTGGGCTACTCTGGTGTCGAGAGTTTATCAAGTTGTCCGAAGGGTCTCTGACATGGCTTAACGACTGCCGTACAAGACAAACAGCAGAGACCTACAATTTAACGTATCATCCGACTCACGGTAACGCCCAAAATGGAATGCCACGTTTTGCACACAATTTGCAAACCACCGTAAACTTCTAACATAGCTTAATGACGGCTGTATAAAACTAAAAAAAAAAAAAACTGGGACGTTTTACACAGCGCCATCTAGCCACACTAAGCAAACGCTTGTGCCGTGGGACTAGATAACGGATATAATACTTATATACTTTTATTAACTTCTTAACAGTATCGTTTCTCACTCACACCTACGATCTTATTTAATTATTTTACGTTTATCAATTGTGTAAGATCATAATGATTGAAATATAACCTAAAACGCAAAAACTGTATAATCGCGCAATGTGTCTACAATTTACGCAGTGTAGTAATTAGGTACTGCGGCACATGATAAAGTTGTCGCATTCTACCGCATTAAATGACCATAATACTTGTAATGAAATAGATTAGCTCGGCTCGTTCGTTGCTGCGGTCACGTTCGCAAGTAAGACATACTAGTCGGCGTATGTGAGTTTGTCTGTAAGGAGCTTAAGAAAAACAAATAGCACATGGTGGTTTTTATTTCGGCTATTGCGTCTAAGGTATATGAAGTATGTTGGAGAACAAAATAAATAAATCGTTAAGCCTTATCAAAGGATCCTCTATCGGGTAGCTTAAAAATGTGATCTCTCTTGAGTCGTATATCCTCATGACTGACGGTCGTGACTCCTCCGCAGAATTAATTCGTTATGGGAATTCTCTTGGGCAGATACATCGTGGTGGGTGCTCAGGTCCTTCTACGGAAGGTCTATGTCCGCTGATATTGTGGTCCTCAAACAAGTCGGTTTCCTCACGATTGTTTTTTTCACTGTCATAAACTGTTGCCGTAACTAAGTTTATCAAATTACAATACGTATGTCTTATTATTTGCTGAAAGACCATTTTAGGTCAAAGGTTTACTCTAACTGCTTAACACATAGACATGTTTTTTCTAGGGAATCCCACAACTATGCATAACTAAGTGCCATAAAAGTTAATTCAAGCAATAAGCACTTAGCATGAAGTGTTTTAGATCGTAATTCAAGCTTGACAATAAAACGCGATGAGGAAAATTAGAGGTTTGCTTGTGGAAGTTACTGGACATGTCTGTCTAAATACAAATGCAACCGCTAAACCACCAGGGCCATGGTAAACATGGAAATAGGTACTTGTGTAAATTACATGACATATCATAAGATCGACCTAGTAAATAGGTATGACACAACATCATCATCAGTATATATCCAACATTGGCTCTGGGAAGATTTTTTTTGAAGCCAGTGTGCGATATAGAACAAATGAATAAACACTTTATTAAATTATTGACGTACAAGGTTTCTTCTTCTTCTTCTTATCAAATGAGAGTGGGCTACTCTGGTGTCGAGAGTTTATCAAGTTGTCCGAAGGGTCTCTGACATGGCTTAACGACTGCCGTACAAGACAAACAGCAGAGACCTACAATTTAACGTATCATCCGACTCACGGTAACGCCCAAAATGGAATGCCACGTTTTGCACACAATTTGCAAACCACCGTAAACTTCTAACATAGCTTA
This sequence comes from Macaria liturata, assembly GCA_964023185.1. NCBI lineage: Eukaryota > Metazoa > Arthropoda > Insecta > Lepidoptera > Geometridae > Macaria > Macaria liturata. Next base: position 12,803,711 of record OZ026815.1, on the reverse strand, counting down.
ATGACGGCTGTATAAAACTAAAAAAAAAAAAAACTGGGACGTTTTACACAGCGCCATCTAGCCACACTAAGCAAACGCTTGTGCCGTGGGACTAGATAACGGATATAATACTTATATACTTTTATTAACTTCTTAACAGTATCGTTTCTCACTCACACCTACGATCTTATTTAATTATTTTACGTTTATCAATTGTGTAAGATCATAATGATTGAAATATAACCTAAAACGCAAAAACTGTATAATCGCGCAATGTGTCTACAATTTACGCAGTGTAGTAATTAGGTACTGCGGCACATGATAAAGTTGTCGCATTCTACCGCATTAAATGACCATAATACTTGTAATGAAATAGATTAGCTCGGCTCGTTCGTTGCTGCGGTCACGTTCGCAAGTAAGACATACTAGTCGGCGTATGTGAGTTTGTCTGTAAGGAGCTTAAGAAAAACAAATAGCACATGGTGGTTTTTATTTCGGCTATTGCGTCTAAGGTATATGAAGTATGTTGGAGAACAAAATAAATAAATCGTTAAGCCTTATCAAAGGATCCTCTATCGGGTAGCTTAAAAATGTGATCTCTCTTGAGTCGTATATCCTCATGACTGACGGTCGTGACTCCTCCGCAGAATTAATTCGTTATGGGAATTCTCTTGGGCAGATACATCGTGGTGGGTGCTCAGGTCCTTCTACGGAAGGTCTATGTCCGCTGATATTGTGGTCCTCAAACAAGTCGGTTTCCTCACGATGTTTTTCTCACCGTTAAGTAAGTGCAAATCCACACATAACTTGAAAATACAAGTCATTGGTGTAGGCCCGGATTCGAACCAGGGTGCGCCTGTATCAAAAGTAAACACTGGAACCTCTAAGCCACACTCGCTCAAAAACTTGATACGAGATTGATATTATCGAAACTTATTTTAGTAATTTATAAATGATGAGAAAAACTACAAGTTTTAATTGTTTTGTATCTGCCCTAGATATGGATCCACATAATACAACCACCGTTCAAGACTTTATCTCGTAAGTAAATCTGTCTCAGCGAGGTTTTGGAACCCGGTATCACAGGCTTGACAACCACTTATCATATTATTATGTTTGTATGATTAAATAAGTGCACGGATGGATATACGCCAAGAGTATGTATATAATATACATATGAGACTCCAAATACTTTAAAAATGAAAACCTCGAATTGTAAAGAGACATGAAGACGCGTTTATGAAATTCTAGGGCATTAGGTGAAGATTTATGCTGCTGAAGCTATATTATTATTATTTTCTGATCTTTAGACCTTTTTTTAAATATATTTTTAGACTATAGATATCACGAATGTGTTGTTCTTGTTTCACCGCAGATGTGAGAACTCAGTTAGATATGTAGTAAGTGTTATAACTAATCGTTAACTCACGATAACATCTCGATTATTGTAATTTTTATACAGTGTAACTAATAATGGAATGGTTATTTACTTAAGTCTTTTGAAATATCAACGATTTTAGGAAAAATAATGTTTATCCTGAAATTAGAGAAATAAAACCGTTTATTTTGTCTACTAAGTTTTCGGAAAATCTATTATTTTTAATTTTAACTATTTTTTCCATTTAAACTTAAATGGAAAAAATAGTTCTAAGAAAAATTGTCTTAAGGCAAAATAATTATGGTCCCTATTCAGTAACCCTACACTAATCAATAATCACCACATCATAATATCATATTATTATAGAGGTGCGATATTTCCTCGATTTATGCACTGCTATTTTCATATTAATAAGGATAGACTAGAATTTTCATAAATCTAGACAATCATACACACAAAAGAAATAGGTTTTTGAATTATGCTTGTAGCTCATTTCATTCGAAGTATGTTTTTTGTAAGTTTTACAGTCTTACTCTATTGTACCTCCTGTCATCATTAAAAGAGTTTACCGAACCGAGTTTGTCGATTTGATGTTTAGACCACAATATCGTAATTTTTGATGTGGAGATAGTTAATGATCTTGAGAGTTTTTAAAGCGAACAGGTGATTTAAATCCTCGGAAAGGTTATTTAAAGAGCAATCCCTTTATACATCGTAGGTTATAAAATGACTAAAATAAGTTAAGTGAACGTCCTTGCAACTTGTATTTAAGCGTAAAAATAGATATCTTGCATCAATTAATGTATTTAATAAGCCTGATTGATTATAAATAAAAATGTTCGCATTGATCTTAGTACCTAATAGTTGGTAGATAATTGTTTCGTAACTACTGTACTATTATATTATTTAATTAGTTGTATACTTCTTTAAAGGACGCCCGCGTTTTGCTCGTATTTTTTAAAGATATATGCATATACATACTTAAGTAACGTATGTACATATGTTCTTCTTCTTTCAAGACCTCAAATAACATCTTCTACTTTTGATTTGACATCAACTTAATATAAGCCTAAAAATCATAGTGATTATTTGATCCGTGGCAACGTTAGGTAATGGAAGAATACAGACTTGCTACGCTGTCATATAACTTCAGTAAATAATATGGATTGCTTTAGTTATAATTAAAGCTCGGCAATTAACCTTTACTGTCATAGAAAAATTGCTTATTTATATCATTTGCAGAAACGGTGTGCAACCGCCTATTATGTATTTTATATGCGATATAAGTTAACTTGATTATTATGTATGTATTGAATTTTCAGATTAATTAATTAATATGAATGTTTATAATTATATTAAATGTAACTTTGCATTAAAAATTTCATTATAAGGGTTTTGTTTATTCTGTTCTTCTGATACAATATTAACTTTCGAATTTCATACAGAGAACCTATATAAATAGATTTCATATAGAGATAACTGCAGCACAAACAGTTTTGACTAAATTAAGGTCGAGAGCAACTTGCACTAAATCGATTAATTATAAATAAATAAAGACTTGGGCATTAGTTAAACAAAATTATAAATATTAATAACATAAACCTAGATTTGGTTGAGAAGTGGAAGCTTACACTTCTAGCTGCGGACTAGCCTCGTCAAATAACAACTGATAACACAGAATTGAACAATACAGAAATATATTTTAAAAACGATAATTTGTTTATAAACATACTACAAACAAAACCATTACTTACATGATCGTGTCTTCTTCACATTTTATATAATCTATATAATCAAACAAAACTGATGTAAGAAGCAAGGATATCGAGATGGCAATCCTTATTTAGAGAATTACTAACTTATGTGGGTATTCTTAAATGGAAGTTGTAGCAAAGGATCGATTAACGTACTACTGTTTCAAACTCTTTGACTGGGCCTCGACAAAGCATGCGGGAATCAAGTTCATTGTAAGCATTGTACACTCCATGTCACTCTATGTAGCAGCTCTCGGCTCGACAGTGCCGTGGCTAAAAACATGTTATGTATTTTGCTTATTTTAAGTGATACGAGTCTTAAAATTATAGAATTTATCAAAATTTTAATTAAGAATATATCTTGTAATCTATATTTTTTCGTTAATAAAGGAAGAAATGTCCCAAACCAAAAGTCCTCTGATGCTAAGATGACAATATCTTTTTTGGACCTCGCTTACGCTTGAAATTATTTATTCTGGAAATTTAAAAGGTCACTTAAACTACATACAAAAAATGGAAGCTGGGAATGCATTATATTCTTAGGTAGTTTAAATTACGTTACGGTTTTCCCGCTTTTCTAGAACTGAAACAAGAGAGCCAGGTCAGTTTCATATGCTCAGCAGTCACTAAGCATTTAAAACTGACCGATTATTCCGAGCGGCCAAAACTCTTGTCAGCACATAGAGCTGCACGTCTACAGCACGTCACCGGCGCGTTCATTTATAAGGCTGCGCGAGGTTGCGCAGACGCATTGCGGCGGCGGCAGTCGGTGACAGCTAGTTTGACAGTGACAGTGACAGTACCAGTACAGCATGTTAGGGTACTTCTGCTTCTTCGCGGTGGTCCTCGGCGCCAGGTCTGCTGCCGGTGAGTGACAGGGAATTTGGGGATAAAATCTGACATGTGTTAAAAAATAGGACAAAGCGTTCAAAAATCAAAAAGTAATAATTATTATGTCTCATTCGGTGTTTCGTTGGTTATTTCATATTTTTTTATAAATTTTTGTGACTTTTGTTTTTGGTAGCACGCAATAAAAAATAGTTATGAAAATTGAACTAATCTGTAAAAAAATATGTCTTATCGTACGTAAAAAAACATACGCATCAAAATGAGTTTATCTTGTTTATTTTTTAGAAAAATATTATAAGAAAATAAATTAAGATATATATTATACTATACATATGTACTCAGGGATATAAATACTTACTCATATTTTCGTCCACGATATTAATACATCATTTTAGGAAATTGCATCCATGTTGTGTTTATTTATTTACAAAAGGTACAGACACAAAATGCAGGCAAGATTACAAACAAATAACATAAGACTAAACCGATATCTTGGAGAAGACGAGTTTTATCAATACTACATTTCCTGTTTTACTAAAATATATCTTCATGAAAACAGCATTCAAGAACTTTTAAAAATTCGATTACTATGTCCATCGAGCGAGAGGAATCCGGAAGAAAATTAAATTTTAAGTACTTATGTACTTATTTCGTGTACATTTTGAATTCCTGGTTACTGGTTAGTCCGAGTATGTACCGGCCGAGCATGTCCGAGTATGTACCGGCCGAGTATGTCCGAGTATGTACCGAGTACATAACCAGCTTACTATAAATATTTCGAAAACTTGCTACATTATCTTCAAAGCTAAAAATAAACCTGTACCTACTCATTCACCTTTAATAATAAATAATATTCCCTTACAACTTAAAACACGAAAAAATATTTAGATACTCAATTAACTTGGCATATACACATGAAACACATTAAAAGTAAACTTATTTATCTTCTCGGCACTCTTCGAAACAGCATACGATGTATACCGCGTCCACACCGCCTTAAAATATATATTGCACTAGTTAAACCACATCTGTTCTATCTTCTCGAAATATGGGGCAGCTCAGCCAAAACACTTTTATGACAACTGCTAATTTTACAAAATAAAATAATAAAAATGCTATTTAACATCACTATTTGACAGAAACTAAAACAATTTACCAGGAAACAAAATTCATGAACATCAAACAATTATATAAATACAATATTTGCAAATTTGTACGCAAAACACTTGACAATAAACTTCATACGAATTTGCGATTCACACGTAAAAAAGTTGGGCACCCCTGTACTCGACGCGCAACCTATCTCGTTCTCCCGAAGTCCCGCACTAACTACGGTAAAACAATGATCACTACCGAAGGTTCGCGAATGTTCAACCAGCTACCATCAGATAATGTAAGCCCGTTCACCGCATTAAGAAATAGACTTTATCAACACGTATTAACGGACACCTCACTGCTATGAATGCGGTGGACAGACAGCGACTTGTTTGTATTTTGGATGTAGGGTAGTTACAAAATTTTTGAGTTGACGACGAACGTAATAAATGTTTAATATAAATTATGTTTCACTCTTAAGTGATGAATGTATCTTTGTGTGAGACAAAGTTCTAACCTAAACCTATGTAGGTACTTTATCTTAACTATTCCATAATATCGAGAGACAAATTCTGTTAAATATTATCTTGTATTTTCATATTATAATGTTGATATGGTTTGCTCAGTATAGATTTAACCCTCGTAAAACCAAAAGTTTTTTTTTCATATCTGCTGCTTAAATTGTTACTTACAAAATGTTCACCCTATATTTAAAACACGCAAGCAAGTGTTAAGCAAGTTAGCTTATATTTGATTATGATAATTTAGTTGTTTGATCTCGATCCAAAACGAGAGAGATTTAATTTGTTTTTCACCATAAGTAACGTCATGAACATTACTTGTTCTTACAGTTAATTCATATAATAACATAACAGAAGATCATATTTTCAATTGTATCATCGACATAGAAGCTTTTAAAATTTTATCAAAATCATATTATTTTTATTTGATTTCTATAGCAATTAATTACAGAAGTTATAAAACAAGAACAAATAATAAAAAAATATTATCCTTAAACCTAATGTACACAATATACCTAGGTATAATGATATGAAGTATATAAGAACTACATATTAATTTATAATGATGATGACGACATATTCATTTAAAGCCGAGCAGACATTAAACCATCCACCGTTTCGATCTTTTTGTATAATATTTAAATTAGAACCATCGACAGCGAAAGTGGAGACATAGTGCTACAAAATGTTCTAAATTAAACTATTTTCATCTCCCCAGCGCCCTTCATAAAGCCCTGCGCAGCGTCAGACAACGCGTGCATCGTGAGCTCCGCGCAGGCTGCCATCCCGTTCGTGGCGCCCGGCGTGCCCGAGCTGGGCATGAAGTCACTCGACCCCATGCTGCTCGACTACGTGCAGGGAGACAACGCGGGCCTCAAGCTGGTGATGAAAGACACGCAAGTCACCGGCATGAAGGGGTGCACTGTTGAGGCTGTCAAGTAAGTCAGATGCTAGCTTTTTTAATTCTGGATAGTTTGGCATTTGACCAAAAGGACACTTGAAGCTTCTTCTTCTTCTTATACAATGATAGTGACAAAATCTAGAGTAAAGAGTTTATCAAGCCGCTCGTAGAGCCTCTGACATGGCTTAACAAGGGCCGTACTAAACAAACAGCCGAGACCTACAATTTAACGTGACTTCCGACCCACGGAAGCGGCCAAAATGGAATGCTACTATATACTTATTACTATATATAGTCACCCATCCCAGGACTGACCGCGTTGACCTTTGCTTAACATTGGTAATCGCATGCGATTGCCAAACATACATAAGAAATACTGTATGTGGTCGTATCTGTACTAGAATGGAATTGGCTCTCTAAAGTGGCTGCCAAAACACACCGTTAGATTACGTTTCTTGTTATGTTATGAAACATTTTGAAAGGATCCACTCACACGTCGTGACAAATTTTCCCAAAATATTTCTTCCTCATATTCTACTAGTCACTTAAACTCATATTTCTTGCATTAACTTCAGTTATAAGGAATACCTACGTCTAATAAGCATATGTCCTTCATAATTTCCATTCTAAAAACCTCAAAATCTGGTTTAACGCATTTTCTGTACTTACATGTCATTACAAGTGTTAAAAAAACTCTACGCCTATAACCATAACTATAAATTATTCAAAGCGCATGCAAAACCTAATCTAATGGCAGATTAAATCATAATCACCATATTAAATTCATTAAATCGTCGCTAACTACCTAATTGCTTAAGAAACAAGTGCTACAATTAACATTTTTTATTTCGCGCAAGTCTCGTGATGACAGTAGTTTTTACGCTGTTCCATATAAATTACCGGCTTTATAGTAGAAGATAGTAATTAAATGTTATTATATGGAAATTCATTCAATAGAATTGCCATGCTTGACGATAATTCAGATTGATAACATCCTGTAGTTTATTGCTATAATTACTTTCTTGAGGAAAATAGTAGACACATAGCACGTGCTTCTACTCTTTATGTTCTTTTGAATGGTTATTCTAATGGACTACATAGCAATTTTCAGCTCTAATTAAACGCAAAATTAAAAAAGAAAAAAGCACCCATATGAATTTCAGAAAATTCTATTTTTCATAATATTTGCCATACAAAAGACATCAACGCGCATCCCAGCTTCATATATTAACATTTTAGAACGATTTATATGGATACTTTTTATGTGAGCTTTATGTTTGAATTGCTTAAATGTTGCTGAAATACGTGTTACATATAAATTACATCCATATCATAACGTCTAATCTATCCGACAACGAAGACATTGAACGCCAAAGAAGAGCTTTGTGTGTTGTAGGAAATATGATTGCTAGAAAATTTCACAGAGCCAAAAATGAGATGTCAAAATTTCTTTGTTTAAGGCATATTGTCAGCCTTTTTACACGTGTCAACTCTGGACCAATTACACTATAACGTCGCACAATGCAATAAGAGTAGCCTAAAACAACGTCTTCAGGCACCTGATGGGCCTGAAGTGGTATTGTAGTGCCTCGGAAATGTACACGAATTCGCGAGTTGACTCATTTAACGCTATCCAAAGAAAACGCATCGCATCCTTCATGTTCAGAATTGATACGTGTAAAAATAAGATTGTCAGAAGCCTTATGGACCGGCAGCTGCTGTCTGCAACATATGAACGATGGGTAGCAATTGCAACTTAAAATGTACCTTTCTATATAATATTGTATATATTCTCTGTTTGTGATTGTGTGTGATATGGATCTGTGTCTGCAATAAAAAGTTATTATTATTATTATATTTAAAACATATTTAAACACATGCGCCATCTAATAAAGCGGATAAAACTCCGTAGTCGTTGTATCCAATGCGTTTTACATCCCACAATAAATATTTGTTTTATGATATCTAAATATATTTATCAATCAATTACATATGTAAGAATAAATAATGTAGGTACAATACATATACAATAGATGCTATCTATTACAATACGACCAGCTGAGTTCATCCTATAATTATAATTGTTGTAAGATTAATTTATGCAAACAATATGTCAGATGGGAAGATGATTTGAAATGTTTATTAAATTACGATTATTATATTATGTGGAAAGCATCTGTATCCTCGGTTAAGGTCATAATTAAACCTATTTAGATACAAAGATATGCTTCCCTATAAATTATATGAACGTGGTAACAATAATTTTGTCGCTTTATTAATTAAATAAGACGCTTTTGTAAAGAACCACGACATTACCATGAGGCCTCTGTTTTTTTACACTTATTATATACTAGTAGATGCCCGCAGCTTCACTCACGTTTTCACGGGATCAAAAGTAGACTCTGTTAAGGTTACTACAGGTAAAAAATCGTATAAAATACTGTATAGAATACTGCAATTATCACATATTTTTTATCTATGCCTTGCAATGTATGGTTTAAGAACTAAGAACATCTGTTGCTTATCTTGCAATGTTATTTGAAGAATTTATTAGATCTGAAATATTTCAAGTATCGACAACGAGATGACTCTGTATCATCCCAGTGAATGCCATGTTACAACGAGATGACTCTGTATCATCCCAGTGAATGCCATGTTACAACGAGATGACTCTGTATCATCCCAGTGAATGCCATGTTACAACGAGATGACTCTGTATCATCCCAGTGAATGCCATGTTACAACGAGATGACTCTGTATCATCCCAGTGAATGCCATGTACGTAATACTCGCATACCTACGTTACAAAGGTTATCATAATAGTATCCATAATAAACATCTCATAAACTAGCAAAATTTTCCTATTTCTCTGAATGTAAACCAGATGATCTGTAGCTAAAAGAGATTGCGGTTTTTGTTATCATCTCAGGAAAACACAATAAAAAATAGGTTAATGTAATAAAATCCAACCACAAAAACTTCCCATTATATAAATGCATATGTTTGTTGGCGGTCCGATTGTTCTGCTGTTTCACCGCAAGCTATGTTATTTTTATGTTATAGTTTAGGTTTCTAATAGTAACATACGCGAACAAAGCTGCGGGTCTCCCACTAGTAATATAATAGTGCAACATCTTAGACTACAGTGATGCTTAACATCAGGCAGTACATCAGCATTTGTAGTCATACGTACAAAACGTATGTAAAAAAAAGTGGTACAGACTCATAAGTTATGTTTTTGTAAATACTGTCTATTCATCCTATGTATAATCTAACAATGGGTGTCAAAGTGGACTCCACAAAAAGCTGGTATCAAACACGCTGATAATGACCTCCGGCGCCGAGTTCAAGACAGACAGGTTGACATAACATCACTGGCCTTAGCATGGAGAAGCAATTCTGTTAATGATTCTTCCAACAATGTGACAGTCGTATTATATTTTTAGTAACGCAGTAAATTTAACCTAATTTATTTATGACGGTCATGCTTAAATAGGTCACCTGCTAGATTAACGCTACTTAGGAGAAAGTTATATATACCTAATCGTATTATTAATATCTTTAGATTCGACTTATTCTGCTCGTATCTACACGATTCTGGATTTTTTGTTAAACCTATCTACTTGACTACGCGCTGTGCGTATCTAATACTTATTATCTGAATTAATATATTCAGTTGCCGTTTACACGAAATTCGATAAAATGGAATTATTTCTAGTAAATTTGGTCCTCAGGAAATCAGGGCAGCAATCAGGTTGATTTGATTAAGTGAAGTTGCCTTTGAAATTAAACAATTCCTCAAAAATGAATCACTTGCAGAACTGCGACTGTACCCGTCCTAGTACAGTTGTAGGTCAGGGTCACAGCTTGGCTCATGGTGGAGCATGGAGTCACGTACACACCTTGTTTACTAATGTGGAACAAACCTATTTCATAATTATCTAACTAGTTACCATTATTTTACTTACAGGTAATCTGGCATTAATCTGGCATTTAGCTGACACACTCTGGTGTGTACCGGTGTAATAACAATGCCAGATTTATGGTCTACCTTGATTTTAAGTGACTAAAAACATTTTTAAGCTCTTTTAATAAGTAAAATAAAATAAAAATAGCCTTTATTTCCCTTTGAAGTTATACATGCAAAATTTTTAAAGCTACAAGTTTCAATTGATTTCTATAAAAAGTCAATCACAAAAAAATAAAATGTCACCGTTTTGATACAATAAATGCAAATTCCATTATGTTACAATTATTCCAAGTCAAAACAAAGTAAATAGATTAATAATTATAAAATTGATGTATGTCAGAATAAATTCTAGTGTATGTTGAATGTCAAAATGTTTGCATTATTATTTATGCGCGTCTATAGGGATCGTCCAGTGTTGGACGTAGGCCTCCTCCAACTGTTGCCACATGTCTCTGTCCTGTGCTGTCCGGGTCCACAACTTCCCAGCTACCAACTCTATTTCGTCCTTCCATCTTCTCATCGGTCTTCCTCTCTCTCTTTTACCATCCCTGGGTTCCCAGTGTAGCACTCGTTCGCTCCACCTGTTGTCGGTAAGCCTCGCAGTGTGGCCAGCCCACTTCCACTTAAGCTTCGCGGCTACATGTAGAGCGTCTACTATTTTGGTTTTTTGGCGTATAACTTTACTGTTTACGCGATCTCGCAGTTTGAGTCCGAGCATGCTTCTTTCAGTCGCTCTTTGAAATGTTCTTATTTTAAGTATTACGTCTTTATTTGGGGCCCATGTTTGGCAGCCATATCTCTAAGCTCTTTTATGTAACTGTTAATACTAAAAACTTCTGTTTTTCCTTCCAAAGAGTAGACCACAATAATCTCTAGCATTCAGACGAATAATAATTAATAATAGATCAAGTGCAAATAGGATTTGCACTATTTGCACTTGATCACAATCAAGTGCAAATCCTATTAATTACAAAAAGTTTATACAGAAGTTATCTAAACTCATAGTCCTGTAACGTATCTACATTATCTTACCATATGTATATGTATATAATCCTTTGACTACTATACCCTATCATTATCATAATCTATTTTCGTGACAGCATAACAACCTTTTATTGTCTAACAAATCATGTAATAACATTCAACAAAGCCTCAAGTTCAACGTTCAGCACAAAAAGAAGCATCGTTACCGTAATGAGATTAAGTAAGTACCTACCTACTAAGTGACACTAAGTTGGCGCAATAAATAACTTCCGACAATAATGAATACAATAATATTATGCCATTGTAATAATGATGTCATTCAGGGTGACTGGTTGAAAACAAGTTTGAGACATTTTGCTCTGTGACTGCTGAACTAGCTGGATACAAAAAACGGTTAATGTTTTTCAAAACATTGTCTACGATAAAAATAAACAATTTCAATCAAAAGAACTGTATTTAACTAAATCACAAATAATTTTGGGTAAAAACGGTAGCAAAAGAGATATGCCCGAAATCATTCGGCCTAACTTTAAGTATCTCTATCGACTTAGCCGAGTAACCAAAGCCATCAAGCCAAATATGGTCAAGTGCAAACCCGCTTTACTTGAAGAAAAAGTCACTCTGTATCGAAGCATCCCATCATCATTACAGCAAGTAATGCGTCCGTAATGAAGAACTAGTTGGATAGGATAGCTTCCGTCTCATTGTCACGTGGCCTTGCACAGTCTGCTGTCAACTCACACGTCACGACTGTTGACTCCACTGTTGACTCGGCAAACTGAGGAGATTGAACAAGATGGAATGGAAAACTGCTATGGAGGGTGTGTTTTTAGATTTTATTCCCACTAAATGGCTCGATAAAAAATATTGGGGAAAAAATGCGCTTGGAAGCTGAAGTTTACTCTTCCTTCGTACAAAATGGCTTAAGAGATATTGACTGATTAACAATATCATGATTTCTAATTTTGATTGTAACAGTTAGTAGATAGATATGTAGGTAATTATTACGGTCACTATTACTTTTCCAGTACATCTTGTATTGCTATTTTACTAACTCACTTAGGTAGGTACTACGCAGTCTGGTTTTGGTTGCTTTCGCGTATTTTGGGCGTATTTAGAAAAATATTACTTTTGATTTGATTAATTGATTGATTTCAATTTAGTTAATTGATACCAAATGAGATCAGAAAATTGTAAAAGGGAAATGATGATTTAATTATTATTGTTTAAATGTAAGTATATTTGTAAGCCAAGGATTCAAGAGCCAAGCCACATACATGTTCTGACAATCATTATAAAAATACGACACAGTCACACCATTCATCAAATTGAAAACTTCCTATTTAAAGCTTTTTTAAATCAGTTTAAACCAGTTACATTTCCCTATACATCATCAACTCCTCGTGTTCACACCTCTATACTTGCAGTGGTGTTGTTTGTGTTGACGAGGCAGTTAGCATTGGCCGCCGGCCGCCGGCCCTGTGGCTTGCTTGGCCAACACATCATACGTCCGCCACACGTGTTATCTACCATATACTTGTACTACATATTATATCATAGTGGAAACTCATAAGCCTTACAAGTAATGAACTGGCTGATAGAGATCTTAGTCTATTGTTTATTAAGTTCTAGTGGATGTCCTCAGCTTCACCTGCTTTGTGTCGGGATAAGAAATATACATCACCACAAATCATACAGCAGGCATATGGCTCTCTGGGTTTCATATTACCAACATATCAATAAATAAATAATTGTGATTCGTCTTCCATTACGGCTAGAAAAAAGAGCAAAGAGACTGTTAAACAAACAAAAATACGGACGGATTTTTGTATTCATGTATAGGTGTGATTTCTTATAAGTAATGAGATACAATAGGTATTTTATTTATCTCCTGTTGCATCTTATGTAATTATATCGAGCTATCTACTAATAATGACGGGCAATTTCCACGGTAAAGGATTATGAAATTATATGGTGCAAAGGTTGTGAACTTCCTATAAAGTTATGATAGCTCGTCAATCTTGTTGTTTTTTTTTCTTGTTAGATAACCATTATAAAGACCCAATTTTTTGCAAATCATATTTCCTGACGTTGATTTTAATTCGATGTACTTAAACTTAAAATAAATGTAGGCAATTTTACGTCGATTTTGAGTAAAAACCGCAATTAGAGTTCTAACTTTAAAACCAGTAGATACTTACAATATTAATGGTAAAACAGTAACATTGAACTACGCGTTAGTGGTTTACCGTGGACTCTAAAACAATTTCATAACAACTAGGTAATTATAGCGGTTTGAAGATGATTGTACTAATAACACTATATTAGGTTTCTTCAATTGGAATGTTGTTGGAATATCGTCATCTACCAGATTGTATTTTAATATCAACTCGTAGAAATAGGAGCATATTAGGAGTAAATTATTGAACTTTTTAGATAGACTACTTAACTAGCTATTTGAGATATCACACATCTTTATGTATCTACTTACCTATAAGGGTTCTAATATTGACTAATATCCTAAGTATTAACATGTCAGATGCCTTATAGGCGGTAAAAACTCTCAACATCAGATATGATCACTCCAAAACGATAAGTAGAAGGAGTACCTATCAATGGATTTATATATAATGGATAGGTTTACGTTTGACTACAGCCTGCCTGATATTACGCATTGCTGCAGCCTAGGGTGTAACACGCTTACCTGGAAGATACCTATTAACATCGCTTCAAAATATTTTATGATGTGATCAGTGTTTGTTGGACAACATGTCCGACTTCTACATGTTGGTGGATTTATCGACGAACATACAAACAAACAAAAAAAAATATGTCGTATAACCTTCTCCCTCCGTCTGTTCCAGACACGACCTGAGCAAGAGCAAGCAGGTGCTGACCATCCGCTGCACCGTGCACCTCCGCGGGGACTACACGCTGGACGGACAGATCATCATACTGCCCGTGAAGGGACAGGGCAAGATGGATATTGATATACGTGAGTATATACAGCGTCGACTTATCTGTAATTGAATTCGTATGAGAATAGCCCACTCTAGTGTCAAGGTTTCAAACCAGCCTAAGGGCCTCTATCTAACATACCCACTTTAACGACTGCCGAACTAGGACAAATCTCAAACTATTGACCAGATTGGGACTGAGAAGAACTAAAAAACTTAAAGTACTTCTAAAACTTAGAATAGAAGATGACCGTTTGTATGGAACTTCCGTATGCTATAGCTCTCGTTATGGTCGAAGTTAAAATAAATTGTTATCGACTAATTTTACTAGAGCCATAATTTTAAAATCTTTCTGTTAATCTCCAGGTGACATAGTAATCAAGGCGGCCACCGAGCTGGTGGTGGTGAAGGGCGCGGACGGCAAGGACCACTGGCACATCCAGTCCTGGAAGCACTCCTACCTCACCAAGGGAGGCGCACACTTCAACTTCCAGAACCTGTTCAATGGGAACCAGGTCTTGAGTGAGTAGCATTTTCTCCTGCAATAATAAGTCGGTACGATTGCTAAAACAGTAAGTCTAGGCGTTATCTTAAAACAGTCTGACGATATCGAATTTTTGACATATCTAAAAAGGAATCTAATGATAATATTCGCTAGTTTTACTTTTAAGTCGCGTCACTAGTGAGGAGGGTGCGAGGGAGCCACAATAGTATTCTGAAAATAGTTGCAGAAGATTTGAGTGCGCCAGTGCTGAGACACTTAGTAGGTGTGATGGTCAGAGAAGATTTGTGTTTTCTTTGATTATTCCTAGCCTCGTGAAACACGTAACGGCGTTTTATTATATATTTTATATTGTGCAATGTCCATGTATCTTACTAACACTAGTCTTTAAGTTGTGTTTACTTTTTTATTTGTGTGCAACTAACAAAATGGATCCATTGTTGTCCAATAAATAAAATTTTGAATTTGAATTTGAATTTACTCAAACCAATAATATTACTTGTCTCCCTTCTCCAGGCGGCCCCGTACATGACTTCGTGAACTCCAACTGGCCCGAAGTAATGAAAGAGATCGCACCCCCCATAGTGCACGCCATCGTCGAGCGAGTCGTCGACAGCGTGGAGGCGCTCTACAAGGCAGTGCCCGCTGAAGATCTTGCCCTTGCTTAAACTGGTACCACCTCCTTGGTACCAAACATGCATTTTGTTTTAATTATTTTTATTTATAAATAGTTTTTAAGACCGCACAAAATATATAAAAGTTTTTATAATAATGTTGTTTTATTTCTTCACTAAGACTGGTATCATTGAATGAGCCATAATTCTGCGCGTTGTTAAATTATTTTTTGGTAATAAAAGATGATGATGATAAATTAATGTTTGTTACAAAATTAAATATACATGTAAAGGCAACAATTTAAAAGTAAAAGCTAATGTCAATGTCAGCTGTCTGACTCCAGATAATAGGTATATATGGTAAATTTTTGACTTGAGTCTCGCGACAGACTTGAGTGGAGCCACGAATAGCGCCGAACGCGCCCTATTATAGCCGAGCGCATCGAGATGGCTCCGCGATGGTTGATGCGTCATGCGAGCGAAACGGCGGAGCTGTCAAAATTGATGTTATTGTTCAAAACAATGATTAAATTAATTGATTATGAATGTTAATAAGATGATAAATAACTCGTTAACAATTATTATTTGTTCTTGTGTAATATTTGCTGACAAAAAGTTTATTATTTTATTAAAACTAAAAACCACTTGGAATTAAGTAATCAGTCAATATACTTAGTACCTATCCATTGTTATTTTTTTTATTGTTTGTAAACAACAAAGGATTTAACCTGCGCGCAGGTGTTAAATCCTTTGTGGTGTTTAATCCTCCTTAAGAAGATTTGTGGCTACGAAAATACCAAAATAATTAATGTTGTTATTTGTATAGTTTCAGAGAGTGTAGTAGTAGTAGTGGATGTAGGCCTATCGAGGATACCACTATAAAAAACGCGCCAATATTATCGACTTCTTAGAGTGGTGTGGAAACGATAATACTAATCAATCGCAAGTGCAACGGGATCAGCGCGAGCGATTTTGATTGAACGCGTGGACCCGTCCAAAAATCAATAAAATCAATTCCAAGTGGTTTTAGTTTCAATTAAATAATAAACTATTGGTCAGCAAATATTACACAAGAACAAATAATAATTGTTACCAATAATATTGTATTTATTTATTACGCGCGAACCATTTAATAATTAAAATTTATAATCAATTCATTAAATCGTTGTTTTAAACAATTAACATCAATTTTAACAGCTCTGCCGCTATCGCTCGTATCAACCATTGCGGGTCCAACTCGATGCGCTCGGTTATAGTCGGGCGCGATCGGCGCAATTTGTGGCTCCACTCAAGTCTGTCGCGAGACTCAAGTAAATTTTTGAGGTTATATTTTTATTTTGATTCTGCTACATACCGCGGAGGCCACAACCAAGATTAGAATAGAATAGAGAAAAATACAATTTATAACTAAGAAGTAGCTCTAAAAATCAAAATGTTATGTCCAGAAGTAGCTAATTTCCCACCGCCTAAAACTGTAACGGCAACCAAGTTGAAAGAGACATTAGAATCAGTGATAAAAACCATAACCATGAACAGTTATTACAAAAGCTTGGTCATAACATGTCCTGATGAAATACAAGCTCCAGTCAGAATCCAGGATATTCTTACAGAAGATAGTGATTACTACATGCTATCTCAGTGTTCTCTGACTGAGTTTATCCAGCCTTCGTTCATTGAAAGTTTCGTCAAAAAGGGCAGTCTATATTGTTTATCCGCTAACACAAACAGTATTATAGACAACTGCGCTTGTATAACACCAGATGGAATACTCGTCGTACATGTTTTAGAGTTCATATTCCAGACTTTAGGCTTGGAAGGTACTAAGAGACCTCATAATTACTATGAAGTAAAAATTGATTTGAAAACAAACAGGCACCATGATAAGTTGAAACAAAGTCTGTGCAAACTAGAATTATTCGACTTCTACATAATGTGGGAGCCACATGAAGATAACATTTGCCCATCTTCAATTGCAAAGTATTTTTATGACAGAAATATTAAAGTTACTACTCACTCTCTCACATTTAAGAATGTAACTCCTGAAATAACTGAAGCTCCTTCTATCGAGGACACAGATATAGATGAGATGGTTGAGTGGGTTGGGATGGTGGCCCACAATGCTGACTTCAACCAAGAGGAACCATACATCAGTACCTACAGTCCTCCAATGAGTGACTTTGCAATGAAAACTACAAGAATATCTGCTTACATAGTAAAAGGATTTATTACACCTCCACTTATAGAGAAAGTTTGCAAGTTGTTATTAGAGTTCACTCAGTTGAGGGAGTTAGATCACTACTGGACAGCATTGAGTGTGCAAAGTCAGGAAGAAAGTCTGTGGCAGTGGCAACCAAGCAGTGAGAAGATGTTC
The DNA here is from genome assembly GCA_964023185.1 of Macaria liturata. Lineage (NCBI taxonomy): Eukaryota > Metazoa > Arthropoda > Insecta > Lepidoptera > Geometridae > Macaria > Macaria liturata. The sequence continues at coordinate 12,785,836 of OZ026815.1, read as the reverse complement.
CAAGCACATGACTCCTCTTATAATGTGTTTTTCAGTAATGAACAAATTAAATCTTATTTAGTTGGACAAATAAAGTATACATGATATTCTGAATGTTTGCTCTTTATTAAATCTATTCATATTTACCCTTGGTGCAAGGTGCTTTAGAGCTTGGATGTGCTTGTGTAGATTGAGGATAATTTGCAAACCTTATCTAATTTGTTAGGACCAAAGAGAGGTAAATAAGTTAGATAAACATTTTGTAGGTATACAGTTTTGCCAAGTATTAGGTAGAAACGAGCACTTGGTTGCAGTTTACCTAGGTAGTAACTGTAACTACACTTATAATTAAACAAAGTAAAAACATAATTCATCTCTCTTGAAAAGTTTTATTCAGCCTCCTCTATGTGAAAAACTTGTAGAAAAATGTAAATAAAACAGATGTATGAAAGAAATAGTAAAAGTATCAGTTTTTAGTGTAAAACAGTCTCTCAATTTATAAAAAAAAAAATTGTTATATTATAGCTTGGCGCGTCCAATAATTCCACAGGCAACTCTTGCCCCAGCATTGCCGGTAGTCTTGGTGAGCTCATGGTCAGACACTCCGAGGTCATCAGGGTCAGCGTGGATCACCAGGGAGCGGCCGATGATGCTGTTTGGACCCACCAGGGAGATCTTCGAGTCTTGAATTCTTATCTGAACGGAAATTAAAAATATATAAAAGAGAAAAAATATTTTATTTTAAAGGTTTTGTTTCATTCTTGTTTTTTCCTAATGTAAATGTCCTATGTTTATCTCCTTAACACATGCAGATGCAGATTAACAATTAAATATGCAATGATAGCTATAATTAAGCTTTATCAACAATTATTAAATTCACACAATAAGACAGAGCGACTCTACAATACTATGTAGAGCTCTATTAAACATCAATACCATGAGTAAATAAATTAAATAATCACTTGGTCAAGTTTAGTACTAAGGTTGCACCTACAAACATGAAAGACTGAATCATAAGATCAAATAAAACACAAGTTAGAATAATTTAAGAATTTTATTGAATAGAACAAGCTTTTGAAATCAGGATACATCTGAGCCCTGCACCAAACTAACAAACAAAGTAACAAAAAGATCCAATAGTTTTGTTCATTCAGAAATGCTATTATACAAGTCCTAGTACAAACTTACACTAAACATACATTTTTAAATGTAATTTCTAAATGCCACTCCAATGTATTATTGACACATAACTAGATCACTTCAATATTATAAGGTTATCTTTCATTTTTAAGGTCAAGCTGATTGGAACCTCTTTTCAAAAAGATAATAATTGTGATGTAAAAGTTATGTGTTAATGAAATTACACTGACCCCAAATATTTATACTGTCATATCGGGGTCATCACTGGGTGTATATATTTTATATTTACTTTGATATTATAACATGTGAGATACACTTTAATATTATGCTAGAGATATAGACATTGCTCAATAAGACAATTTTTATTAAAGCTTTTTTATTAGTTGCAATGCTTTCTAAACCTGATAAAGTAGAAGCAGTAATTTCAATATAACAGCTGGTTTTTTTTGCAAGTTTCCTAACATAATTTTGACTCATAAGTTAGTTGATATATATCTTGTATTACAATCATAGTGACTTTCTTCTCACATTTAACCACATCACATTCACAGCACTACAGAATTTTATAAACGGAGTAAACTGACTACATTTTCCTGACTGAAAGCATAGTTCGAACAAGTTAACTGCCAATTTCCAATTTTCCTCACCCAAGTGAAATTTTGTGACAAACATTTGACTATCAATGTGACTTTTCCTCACATCTCCATCAAGAACCAATAGTCAGTTTACCTCATCTACCACCTTCATAGCACACCCTAAGGCTTGGCGAGGCCGATGACCCCGCATGCGATGCGTGCGCCTGCGTTGCCGGTGCTCTTGCTGAGCTCGTGGTCAGTGACCCCGAGGTCGTCGGGGTCGGCGTGCACTACCAGCGTGCGACCGACGATGCTGTTGGGACCCACCAGGGAGATCTTCGAGTCTTGCTTGCACACCTGCAATCACAACACAGTAATATTATATTTTATCAAGTAAAATATAAGTAATAAAGATACAGTGAGATAAGCAATTACATATAGATCAAAATAATTAGAACAATACAATGCAAAACATAAGATGTTCCCAACTAAATATAATACAACTACAGCTAAGCTTCTTCAATCTTTGGGATCTAATGGGAAATCTTGAAGACTCAACAATTACAATAATTACTACAAAAATACAAGTAATTTAACTTTTTTAAGATTCTTATGATAATATTGTAATTACTTCCATACTTCTACAAATTAATGAGGAATATTGATGATGCCCCATGCCAGTTGTGGTGTACATAATGAAACAATGACAAAGTATACAATCTATCTCGTTATGTAATGACAACAAAACAATATAAAATAAAACAGCTGACTTACTGGGTACAACATTGTCCAATGGAAAATATAAATAAAATAATGACACACCACAACCGGAATACAACAAAAAATATTGTCTTCCTAAAAATAAAATAAATGAACTTTTAAACATCCTTAGTATACCTATTGTTTCTAATAAATACATAGCTTGAGAAACCTTTAACATGACTTAACTTGTAAACTATAACACAAACAGGTGGGACATATGTGATGTTTTTATCCTACCTATAGTATAGAAGCACCCTAACAATAGATCTTTTATTTGGTAGTCATGTGTGTACCTCCACTAGCTGAACTAAGTTTCTATCTTATCATATTTACTGTATCAATTTTTTCATAGGCTTACATTTGACTTTTAATTTATTGATTACAGCTCATCTGATATTAAGCATTCCTGTAGTCTAAGATATGGCATTGCCTAGACTTAACTAATTCTCAGGAAATAAGCCATAACTAAACTAGCTATTGTACAGAGGAATTAGTGTTACCTTAGTAACGCCCCCCTCAGAGGTAGTCTCGATGTTCCCCAGGTCCCCCACGTGTCTCACGGACGCGTCGGGCGCGCCGTGGTCCTGCTTGTCGGGGTTGAAGTGAGGTCCAGCAGATGTGCAGCCGTTGGTGTTGTCTCCGAACTCGTGGATGTGGAATCCGTGCTGGCCCTGCAACATACAGACAGAATGTGTTAACTAAGAATATATAATACTTAATACAGATAGTATGATCAATCAATCAATATAGCTTTATTGTACACCAAAAAACAAAAATACAAAACAATTACTGCTCTGTTAGCTTAGTTGGTAGTGACTCTGCCTTCTAATCTAGGGGTTGCGGGTTCGATTCCCGCATGAGACAAGTAATTATGAATACTAAAATTTGTAATTACTTGTGTCGAGTCTGGCCGTTTCTATGTATAATAAGTATGTATTTACAAAAAAAAAAGTATATAAGTATTATATCCGTTATCTAGTACCCACGACACAAGCGTTAGCTTAGTGTGGGGCTAGATGGCGTTGTGTGCAATGTCCCGGAATATTTATTTATTTATTTATTTATTTACAGAAATATTACTTAACCTAGGGTGGCCTTATCATGTAGAGAGATTTTAGAAAACAACCTTAGAAAAGATCGCTAGGAAAGAAACATGTAAAAGTAAAGTAGTGTATTTAGAAATTATACTTTTAACTGCTATGATGAACAAGATTATCCGTGAACATGTCACGATTTTAACTGTACTTAATTCAATTAAACTGGAAGATAGACTCAGGATAGACAAAATGGAAAGAGAGTGGGGAGGTTTTTGCTCTGCAGTGGGCTGCATTAAGCTCCAATATTTAGGCTATCAAACAGCCATCATGTACAATTTAAAGGCTTATAAAGGCAAGCAACAGAAATTCAGATTTCTAGATAACTTCCAAACAGAGTTCAGATATAAATGTCTCATTTAGTTCAACCACCCAGGGATTGTTTTTGTCACATTACCTAACTTAGTAACGGATTTTTGGTGCTGACCAATAACTAGGAATGCAAAATCATTTCCCGGTAAGTACTTTCGGGATTTCGGTACTGACTTTTTTTCATAACATATTTTCTTCTGTGTATACTCCTTTTATAAGCACAATAAAATGCAATACAAACATGCTGAGCAATTTATTGACAAGAGGATTTTAGACATCGAGATTTCCCGGCTCTATACCCTATCATGAACTCTGGTTTCTAGTTATGAGCATTGTCCACCAAGAACAGCAAATCAAGACATACTTATTGTAGGTTCTTCTATCTAATCAAAATTATCAACACTACAATGACATCACAAGTAGGTAATTAAACTTGTAGGTCAGTATGACAAAGCAATATTGAAATAATTTATACATGATGGAACAGTACCGTGTGTGGTAGCAACATAATATATAACTGGAGGGCCTTGGAGTTTGGACTTTATATATTACCTAAACTGTCATAAGTACCAAGAAATGTTGCTGAGGTATCCTTAGTAGTTATTATGTTCAATAATGTTGAATTTAAAATTTTGTATAACTCATTGGATGATATGTTATCATACAATCCTATATACAAATTAGTAGTAGTAAATATGTCTGTGAGACTTCTAGCAATTTTGTACTTCATTCATTGTATTCTTACATTTTTACCTTATATACTTTCAACATTTGTTTTAAGCAAGGAAAAAGCTGTTAGCCACTTTAGTAACCTTTCATCTTATAATTTTGTATTAAACATTAAAAGAGAGCCTATATTTCAGTTCAGTAAATCAGTACAATGGTTAATTTATTCACAGATTATAATTTACATAAACATTATCAACAATGCAAGGTCAGGCTGTGTTACTATGTCTCCAGTAAGCAAACAGTGTAAAATAATATGCTCACATCAACATAGTTTTATGAATAAACAATCAAGTATAGAAACACATTTAATGTTTTATTTTATCACCTCTTGACATCAACAACAGTGCTATGTCTCTGATACTCTTTGCTTGTATTATAGAAACACCATAAATGGCTCTAAAGTAAATGAGTAGAAATGTGCTAAGGGGTTGCTAACAATAACTTTTATGTTATTAGACATAAGATTATATAACATACCTTCTTCAGTCCACTAACTTCCCCGGACAGCACTACAGGGGACTTCTCATCCTGAAATCAGAACATAATATATACCACTATCAATGTAAAACCAATAAATAAGTAAGTGTGTCTACCCAGTACTAGGTGTTGGCAAGTAGATGCTATTTGCCCATAACTACAATGTTTTATTTGTTCACCAATCTCAATTGATACATGAATGCTTTATGGACATTTAACAAAATGAAACAATAGGATAACACATTAACTAGTGTCTAGCAGGTTTGCTAGATGTATTTGCTGATCAAAGAAAATTTTCTTGGCATAATATTTACAGTATTTTGCAATGTGCTTATCAACGAACAGTTTATTTACTGATCCTGTTGAAATGAAATTTATTTTAGGTATAAAATAGGCATTGTGTATGTGGATTTGTGGCAATACCACAGCAATACGAAAACTTTGCCACCAGAGTTGGCCAGTTTCATATAAAGTTGCAAGTGTCACTCATTATTCCGTAACTCCAGTATTAAAGTAGCCTATATATATTTATTAATCCCAGTTCTGATGTATCTTCATACCAAACACACTGAAACTTTGCTTATGAATAATAATATGACACTGGTGTTAGCCACTCTCATACCACCTTACTTTTTGTATGAAACCTGGATTGGCTTCTTCCATATGTATAAAATATGTGAGACCAAAGAAAACTAATTTCATGAAAATTTATGCAACAATCATGAACACAGCCATCATCTACAAGTAATGCTTATTTCTAGAAATATCGACTCCGGCCGGCATATTATTACACAAGAATAGGTACAGACAGATATCACCCATACAAGTATCTGTATTCAAGGTCGCGCCGTAGGTCAGCTTTTTCATTATGGAAACGCGTAATTGAACTAAAAAGAACATTGAAATAATAATTTTACCCTTTGGTCGAAGAAAACGGTGCCGCTCACATCTCCTTTGAGAACGCAGACAGCTTTGATTGGCATCTTGAAACAGAGTTGGGCTTGATGAAGTTTCACTGAAATAATAACACTTTATAAAGTTGGTAGGACAAAAATGAGTAACAATTCGTAAAATTACACAGCGACGATACCCACGTAGTAAGTAAGCAAAAATCGAAGAGAAAATGTGATTAGATTAGGCTGATTTTTATGAAAAAATATGCGACCTATTGATTTGACAGTGACAAGATTTAATAACGTAATATTGACATTGACAGCTATACATACATTCATATACTTGAGTCTCGCGACAGACTAGTGTGGAGCCACGAATGGCGCCGAACGCGCCCGACTTCAGCCGAGCGCATCGAGTTGACTCCGCAATGGTTGATGCGAGCGATACGGCGGAGCTGTCAAAATTGATGTTAATTGTTTAAAACAATGATTAAATGAATTGATTATGAATGTTAATTAAATAATAAGTAACTCGTTAACAATTATTATTTGTTCTTGTGTAATATTTGCTGACAAATAGTTTATTATTTTATTGAAACTAAAAACCACTTAGAATTGATTTTATTGATTTTCGGACGGGTCCGCGCGTTCGATCAATATCGTTCTCGCGGATCCCGTCGCACTTGCAATTGATTTTAATGATTTGTATTATCGTTTCCACACCTCTCTAAGAAATTATTTTTTATTATATTAGTACTATAGGTAGCATACCTTCTCACTAATCTCTGCACACCTGTGATGTAGCGTATAGTTATGGTTATCTATTTTCCGAGACTTTGCAAACTGACCTTTTACGAAGTAATCAGTCAATATACTTTGTACCCATTGTTATTTTTTTTATTGTTCGTAAACAAGGATTAAACACCTGCGCGCAGGTGTTTAACCTTTTGTGGTGTTTAATCCTCCTTAAGAAGATTTGTGGCTACGAAAAAACCAAAACAATTAAGTACCTAATGTTGTTATTCGTATAGTTTCAGAGAGTGGATGTAGGCCTATCGGGGATACGACTATAAAAATACGCGCCAATATTATCTACTTAGAGTGGTGTGGAAACGATAATACAAATCATTAAAATCAATTGCAAGTGCGACGGGATCCGCGAGAACGATTTTGATCGAACGCGCGGACCCGTCCGAAAATCAATAAAATCAATTCCAAGTGGTTTTTAATTTCAATAAAATAATAAACTATTTGTCAGCAAATATTACACAAGAACAAATAATAATTGTTAACGAGTTTTTTATTATTTTATTAACATTCATAATCTATTCATTTAATCATTGTTTTAAACAATTAACATCAATTTTGACAGCTCCGCCGTATCGCTCGCATCAACCCTTGCGGAGTCAACTCGATGCGCTCGGCTGAAGTCGGGCGCGTTCGGCGCCATTCGTGGCTCCACACTAGTCTGTCGCGAGACTCAAGTCATTCATATCTATAAGTATAAGGGTTAAAACCACCGTACATATCGATATTTCAATTAAAATTTCTCAGTTTGATGGCCTATCTTCCCCATGAAGTTATAGGTAGAAATGGAGCGAACGGCGCTAATACCTATTTGATTCAAATACCTACGCATTGCTATCCCACTCTAAGTGGTGGGAAGTCTCTTTCTAATAGGGTGACCCAACATGTATGCCTAAAAGCAGGACGCATCATAAATTAATCGTTATGAGAATGAAATCATAATAGCTAACTGTATTATTTTTTGTATATCTTTCCTAGATAAATCTGATTTATGATAAAATAGCTCACCCGGCGAACTTTGTTCCGCCTTACAATAGTATAGTATAGCAAAACAAAAATCTAGAGTAAATAGGTATCAGTTTTCACCATAATAAATGTACAAAGAGATATGTCAAAATAATATAGAATTAAAAATACTTATTATTCTGTATTTTTTTATGAAAACTACAGAATGGAAGCTTATTTTTTTGTTTTGTACGCCTTGCATTAGCTAATTAACTCCTAAAATGTTTAAGGGAAAGACTATACTAAATAAAAAACACAGTTGATTAACATGTTTAGTTTTTCTATTCAAGCCAGCATTTAACAATACATAATCATACATCTACAAATTATTTACAGAAAATAACATATACAGAAATTCGCACTCTTAATTTACCATTACCTGTGCCATTACATAGGTATGTATTTACAAAAAATAATCAAATCGTTCAGTCCCAAGGGCCATGTCATGTCGTTGTCTTGACTGGTCTGTAAGCTTAGTTGGTAGTGGCTCTGCCTTCTAATCTAGGGGTTGCGGGTTCGATTCCCGCATGACACAAGTATATATGAATTTTAAAATTTATAATTAAGTACTTGTGTTGAGTCTGGTCGTTTGTATGTAGTACTTACAAAGGAAAAGTATATAAGTATTGTATCCGTTATCTAGTACCCAGGACACAAGCGTTTGCTTAGTGTGGGGCTAGATGGCGCTGTGTGCACTGTCACGGAATATTTATTTATTTATTGTAACATGTCTTGCAATGATGAGCACAATGCAGTGACATAGTTGATTTTTAAAAACTTTTATTTAGCTTGCACTATATGTATAGGTATGTTTGTTTGTTCGGGCGGAATCTCGGAACTAATTTTAAAGTACTTAGATATCTTCAACCGATTGAGCTGAGATTTTGTATACACGTTTAGTTTGGATGATAATGCATGATAAGGTACGTGGCGTCATTCTAAAACCAATATGGCGGATCATCCAAGATGGCGAAATAGTTAAATAATGCGCTTCTACAACATGAGATCAAATGAAAGGACTTGTTGAGAACAACTCATCAAATAATGTTCTGTAACCAGACCGTATCATAATTGGAAAATTATTTAAAAAGATTACACGTGGCTAAAAAGTATTACTTTATGGAGTTTTTGTCTCTTTCCTCGTAAATGGGACAGTAGATTTTGTGAATGCGTTTTCAAATAGGCCCGCATTCGAATTTTCAAAAATTTACTCGCAATTTGCTTCATAATTATGGTTTCGTGTAGCTCGGAAACAGTAATTGAATCAGGGGCTGAATGGTCAAATAGTTGATGCATTATTGGTGAAAAATGCTGTGAAATGACGTTGAGCAGTTTGTCATGAATATTTTTTGTATGAAGTTGGCTAGAGCTCACAGCTTGTCTATACACTTTATCGCTGTGTTTCACGACTTTGAAAGCTGAAGCAGATGGAAACAAAAGTTTTCCTCTGTTCACAAATGTTGTGAAACTCAGACATTTTTGAATGTCTATAAAATAGGGGTGATCTTTTTGTAAGTGTGGCGACATGTGGCAAAGCAGTAACACTCCTAAGAAATTCATATGCTTTAGGCGAGTAGAAATGTAAAGTCAGCGCGAACGCTTTTACCTCTTCGCTGTACCTAACTCCATGAGGGTTTGTAGGCGATTTATTTAGTTCTTTACATAAATCACTAAAACGGCCCTGAATTATGTTTTCAATTTCACTGTTATCAGTGTATTTTTTTACCACTGCGATTAATGATTCCATATTTTTAATGCATTTATTTTGCCGAACCACTTTCTGCTTTAGAGCTTTATTTTGTTTATGTAGATTTTCTTCTGTTGTTGTTTTTATTTTAGCTTGTACGCCAACTTCAACATTTTTGACTAGTATGTTTGCCTCGTTGTAAATCTAAAAAAATACATTATGTGTTAATAATAATTTTTGAAAAGAGCATTTATTATTAGTCGAATGAAATGATGGACTAAGTATACCCAAGAAAATTAACTGCCGTGTTAGCCAAAGGAAAGGATTAATATTGCAACACATCATACATATAATAAATTAAATGCTATGTTTCAAAATTTTGTAAAAAGTGGACTGTCACATAATTTTGGTAAACTCACAAGCACTTTTCTCCCTACTAAGAGCAAACTTACCTGCTCAACACTCTCGAGATTTTCTATTGATTTCAGGCATTGCCTTTTCGGACTTGATTTAACAATTTCTTCAAAGGAATGTTCATTAACTCCACTCATATCCTTCGAGGATGAAGGTGATGCACCGATGGTTGCTTGAGGAGCTTTCAATCTCGCAGAACACGAAGTACTAGGCGACGTTACGATACTAGATGGTGCTTTACTCGGATCTTGTGATTGTCTTTCCTGAAATCCAATTTTTATATTTTGGCAAATTTTCTTACTAAAATGAGACTTCGGATGTCAGTTTATAAAAATAGACCAGCTTTTAAACATAACTCACATGATGGGTCAGTTAATTATGGAATATAATTATATACCCGCCTATATATGCTTAGTAAGACAAGCAATTTTTTACTCTTAACAGCCGGGTATTTGATCAGACAAGCGACTCTGGCCCATGGTAGAGCATAACCGAAATGGAATGGAACTGGCTCTCAAACAAGGCTGTTGAAACACGCCGTTAGGCGCTTAGCAACAGATTTTACTCTTGAGGTGGTAGGTGGCCGGTCGGGTAAATTATATTACCACCAAGCTGTGAACCGGCGGTATAGCGTGCCCTCCAAAACACGAGTATTTTTTAATCTAATCCACTTGTAACTATAGGTACTAGTGTAATATGTGATAATTCTGACTTTGAGCAAACTTTGAGATAAAAATCGTTTTTGTAACACAAGCTTTCAATCAATATATACCTGGCTAATTGATGATACATTATATTCGTCGGTCCCATTTTCAATGTAGTATGGTACAGCCGTTGCCTTCAATCTCTTACTTGGTAAGTCATAATCAGATGCCTTGAAGTGTAGGCTGCATATCCGAGCACTTTCATAAAACTTGGATTTCAATGGTATAACTGCTAACCACAAACTTCTTTGTACATTGTTTTTGGGAAATCTGAAAACAGAGCACAGTTTTACAATAGGAATAATAATAGCACAACATGTTATGACATTAAAAAGAGTCAATATAATAATTTATTTTCAAATATATTTTTTTTAGAGATTCAATTATTTTGTTACCTAACAGAGTACCTATATCTAATAACAAATATGCAAATGAGTGCTTTGTGATTTAGTGAACATGGCATACATAATACCTACGTGAGATATCCGCAAAAAATATTTTATGGTCACCGTACTCCATTTTTAAGATTTATTAATAACTTTGATAAAACATTAAATATATGTGTTACAACAATTAGAATTCATTATATATGCTAATTTAGACTAGTTAAAGGCTTCATCACTGTAATAATCATAATGTTTTCGAGATATTTAAGTGAAATCAGTCGATAGACTTAGTGTTTATAAAAATCCAATTTAAGGACTTACGTGTGATAATTTATGTGTGTTCCTGGATACCACTCGCTTCCACAACCACGCACAATACATCGTTGCACCATTTTTCATACTTTTTAAGCTAATTTTTACGTTCAAAAGCGCGAATCGACGAATGTTTGTTGTTTTTCTGCCATGACAGTTCAAATGACAGGCATTGTTATGATGGCGGATAGATAAAGTGTTGCCGCATGAGGAAACTCCCAAAATATATGGTAATCTTTTGATATCCTCCAATTGCCAAATACACATTAGTAATTGTTTCGTAATGATTTTCTATTATTTGTTTTAACATTTTATAAAAAAAAATCTGCTACTGGTATAGATTGTCTTCATAACTTAAATGTTCCGTTTGTATTTTCTGTTTTTTTATTATAATTTACTTAAACAATTCATATTAAATTCCTTTCAAACTGGAAACACTAGAAACTCATATAAATAATAATTTGGTGACAGATGAACTTTAAACTTAATAGGTTAATTTACCCAGTTTCGGGAGTTTTGAGTATTTATATAAAAATACCGAACACCACACTAGAAAGAGACTTCCCACCACTTAGAGTGGGATAGCAATGCGTAGGTATTTGAATCAAGTAGGTATTAGGAGTGTTTTCTCCATTTCTACCTATAACTTCATGATCTTCCCACTTGACATTGGCAGAATTGCGAAATTATATATCTACGCAAAAGCCATAAAAAAAAAGTATAAGGGTAATCGTTCATTCAATAGCTTTGGCATTTGAGGTTGTATCGTGGACATGAAGTTAGATCGTGGATGTCGTATGTGTAGGACCTAATAGACATCAACACATCGATCACAGCTTCTCTTCGTACCTTTGACTACACAGAGCTTTGAAGTCCATGCTTGTCGCCCTGTGACTAGAGGCGAATTCTTTCTTTATTCGATGCAAAACAGGTGTCACCATTTACTAAAACTAACACACTTTCGGCACGCACACTACGACGCACGAGATGTTCATGTACACAGTACGCTTCAACTTCAACGGCTGTGCAATGTCGATATTTTTTTATCGATTATTTACACATTTACTTCGAGGATGGAAATATATGTCTTTAGTATAACTATATTATTTAAGTACAAATTATAGTTAACTAGCTATGGCCCGCGGTGTTATCCGTTGTAAAAACTTTTTTATCACGTGGGATAAAAACTATCCTATGTCCTTACCGGGGACTGAAACTATCTCTATACCAAATTTATTTTTATCTATTTTATTTAATTATCAAATCATCTTCAAAATGACTGGAGCATATTCTGGCATTTTTATGAGGAAACCAGTTGTATCTACCGGTCGCCAATATCCATTTATTTTTTAACACTGGATTTTTTGGAAATCTGTAAAATAAGTATGTGTTAAATAAAAACCGTAATCCAGAAACATTTCCATACAAATCCAGAAACATCATATACCTACATTATATCGATTATCGATAATTTGCTAGGTTCCATTTACACATCACTTTGCTATCGAGAAGTAGCGTCGTCAAGACAACGAATGTGTTAATGCCATTCAAAATGTCAAAAGTTTTTTTATTTAAATTACGAAATTTTACTACTTACCGATGGTATTTCACGCCGGTAACACTGGAACTTGTTCTTATAATTTTTACCTTGACACCAAGACATATTTAATAGTTTATCATGCTGTAAAACCGAGTAAAACGACCGAAAACTCTCTCTCGCTCGAACTATGTTTGACAACAGACTGACAAGCGCTGTCGTAGGTTAGGTTGGCCTGTTTACTTTTGCACGAAACACAATGATGTGGTTGGAAGTTCTCGAATTTTATTTCATTGTTATATTTTTATATTAAACTTCTTATAGTTAAGTTAATAATATAATAAATACAAGTTCTATAATATATACAATTATAATGATTTAGCTATTCTGAATAGTAGGTATAGCAAACTATTATTTCTGGATTCGTATAGATAAAACTAGTTTCACAAGACAGAACTAACATGTTCCACTAGCTTATTAGCATTATGCTATCCTTGTTTGAAAAACTTGCCCTGTATCTCATTTCTACGTTATTACATTATTGAAAACACGAAACAACTTATTTTTATACGGAAATCGTATTTATTAAATATATTAAACGATTAAAGCTATCTTATCTAAATTTAATCTAAATAATGAACACTAAAAATTCTTACAGAAAAGTACATTCTAAAACTAATAACTAAATCAGAATACAATGTAGAGTTTATAAATTACAGTTATTAAAATTAACGTTAAAATTAGGTCTAGGATAATAATGACGTGTGTATCAGGTTTTTTGTACTGTGTTTAAAGCGCAGATCTAAGTTAACAAGTTAATGATTATTTAATGTAGGTACTTATTGTCAGCCAAGATTATAATTTACCGACAAATATGAGTACCTACCTACTTCTGGTTCTACAAATTGTACATAATTAAATACAGCCTATGTAGTAGGTACCCAGATATAACTATTGCAACTGGGGAATGCATCGCATCTTTTGGTACTCATCGTTTCAAGGGGAACTGATGATGATGATGTGGGTAGGACATTTTTGTTGTTTTTTCATGAGCTAAGTAGTTATCAACTCAACTGAGTTTTTAAATCAACGACTGGTAGGTTTTAGATACATAAAACTACATATACATAGACTACATTGCAGCTTGTTCTTTCTTGACTGCTACGGCGTAGTTAGCAGTGGCTTCATGTAAGTCCTTGTCTCCTATGGCTGCTTCAATAGCAGGGTCACCATCGTCGATCTCAGCGCCACCTTCCTCTGCTTGACGCAGTTTTAGTCGAATTTCACGTAGACGCGCTTCTAAAATACGTTCTCGTTTGCTCTCTCGTTCCAGCATCTATTCAAATTTATCAGTTTAGTTATCTTACTTAAATATATTTAGAGAGAGAGAGAGAGAGAGAGAGAGAGAGAGAGAGAGAGAGAGAGAGAGAGAGAGAGAGATAGAGAACAACAACAAAATCATTACCAGTGTCATGAGAACTTTGTCTCTTGCATCAGATACTGCCAATGATGCTGACAACTCTTGCATGTAGACGTAGCCCTTGCGGCTGCCAACGGCAACAAACTGACCCTGAAAGTGGAAATGTTTGCTGAGAAGATTACAATGTTATGCCATTATAATAAGTGCAGCAAACACGTACCTACCTAGTGATGAATAAAAATAGTATAAAATAACATTATAAACTTTTAGTTTAGATTCAAATAAACCTGTTCATGTGCGCTGACTCTCATGAGCGGCTCCTCACAGACGTGTGAGACGAGAACTGGCTCGTGTTGTTTCCGCAACAGGTCCCAGAGCGCTAGCACTCCATCCCACTGCGTGAGCAACATCAGCGACAGCCGCGTAGGGCTCCAGGTTCCCGCCGTGTAACGCTGGCGCTGCGGCGGTGACCACAGTACGGCTGATTCGCGGCACTCTTCGCTCCAAATCCTCACCGTCCAGTCACCAACAGTGAGAAAATTCTTCAAAAAGCCTGGATTTCGCTGAGCCGACCAAATTGGTCCATTGTGTGCTGGAAACTGCGAAAAGAGATTTCAATAATAATTTACTTACTGCAATAAAAATAACAACTACCTACTTATTATTGGTTTTTGTAGTTATTCTATTCTGTTCACCTTGAAAGGCAATTTCTCAAGAGCAGTTTTTCCTTTGCGATTGCCTCCAATAATGTAACCATCTTCCGTAGCAACCATGAACCGCGTTGGAATCGTACTTTCAAACTCGAGCACACAGACGCCACATGCATTTGCCATACTTTGTACGTCAAACGAGTTCTTTACCACATCCAATATCACCTCCTCGGTAAAATCAGACATGTTACGCGTGTCCCACCACTTGATGCTGCCATCTGCGGAGCCCGAAAAGAACTCTTGCCCTGACTTGGCATTAATGAAGATCACGTTGCGGACAAGATCCCGGTGAGCTACATGGGGCGCACACAATGTGTGAGCTTGTCCCCCAGTTCGTACATCCCACAAAGCGACGCGACCGTCTACGAGTCCTCCAGCTAACATATTAATATCACGTGAGTTAAACTGCAAGTCCAACAAGGCGCACTGTGGATGTAGAGCAACTTCAGGTAGATTAGCATTTTCAACATCCCAAATGAACGAGATAAGATTGGTGCCTGGTTTTGGCTTTCGGTTAAAGTCAATATCATTGTAAGCTACTGCAAACTTATGCCCTCCCTCTGGTTGCCAGGATATGCTCACAATGGGCCGCGTCCGCTTAACTGGGTCTCGGTACACGTTCACGGTACGACACCCTATACGCTCCACCGGTGGCACGCTTTCGATATTGGTGTAGTATGTCTGGTACATGTCAATTGCATTATTTTGATTCATATAGTGCTCCATGGCCTGAAAGAGTGAATCATATTTCAATATACGTAAAGGTGGATAATTTACTCAATGCTCAGACTGTACTCCATTATGAAATGAATACACTTACGGCAGAAGTTTGCATGATGCAATGGATATAGGGATCGTCTTTCTCGACCTTACGACGATATCTCTGCGTGTGTTCGGGATCTTGTATGTTGATATCCCTTGGCCAGCCACCTTCTGCATGGTTGATTCCGGTAGTCGTGTATTCAGCTCTGCAAGTTAGAGATTAAGGTACCATAAGCTCTAATATTATAATAACAGATCAAAGAGTTTTTCAGTAGATTGCAATAATCAATAAATGTATACTTAAGTTGCTTCTATTAGGTATATTGCATTGTTCAATTATAATTATATTGCAATTTTTTATAAGTACAATACATTTTATTTTTTATGAAGTTTACTAATGTAAACAACACATGCACATCTATCTACTTCTGATTTGTAACTATGGAGTTATAAATAAATAATTTGTATTTTTGAAAATTCACATGGGGGTACGGTTCTCCCGAGACACAAGCATTCTTGCTTAGCTCAGAAGAACCGGTCCTATTCATTGCACAAATAAAATGTACTTTACTCATATTTTCTAAGATTATATTACAGGCTACAACTATTGTATATTTTAAAATGTTATTTGTGTCAATAAATGATTTTATTATTATTATTTTTCTTCTATTTATACCTGATAGTGTTAATGAGGTGTTCTGAAAAGTTTGGTGCATGTTGTATCAACTTATGAACTGGGTTTCTAAGGATGTAGTTCTTGTGTTCAGCCTTATTGACCGCAATGTTGTCGCACATCACTGGACCTGCCTCGCAGAACATTGGCTGGCGACCATAGAAACGCCGCTGCTTGCAGTAAGAGTACGTAAGGGCCATTTTAAATTAACGGTCACTAAATATCAAATTAATTGGCTATTTGTTGTTCTCTAGATATTATATACCAATAATTGCTGATAATATTTAATAGTAATATGTTCTTGGCTGATTCAGTTTACAGAAAAATATTTATTAACAAATTATGTCAAAAGAGAGACACTGGACATTATAATCTCGTTTAAATGAGCTTTTAAATAAGGTTCATTTAGAACTCATAAAAGGTCAACGCCAGTTGGGTTTCTTCAAAGAGTTTCGTTTTTCTTTTTGAGACTTTTATTTTTTCTCTATCCGTGCATTAACTTATATTTATGTTATATTTCTATACGGATAAGATAATGCGCAGACACAAAGACCAAAGTAGGTACAGTTTACAACCGTTTTTTTAGTTTGTATTTTTTTAGCGAATGAAATACTCTTTATTTAAAATAATACCTAATACATAAAAACAAGGAAAGAAAAACTAAACATACTAGGTACTTCTAACTAAAACATAAAAAGGAGGGACACTTAGAAAATCTTTAGAAAAGCCTAAAGATAATCCATGTGCACCAGCCCACTTTCAGAGGGCAGCGTGCCCTGCACACTAGCCGCATTATCGCTGGATGGCAATGCTGATATATTGAGCCAGAAAAAGGCCAGAACTTTGGTCACGCGTAAAATATTAATAAGTTGAATCGTACAAACCGAAAAGCTTAATACGAAAGCTTTTTTAACAGAGCTAATGGGCGGTTACCCTATATAAAGTTTGCGGTCAAACTGTCAAGACTGTCAAAAAACAAAAGTCAAAGTCTGCTGGTGGGTGACGACTGACGGGTGTTATTCTTCCTTCTGAGAATATTTCGTTGTGGTTTTATTTTTTTTCTATTTGAACTTTGTTCACGTAATTTTAGCGTTTATTTGCTCAGATAATAATATAACAAAAGAGCAAGAAGAGTACACACGTACCTTATATGGAATTTCCTAATTTGAACTGAAATTATATTCTACCTACTTAGGAAGATATAAATAAATATGGCCCACTCCGATCGCATACAACAACTTCAACAAGAGATTAAATACATTCAAGAAGAGCTTTTACCCTTAGTAAGTACATAGTTTTCTACCATCAGTAAAAGTTTGGATTTGAGTTGGACTAAAATTTCGTTGAAACTACATGAAAAAAAATATACTCATTTGTAGGTTATGTTCGCCTTTAAATATATTCTTGTTTATCGGATTACAGGGCAGAGGTGCTGTATTCATCAAAGATCCAAAAAAACGAAGGGTAAGTTAATATAATGCTTGCATGTTTGCAATTATATGATCATTTCCTTATAGAAGATTTATCTTATGAGATTAATGTAAAGCACTTTGTATTTTATCAATCACAGTTTTTCCTTGAATCCAAAAGAAAGTTTAGTTTGAGATCAAATAAGAGTTTTAAAGCCAAACAATTTCAGCAGGGCAAGCATGGCATGAGGACTAAAAGTCTTTCCACCATTTATACACCTGTCACCTTAGACACCAAGTGGATAAAAATGGTAAAAAGACTATTTGTCCTCATGCCGTGCTTGCCCTGCAGATAGAGATAACAGTATTTTTTTTACATTTGACTTTAATATTGCAATGCTGTAACGTCATATACTGCATAAATATTAACAAACAATAGTTACAGAAGTAGAAACAATATGTAGAAAGGAAAGTTAGAATTGATTTGATTTGTTGCAGAAATGTCCACTATGCAGCCAGAACTTGTACCTGTACAACATTAACTATGAAGAGATGTTCTTGATGTGTGAAAACTCCTCATGTGATTTCCCATTCGGCTATGAAGCTATTCAAATAGTCCAAGATGAGAGTGAATTGAGGGAGAACCCAGTCAAAGCCAGCAGAGACTTCTTTGAGTATCCAACTACTAATGTGGTGGACCTGCCGACCACCATAGACAGCATCTTAGGGGCCGGAACATGCACTATGTCCACCATGTCCTATCTCTCAGACTGTGATCGGATGAGTCAACTCAGCGACCCTGAAGACCTAACTCTAGATAAACAAGAAATGTCCGCAGCAAGACTGCCTAGAGGGGACACAAAAAAGAAAAAAAAGATGCTGCAAAACCAAGAAGTACAAAACAGTCTGGACCGAATCAAACAACTTACAGAGGAAATGAATGAACTAGTAGAAGTCAAAGAAAAAGATAGCAAAGTTATAAAGAACAAGAAATGGCTACAAACATTAAAAAAGTGGGAAGGATCGTCAGGTCTCAAGTTACTGAATGACAGTGAAAATGATCAATTAAGTAAGCCTGATACAGAAATGGTAAAAATATCTCTAGAACCTGTTACTAATGGAAATACAGGAGTTAATATCAATATTGTTATGGACACATGCAAACATGACATCAATATTACAGAAAAAGTTTACAAAAATAGTGCAGAAGAAGTCAATGTTGAGGAAAGTACCAAAAATGACAAAATAAGTTCTCAGCAAGTTTCTCTGATAGAGATTGAAAAGAAAAAAACAAATAGTGTTTGCTTTGATGAAGAAAAAGACAAGAACACTAGTATAAGTTGTACAAAAAGCAGTGAAAATAAAGAAACAAGCTGTCCCAAAAATATTGTGAATAGTAGTACAGAAGAAATAAGTCATTCAAAGACTGACTGTAAAGAAGTAGTCATTAATGCAACTAATAATATTTGTCAAGAGGATAATAATGTTAAAATTGAAGTAGGAGACATCGAGAAGAGTAAAGACTAATATTTTAGAAACTATATTATTATGAAAGGTTGCCAAACTGGAAAATGTGTCTACTTATAAGGTACCAATTCATTGAATGAGTAGTACCATGTTTACAGAAAAAAATGCTCTCAGCTAAATATATACAGATACCTAAATGGATGGCTTGTGATATGTTTGTTTTATTAATCCTAGGTTTTGTTGGACTATTGTTAAGTGATTGATAGGTTCTTTTCAAACAAATTTACTTGTGAGAGCCTGACAGATTATTTTTGGCAAAGTTACTCAATAGCAAGTAAGTACATATTGTAAAATCTTTATCAATATTCAAAAAACGCGCCACATACTCGAGGACTCGTACAGACTATTTGTAATCAAGTTAATTCTTGTTACATACATAGCTAAGGAACAACAATTATTAAGTACTTAGGTTGGTAATGCACATGATGATGATTGACAGTCCTACTAAGATCTTCGCATTTAGAGACCCTTAGGGCAGTTTAATAACTTTTAATTCTTATACCGCCTATAGACACAAAACAGAAGTACCTACATATGTAGAAGAATACTATCACCCTTTTAACCTATGTAGGTACTTACTACTAATAGGTCCCTAAACTCACGCTCAGTTTTCTCAGTGCGTCAATTACTCATTACTACACGAATTATTTATCAACATAAGTAGGTGTAAATATTCAATTTTCTCGTTTACGTTTTTACTCCAAGGAAGGTAATTGAATGAGTGGAAAGTGAAATGAAAACATTTCTTGCTCTGGTTCCGTCCGGTCTTAGACGTACTCTGGTTGTAATAGCAACCTTACTCTGTGGGAGGAAATACCTACCATACAGGGATATTAATAAACGAAGGTTACCTTTTTATTCCGGTGGTACTTATATTTTACACAGATAATTATGTCGTTTAATCTAACAACACTAATAGTGTGTAAGTTGTACTGACTTCGCAAATAAGTAGGTACATAATTGAATTTGAGTTTTGGCTTAGCTTACGTTTTTCGTATAGATTAATTATTATTTATTTTTAGGATATTAGACTACCTCCGTGTCAAAAACATGATAGGTAGCTGGTGGTTGGCTTGGCTCCGATGTGAAAGAGGACAAGTAGACTAACAAATTTAGTTTCGCTTTTCGTATCGTCAATTTAATTTTTGACTAGTGGACGCCCGCGGCTTCGCGCGCATTATTTTGGGATAAAAAGGTTTAAAATGAACATAACTTTTTTATTTACGAACCGATTGAAATGAAATAAAAACTAGGTAAATGTTAAGTTAAAAATGCACCAATACGTTAGTGAAAACCGTATACAAATCGGTTCAGCCGTTTCCGAGTCTATAATGAACAAACATACTGACAGACACATAGACAAACAGTTTTTTTTAAACATGATTTTTGTGTTCTGTTGCATCTATGAAGACCCCTCAACTTATTTTTTTTCAATTATCTTCAATGTACAGACACCGACCTGTTACAGCTTTATTATACATATGTATATAGATAAGCGGTGCCCCGTTGTGATATTCGTGTTAATTTGTTCGAACGTACCTAACGACAGAACAAATACTTACACTCAAATTATTTTCGTTTTTATTATAGTTATTTATGTGATCAGTAAGGTACTTCCAAGGCAATCTATCAGTTATTTTTTATAACTGATAGATTGCCTTGGAAGTACCTACTTACCTATCTGGCGTACCTAGGGTGTAACTCATATAGTCAGCAGTAATAGATAGCGCGACATTCATTTCGATCCTGTATATCTAGGTACCAAACATAGAAATGCATTTCCAAGTGTGTAGAGCATGTTAGATGCTATTGACATGGAGCGGGAAGAGGAGCGCCGGGGGTTGAACTTGACTTTCCCTCCGTGTGGTCTAGCCTGGACTGACTGCTTGCTGCCTGGCCTGCGGGCTATATGCGCTGAATGGGAAGGGATCTATGTAAGGAGCTTGTAGTTTGTTTTGAACAGAATAATAGATGATCCATTGATCTTTATGTTACTAAAATTGGGCAAAGTATTTCCTCACGCCTCCACTTACCTCAGACTACAGCCCGCCTGATGTACATGTCTGAAACTATTTGTGTTAGTGTAAATATGTAAGTGGGCAGTAAAGTTAATAATGAAGGTGTTACATGAAAAGAGAATACTTCGAGATTGCTAACCTGCATACTTTGAGGATTCCTACAGTAACTCAAATAATCTTTACCATATTTATCTAAAACTTAATTCATTTTGGCATAGTCCGGAAGGTTAGAAGCCGAAACCTAAAAGTGCATAAATTTTGGAAATATAACTCAAATAAACTTGCCTACTACAGTCATCATCAGAATATAGCATTCGCCGCAGCGAGGCGGGGCGCTATGGGCAGCCGTCCAGAGCTTATATAGGGTGTTGTAAGTGATCTCATCTTACTTTCATCGCGGCCTGCGCGGGACATGCCGGCTGGTCCAACATAGCATACAAGGTACGAAGCATAAACAGCTAATATCACGTATTTGAGAAAGGAGTGAGCAGAATTTTGTATTTTTTGTGGTGTAAGTACCTACATTTCTGTTCCTCCGGTATTTTTCTGCTACGCTTGTAGACCTTCTTGGTTACCTAATTGAAGCCTTATGATTTCTGTCAAATATAGTTTTTCCATCAACCCCGGAAATCCAAGCTTAGAAATTCAAATTTAGTGCTGGCTTTCAGTTTCAATAGCACACTAAACTTATTTTCGTGATTTAGAAGTGACTTGATAAGTGTGATTCCTCGTTCTTACACAATAATAATAATAAGTAATTAATTATGTGTGTTTGTGTATAGATGGCGTGGCTAGTGGTGTGTGTGCTGACGTCAATCATTTACTGCGGCGGTGGAGTTACTAAAACATCAGGTCAGTCCCTACCCATCGAACATAATAATGATACTACCTATAGTAAAGGCATGAACACAATTTAAAGTTTTTTAAAAGAAGCACCTCTATTTTCCCTACAGAGTATTTAAACGTAATTTATTTTGATCTTCTTCTCGTCGGTATCATTACAGAAGATTACATCTTGTCTAGAATGTGTAGTCGCCTGGGTGGTAGCTCGGTACACTACGCCAATGCTTCAGTACCTGTTTTTGGCGTAAATGAAGTTAATTTCTGTCCTCGGCGGTCAGTGGTCAAGTAACAGTAACTGACAAGTATTAATTAATTGACTCTAAATCTATGTTTCAATTTTAGAATCTCACTTTATACAAATATTATGTAGTTTAAATGCACCAGCATGAAATCTACTAAGTAATTAAATTAGTTACATATTCCTTGCTCCTATTACATGGCATACATTCCGAAAGAGCGTACCCATCATTATGTTCATAAACTGCCCGGCCTAGGCACTTTTCGATAAGTAGCATACGTATAGGTACATAATTGTATTTTTTTCTAAGTATTATTTACGAAAGTACATAATATACCTACTCAAATAAAAAATAATAAACACTGGTCTGAAATGAAACTGTGATGTCGTTTAGATAATAACCCTGTCATTGCTTTAAATTAAAATGATGTAAGAATGTAAAACACAATTTCACTAAATTACGTAGAATACAAATGAAAATGAGACGATTATCAAACTGTCAACTCATCTCATGTTCTCATAACTTTAATACGAAATAACATAATCCATATTTATGTAACTTCATGTTTGTAAGTTTTCGTTATCTTATTACTTAATATCTGGGTGCCTATATTAGTTCGTGTTCGTATAAAAGTGGACAACTCTGGCGATTATTATATATTAGTATTGTTTTATATCAGAGACTTACAATTTAACGTGTTATTCGGTACACGGAAGTGCTTAAATATTAATGTCACTTTTTGAACACTGAACCGAAGACTACATCGATCATTGCTTTTGTTTTAATTAATTATATCATCACCTACTTTAGTTTACTGTACTTTACATCAGAAAACTAAACTAGGTGCTTCTTTTAATAGCTAGTGAAAAGCTTAGCTAGTAAAGCAGTTCTATTACGGCTTCTTTTATTATCGTGTTTTACAATTATCATAAACAAATAATAAGTTCAATATTACCCAGCCGTTAGATCCGTATTGCTCAGGAAAGTGAGTCTGTTGAAGTTTGTTTGCACTTTCATTGCGGAATGAACTGATCGCGGGATTTTAATTACCTTACTGTACTGGTTTGAGAACTTTACACTTGTCACATTATGGTGTTACTTCTTGGGAGGTATGTGGAGTCGTTGAACTTACAGGCAAGATATTATTTATCATGGCTGCAATCAATATTTGAGGTTTTTATCGTTTTAAAACATTTGAAAAATTGGGCAGTTAATTTTCTTAGCTATGAGAATATTTTTATTATATTTTCAATGTTTTATAAATTTTAAAAGTTATTTGAAAAGCATTGAAATTAATGTACCTACATTATTTCCTTTTCAGGTCTAGAACAGTTCTGGACGGATGACTACAAAGTGTTCGAGCAAGTTTACGGGAAAACTTCCGACAAAGAGATCTACGGAGTGACTTTACCTCCCAGCCTCAACTTCGCAGAACCAGTCTACCCACAGGCTTCTGAGAAAAAGGAGCGCTATCTCCCCAACTATGTAAAAGATTTAGACGACTTTGATCCTTACAGCTACGGCGATAAGTTCAACTTTCCAAAAGCAGAGAAGGCAAAACCAGCCACATCCACTTTCAACTTCGTTAGTTACAACGACTTTAAGCCAATCAGCAAGAACACTGATCCGGAAACTTATAACTACTTGAAACAACTTGAGGAGGCTGAGAAAGAAAGAACTGCTGTCATCAAAGGTGCCGACTTCAAACCTTACTTGAACTATGTAGGACCTAACCCAGAGGAAACTGATGCATATAAAAGTATACAAGACATATTGGACGCACATGAAGCTAACAAAGGGGCAGACGAGGATGAGAACTCCAGCTCGAAATACCTGACTTATAGAGAGAAGAATAAGAAAGTTAATACAAGTAGCAATGGGGGTAATAACAAGAAGAAGCCACCGAGGAAGAATGAAGGGTCCAAACCTAGGTGTCTGCCGGGGAGGTGCCGCAAGAGATCAGCGGTCTCGTACCGAACGCGGCCCAGGCCTTACTATAGGAGGATCAAACACAGGATTTACTGAGAATGTCGCTTCATTGTTTGTTTGTTTGTTGTTGACTAATGTTAATGATATTTATGAAATCTATTTAAAGAAATATGTAGCTATTTATATTCAAGTGATGAGGATTCACTTCCAACCATGGCTATTTAAAATGATAACGCCAATTAAGTTAGTTAAATTTTAATTCAATTCATAATAGAATAAGTATAAATTATTACATTAACAATTAAAATTAAATTTAAACTAATCCTTTTGCACTGTATTTTCTCGAAAGAAAATAAGTTAAAAGATTTTCATTGCATTTTTACTCGAAGGGTACGGGATTTAAAATTCTCATCAGATACCTATTTGTTTAGGTAGGAAATAATGCGGAATTGAAATTGTCCAGTGAGTAGAAGCAATCTCGTTGCGTCCTCGGTTGCAATTACCCAGGAGACAATTTCAGAGAAAGTAGGAAATTACATTCTGTAATAAGCCTGCGCTTAGCAAGCTACACGTAATCTGCTCGATACTATTTTAACGTAACCATGCAAGATCAAAATAATTATGAGCATAATAAAATGAACATTTCAAAGCATGCAATTCAAACCCTGCAGAGACGGCGACAACTGGCTGGATATCAAATGTACTAGAAAGTGAAACCAGCATCCTGTTTCGCTCAAGATCGCATATCGCGACATTCAAAGCAAATAAAATCTGAGTTACTGTTCAATAATATTTGGTTTCTCCAGCTTTGTGTGCTGACAGATTTATACTTGTATGCTTAATTTATATCAGAACAAAGACTTTTTATATTTACACTCCCTAGTATATGAAGTTGGGGTTAGTGTCGCTCTGCCGACCAGCGTCTCTGCCTCCATTGGCGACAGGATTCGCGAGTCTGCTCTTTCGCTTATTATCTTCAATAGCTTGGAGAAGGAAGGGTGGTGCCGTCGACTGTTTGTTGTCAACCCTGGGATCGAAGTCTCTTCTCGGGTCTGAGAGGTAATTTTGGCTTTGTCCGTAGTGTTGTCGCGAGTCCGGCATGGTTTGGTAGTCCCGGCGGGGGTCCGGCGGGGCGCGGGGGTCGTGGTGGCGCTCGTGCAGCGCTGGCGAGGCGGACCGCCGCTGCTGCCGGTAGTCGATCTCGCGGGTCAACTCCTCTACGAACTGCCCGCCCGTCTGCCTGGAGCAAGACAGGTGTTAGGTAATTGGTTAGATAGTAGGAAGAAATAGCACGGAAAATATAACAAGATACATCGTTAGAAATAAAATTCAGTTAACATTTTTTTGAATGTAATCTCCTAATAGTATCCCGCAGTTAAACAATTCTGCGGGGTAGTCACGACGTCACTTTACGACCCTCAGTAATGAATGAGGAACAGAACTCCAGGTATAAGAGCATTATTAGAACTCTCTAGCTGGGCTCCGTTTTCTTACAATTACAACCGATCTTCAAATACATACTAATATTTGTTCTAATCAAGCGTGCTAAACATAAAACAGTCAAGCGTGAATCTAAGTCTATCTAGCATATAAAAGATTCAGCAGCCTAGCCGAATATGTATTGTATCATACTTCTATGTATAGAACAGGTAAAGCAGACTTTCTTGATGTACATGATAAGTTAGTAATTAGTCATTTTGTTGTGGTGACACATTTGTAATTGCTACTCACGCCTACATGTACGCATAATAATGATAAGAGATGACTAACATAGAGTTTATCTTAAAATAATTCCAAACAGGCTGTACCTATTAATGATAGAATAGATAGAAGATATCCTAGTAGAATTTTAGTAGGTACATTTTCTACGCAGAAATTGAGAAGTAATTATGTCTCAATATCTATTGATGTTAGTGGAATCTTATCAATTCTAATCTGTTTCGATAGCAAAAACATAGAACGATAACATCAAATCATTATTAAAACTTAATTAGTGCATGTATGCTATATCAGAAACCAAAATAATTTTAAGCAGTCATAATTATTCGACATCGCTCATTACCTACTTAAAATGCAATTGTATTACACATTTAGATTTATGCCCAGGTAAATACAACCAATATAATACCTACAAGTATAATTACAATGATTTTTAATTTTTTGAAATTTATTTAAAAAAAATCAAAAACCTACTTTAAGCCTTCTGTCACTAAAAAGTTTATAAATAATTTATTTTCATTTTTGCGATTTCAAAATACAGAGTTGGGAGTAAAGAATCTATCAAATTATTGAAACTTACAATCCTATAAGTAGTCTTATCGAAATCCGGAATATTTGGAGTCAGTGCCAGTCACTGGTCAAACGAGATCGACGCTTGTCGAAGTTGCAGTTCCCGGCGGCTTTAGATTTGTTCCTAACTTATCCTGATAGGTATTGTTACGACTGGCACCGACTCCAAATATTACGGATTTCAAGACTACTTATCTATGACTCAAGCTTATTATGGGGCTGAATAGCGGTCAAATGTCCTGAAATATAACCGGTTTCTTCTAGGCAAGCGTGCTAGATCGTAGATTACAACGTTGCTTAACATCAGGCAAGTTAGAGTCAAGCGTGAGCCTATCTAATGTAAAAAAAAAAAAAAATTGATCTGTAACGAGTGAGGTATGTGTTGTACGCACCGCTCTGTGGTCCCCCGGCCGCCCTCCAGGTCGCGCTCGTCCGCCGCGTACATGGAGTAGCCGCGCCGGGACAGCTCCTCGTCAGGCGCCAGCGCTGGGTTCTGGAACGCGTGGTTCTTATCGCCGTTAACTTTTAGCTTTCTGGAATTAAAAAACCATAATTAAAAAAAGAAAACGGTTTTCACTCACGTGTAATTCGCGTATATTGTGTACTCGTTTCGGATGTTATGACATTCATTTCCAGAACGTGTGAACTGTGAACGTGTGTCTGCGTGCTGCCGCGGTCCCAGAACGCACGTTCTGAAGATGGATATCATAACATCCGAAACGCGTAAACAACATACGCGTATTACACGTGAGTGAAAACCGTTTAGTTAACATATTGATAAAATATCTCACGAAAGTTTAAATATAAAAAAGAACATAATACATTTGTTTTATTACTTGATAGAAAAAAAGGCAAAATAATTACAATTCCGGAGCTAACAGTGAATGATAATATAAACGTTAAAACGAATTGAAAACTTCTTAGTTTATTTTGAAAGTTGATTAAAAAAGAGACCGGAAAACTTAAGCCACAAAGATAGAGATAAATTATAGCCTAAAATAGGGCATTGTTTTTTATCAGCTAAGAATAGGAATGACCTTTATCATTAAAACTCGTCCTTGTTAGCTTCTTCAGCCATCTAATTGACTGATGTCTGGGTTTACTTAGAACAACTGCACAAACCGATTATAATTAAATACAAATATAAAATCTTTATTTTCTTAAAGTTTACAAAAACGATGTGTAGGTGATACAATCAGGTAACCGAATAACATAATATGCTCATGAAACATGCTATAAATAAAAGAAACTGTCAGTGGATCCATCCCAGAGGTTAACCCTCAGCCCCAGATTATAATGGTTGCTAACAGCTTCCAGTGGTACTAATTAGTAAGCTAATCAATAAAAACGACATTATCATCACTGAGTGTTTACAGATGCAGCTGCCTCATAAATAGCCACAGACATACATACCACTACAAAAAGTAAGTAATAAAAACCAAGTATCATCTAATTAGTAGGTAAGTACTGACTGCACCCGGATCCTGCCGGTGGCTTGCATCTCGTCCACAGTCCGGGCCAGCTTGTTGACCCTCGCGTACAGCACGATGGCCAGGATGAACAGCAGCAGCCACGCCGCGCCGAACACCGACACTATTATTATGGTCTCTTCTTCCTGAAAACAAATATATAATTAAAATATAGCAGGGCCGTACCAGCACAGAAACAATAGATAGCTACACAGATAGCTAGTTCATAACTTCTTCTTCTTATCGAATGAGAGTGGCCAACTCTGGTGTCGAGAGATAATCAAGCCGCCCTAAGGGCCTCTGACATGGCTTAACGACTGCTGCACTATGATGAAATATATACAGTTTTTAGTATCTAATTAGTACCAGAGTTGGCCACTCTCATTCGATAAGAAGATGCATTACCTAATTACCACAATCAATCTCTTTGGTGCAATATCTAATGTGTTGTGCCTTATGATATTCTGACACAAGTCTAAAACAATTACTAAAATGTGTTCACTGAGGACATATATTTTGTTGCTGCTGTTAGGGAAGTAGTTATTGACCGCGCTGACTTATTCATGAATGGTATTATGGTACTATTAGAAATTGTATCAAAAATAATAGCAGTCACCATTTTGTTTTCATAACCTTATAAAATAGTTTTATATCTGCCTAGATTTACTTACGCAAAATTTTCAAAAATGTAAGTCTAAATCACAAGTTTTAACGTTTATCAATAATCTCACTAACCATTTTCTAGAAATAGGTACCGATACGAGAAAAGTGACGGCATTTATCTTGCAAATTGTACACACACCACTGATTCACGCTTAAGTTCTGCTTCCACTGGAGCATGGGATACTGTAGGGTAGTTCACAATATTTTTATGTAAATAATATGTGAAGTGAGTTTGACAAGCATCTAGTCCTATTGTACCCACTAAAATAGATAGAAAAGATATAACATAAATAATAAATAAATAATCGTTTATTATGCCAAATATACAATGTATGTACGTAGTTTTAGTACAATTATAACAGTTGTAAGAAAAACGATCTGTGTAAGTAAAGATATGTCTTAGGTTTTGAGCTCTTTAATGAATCAACCTTTTAATTCTCTGGACTCCGGAAACAACTACGGATATTTTTAAATAATAAATTCCATACATGAGTTACTCATACTTTTACGCATGGATATATCTATATAATAGGTACTTTACCTATGTAATCTTGTTCGTCACAATTTATTTTTATCTAACGAATGTTTAGAAAACGATACGTACCTAAACACTTATTGATAGGAAATTGAGACAGAATATTAGAAAAGTCCGAAGATACGAGTCGTATTTTAATATATTTTTAAGGTACGAGTACACTTCTTAATAAATAAATATTATCTTTATACAACAACATAGTTCTTCCTGCTTTTTTAAGTAGGCGTTGATAGAATTTTCATGGAACTTATAGATTTTCTTACAATTTCCAACTACCGAAAGATACATCTTTCGGTTCTACAAACAAATTTGTTAGCATTTTTAGAGAATAGTTTTTTTATGAACTTTGTCCATAACACTTATATCAAATCCTTTTCGACAGCAACTAAACGGCAGTTTAGTATTCTGCGCCCAATAGGACTCAGACTAGCTCTTGCTTGCCATCAAATATTATTCCAAGCTTTCATCTTTTAAACAAACAAAAAATTAATGAAGTTTCTTTGTGTGTGTGTTTAGCTTTATTTACATGTAACTGTGGTGGCCTTATCAACCTTATTGAAATTGATAAATGCCCTAATATCAGACACAAGTACCTATACTCTGTTTAGTATCGAATACCACAGAATAAACGATATTATACTAATAGCTTCAGTATTTATCTATGTACATTGTGTTGGGTGTATGAGATAAGTGACGATCCAAAAATAATTAGAATGTAATTACGATAAAGGTTTTTTTTGTATAAGTTGCAGTGAAATGCATGAAATAGTAATATAACTCACCATGTTTTAAGTTTTATCCATCATTATGAAAAGAACTGCCGCACTCCGAGTCGCAGTTACAACTGCTGCTATCAGGCTCCACGGATTGATAACAGATAAGTGATAACAAGCTGATTGATAAGGTAAGCCAACGAGGATATAGATTGAAGATACAATACCTATTTGTTTGTTGAAAGTTAGTATCTAATAGCAGTCATAAAGGCCGTGAGAAAACTATATAGTACAGTCGTTGCTATTATAATTTGGTCAGGCTCTATTTATTTGAGGTGCTGTGTGACTTGCTATGATCGATGACCAGGTACTTATTTTTTTCGAGAAACTAAAATTAGGGTTTGCGAGACATTCAACACAATTATTTAATTATTAAAAATCATAATCAGTAGAATGAGATTCAAAGGTTTATTCAAAACATAAACTTTATTATATATTTTTAAAGTTTTTTGTATTTTAGAGCACTCTTTATTATTTTGTCTGATAACAGTTGGCTCCTGGTTCGCAATGTTTTTTGGTGCAAGATGACGGAGCACTTGTACCTGTTGACATACCTTAGTCTACCCGAAACGATGTGTGAGTATATAAGAAACAGACTAAAATTAATACTTATGTTTATCTAATTATACTTACGGTTAAGTAATACAATTTAGTTTTTGACTTGTAAATCTACATTATATTAAATAGTACTGTAATTATTTTCTAGTATTTACAGCTATACAATGTGACGTGTAAAATGGCTTTATGAATAAATGATGATTATGATTATCGTAACGTTAATTATTTTATACAGAGCCAGTGCGTAGCTATTTTTACACTTGCGTATTATAATATATACGAGTACGTATACATATTTACTTGTTATAATATTTTGTAGATAAGTATTTTGTTCTTTTTTTGTTCACAGGGCTGATGACAGTGACGACGAAGATGACGAGTTCCGGGAGACAATGCTGCGGGCTATCAGCCCTATGTAAGACTGAACCTATTTTTTCATCTAAGGCTTTCAATTGCATTTAGATGTTATTAATATTATTTATTGTGTCACCCCGGACGCTGCGGTTAATAACTCAACAAGATGTACAAAGGTCTATAATGATTGTTGTATGAAGGTAAAAATTGCGTATAAGGGGCAGAATATTAATTTAACTTTTTTTACAGTTCTCCTCGCCATCGCTCTCCAAGCTCTATATATATAAAAAAAATCATTATATCTAACGTCTAGCTCCTCCAACTCTGTAGCTAAATGAGCAGTGCTACTCTCCTCTACTTCTTCTAAGATGTCTTCATCAGACTCAAACTCTTCGTCGTTGAGCAAATCAACGAACATTTGCGGTGCACACTTTTCGCTAGGATTCCACATCTAAAACATAAGTACACATAATAAACATATTTTATCAAAACTATACAATTTCTAAACATTTATGTAAACTGCATTATTTATTTTGTAACAAAATAGTCCAAATATAATTTATTTATTTTCTACACAAATTCAGATTTTTAGAACCTATTCCTTATTACATTATTATCTTTTCAACCAAAAAAGAGATCGTAAGCACGTAATTATTACCCACAGTTACAAAAAGTAAATAAAAAGAAAACAATATTATAAAAAAACCATTATTTTCACTTTGTAATTATCATGTTTTGTTTGCCAATCAAAACGTATTTTAATTTAGTTTGTTATCCGAATATCACAACAAAACAATAAAAATGAGACTGCACTTTTCCGTTCAATTTTCGATATTTTTATCGACATCAACAATGTTGATCGTTGTCCCAGCACTAAAGCAAAGCAAATAAAATGGCGGCCGTATTTCATTACGAAGTCGTACTTTTCAAAACAAATGGAGTAATTTACGCAACTGAAATGGTTTCAATCGAAAATATGGGCAAGTGTATACTTTAGGATACCGTATTTGTGTTTTTCTGTACCAAAAATTGTATGCCGATGATTTTATTTCCCTACAACACATATCAAAGTGTTGATAACACAAACCAGTTTCAACAACATGTAGCTTTGGAAATGAAAAACTAGAAAATCATTGCATGCATTGTATAAATTATTACGTAAAAATGTGCAGGAATATACTCTGATCAAATATATTATAACACATACTCACATTTCACAAGAAAACAATTAAATAATCTTCACAAAACACCGCGAATCCCAAACGCAAAATGACGATTTTTCACTTTTTTTCTAATGGTGATTGGTGGTTCTCAATGCTATCGACAATAATAGACGAGTATTATACACCAAAATAAAGAGTGTATATTTGTCTTTGTTTTTTCCATACAAACACTATGGATTTGGATAGAGAAAGCTACACAAAAATGACTTTTTAATTTGGTCGGCGAGCGAGGAATAATTTGTTCGCGCTGCGAGTCTACGGTTAAATTATTTTTCCTTTAAAACTTTGGCTGAGAAAATTTGTATTTTAATAAAACAAAAATGAACTACACAATATCAGTAAAACTAACGTACCTAATAAAACGTAAATAAAACAAACCCAAATCAAATCAAATTCATATTTTTTTATTAACTAAAGAAAGAAAATACATACATGCACATACGAGGTACATATTAATACAAAAGTAACCTTAGTAATAGTAACAATGATTTGAAATGATTACAGGCTTAATTACATTAAGTTATACAAAAAGCAATTTAACAAAAGTACAGATACTTAGTGTTTGTTACAGAACAGGAATGTACAAACTGAAGCTGCATCAAGAAAATAAAAAGATAATGTGATAATGTATGGTGTGGACATTACATGGATATGAAAGGAATGCAAGGATTTTTGCGGGTTTATGAAGATTACGTATGAATGTTTGGTATCTCCAATGAGTAGTCTAGGGTAATTATGTGTTTGTGTGTATGTATGTGTGTGTGGGAATGTTGTGTGTATATTGTGTAAAATGTCTGAGTAATTTTGATCTATCTACGCTTAAGAACGAACACCAGTTAGCTAGAATAGAAGTTCTACTTCTGTATTCAGCCTGGAATCTAGGTTGTACACTCTCACCAATTTTTCAGTGTCATCATAAGATTTGGTTAAAAGCCACCGTTTTATCTTAGCACGGGCTTTCCTGTGCGAGATTTTAGTAGTTTTTATAGAGTCTAGTAGGTACGTTGTTGAAAACAAAGAGATTAATATATGGAGGAAGACGGGAGGCAAATACCGTTCTTACATCCGGTAAGAGAGCGGGTTCCAGGAAGTTCAGATCTCTTCATGCACTTTATTTTCGTTGTTGTATTCCTACTACCTACTCTAGAGGTACAGTATTACTGAAGGTCTGACATTGCATTGAAACACTTCAAAAATCCAATCAATCATTATTCATTTCTTAAAAAAAACTGATCATTTCTTGCAATGGTTAATCAATAGTAGTTGTTATAATATGAGCAATTTTTACATTCAAAGAGGCAGAGTATGACCTCCTAATTTCATATGATTAGAGGAACAAAAGCCGAGATGTGCGCAATCAAAAGAACAAATAATGACTAATAATTACATTATTTCAAATATTATGTGTTAACTGTGAGGTTATAGGCTTTGAATAGCCCATGGAGAATAATTATTTTCATCAATTCCTTGCTATAGTTATATAATTAATTTAATTAGAGGGGCTAGTGTGTTCTTTGCCTTATAGAGACGAGAAAAGGTTGCTTGATATTATGTTATCAATATAAATAGTTACGTTTGCTCATACAGAGTTATTCAATACTAGCTGTGCCTGCGACTTCGTCCGCGTGGAATAATTGTTTTGGGCATCATATTTATTTTTGCAAACAACCTCTTCAGCTTTATAAATTATAGCTGTTACCCACGACTTGAACCGTTTTTGCAGCGCACGCAACGGAAACCTTCAAAGATGAATAATTTTCCCCGTTTTTTCCACATTTTCCATTGTTTCTCCGCTCCTATTAGTTGCAGCGTGATGTTATATAGCCTAAAGCCTTCCTCGATAAATGGTCTATTCAACATAAAAATAATTGTTCAATTCGTTCCAGTAGTTTTTGAGATTAGCGCGTTCAAACAAACATACAAACAAACAAACTCTTCAGCTTTATAATATTAGTATAGAACTATAGATGTGAGTATGGGAGTTGTTATGCAGATTTTGTTACACCATCAAAAACGTACTTATTAAAATTTGCCATAATTATGGAATATGTCAAGATGATTTGATGATACTAATATACAATGCTTGAGCTATTTTTCTCTTTTAAATAGATATTTGCCAGCAATTTAATCTCTATTCTATATTATACTCATATTTTTTAATAAACTGCACAAAATAAAAATAGTATGTTCATGCAAGGTTGCAAAGCCACTGGTTTCCTCCCGTCACTTCAAAATCAACTTGTTTTCGTATTACATATTTGCATATCCTGTCTGAACTGTATCTAAAAATCTTTGGACGAGTTATTTTATGAGTCATAATTAGTTTAAACAATTGTTTTTAAATTTCAATAAGTTTTTACATATTTTAAAATATATAATCCACTCCCGTCTCGAGTTGCATACCTCATTACTGGAAGTCTTGACTCCTCCGCAGAATTCATTAACTAGGGGAAGTGTGTAAGCCATTATGCTCTAGTAAATTTTCGAAAAATATCTAGCCAAAAATTGTTTAACTACAGCATTCATACAGATCGTAGCATCTAGAAGCTTTTATCTACAAAAGTACTGAAGCTACCACCACACTAAGCGCCGGCGTTGACCCAATAGCGTTTAAATCGTGAGCCATCAAAACCCATTGTCTCCGAGACAGTAAGGCCGCTGGAGACCAGTAGAGGCCACTTCTGTGCAGATGATGAGTGTCAGTTCAATACTCAGAGATTATTACTCGTAAGTATGACTCACAGGCATGAGGGTTTAACACGATGGATTGTGATTTGGGTGTGGAATGTGCTGTGTGTTTAATAAGCTCAAACGTAAGTAGTAGTAAAAGTAATAGTTGTAGTTTTCAAACGTATTTTTTGTTAGTAAAATCTAAGCAAGCTTCATGTTTTTAAAATCACTGCGTGAACCAATGCCTGTGTCAACGATTGCTGCATTTCGACTGTTTACTAACAGTTACGTTAGGTTCTTATTGTTAAGCCTGTGGAAGCGTATATA
The DNA here is from genome assembly GCA_964023185.1 of Macaria liturata. Taxonomy (NCBI): domain Eukaryota; kingdom Metazoa; phylum Arthropoda; class Insecta; order Lepidoptera; family Geometridae; genus Macaria; species Macaria liturata. The sequence goes on along the minus strand of OZ026815.1, from coordinate 12,750,632 downwards.
TGTATAGATTAGATCTGCGCAAGACCAGAACGAGTCTTACAAGAAGAAAGCGTTAACAGACTGACGATGATGATGATAATGATGATTCAACCAATGATAGGACGCGTTCTGATGCTTTTTACATAGTAGATATGGGTTCATGTCTGACTACAGCTTGCCTGATATTAAGCTTCATAGCTGTCTAGGCTGTATTCATGTTGACGCTAAGGGATCTTATATTATTTCCCAGACCTTGAGTTCATATTTTGGTAATTGCAAACGAATACCCCATTGAGCAGCCTGATTTCGTTTATTTAGAGCTGAGATAGGATCATGTTCTTGAGATGATTGACGTCCGAGTGCTTGAAGACGTGACTGAGAGCCGCAACAATAGGTTCGTATCTAGTTGAAGGGCAGTAATGGTACAATATAGGTAGGTATCGGAAGAATGTGCGCCGGCGCCGAACTATGCTGATTGCGACACGATTTTGATTTAGTTTTGTAACGTTGTTGAACATCTATCAATCAAACTTAAAGCAATTGTGATTTTATGATTATTTTTGTATTTGAAATATCACTTACCTGTATTAGAAAAGACAATGCGGTGGATCAGGTTCTCACATAAATGTCTGCCCGTTTGTATAGGTACTTATACTATTATCACTAAAGAATACATACTTGATCATATTAACCACTAACAACACTATTAAATTTCGACACCAGAGTTGGCCACTCTCATTCGTTAAAAAGAATATTAAATACTGGTAGATTCTGATTGATACTGTGGTCTTGGTTTATTATTTTAGTATATTAAACATCCTTCATCGATCAAGATCTTGTTAAGTTTATCATAAATGTTATCTTTACAAATAGCAGATTGAATCAGAGCCATATTCTAAAGGACATTTACAGTAACAATGGCTCTTTAACTATTTTTTATGTGCGTATCACCTACTTTTAAGACCTGAAGGCATAATTAACCTTAAACTTCCTCCAAATCATCGGAAGACCATTAACGCCTCCTTCCAAATGCCACTGCTGCCTGCAGGCGTCGTCAAATTGCCTATTTTTTTTTTTTTTTTTTTTTTATTAATGGACTCTGCGGCACCGCCGCAATTTTGCCAATGTCACGTCACAAGGGGGTCAAACGCTTATCTTATTAGCCAGTAAAAATAATTAACATTTGATCGGAGCGGAATTACTAACTTATTTGAAATTTATTGAGCTTATTTGAGTGTTAACACAATACATATATACAAGCATAATTACAATTTTATTTTATTAGAGACAATAAAATGATACAAAATATATACAAAAGGAGAATATACAAGGGGAAGAAGATTGGAGAAGTTACAAGGACGAGGGACAGCATCTGGGATTTTATCATACAGTGAGCAGCGCAACCTTGGACAGCTAAAGAAAATATGATCGGTGGATCCTTCCTCTAAACCACATTCACATAAGGAGTGGTCACGAACTTTGATTTTGGAGAGAAAGACAGGGGTACAAGCATGACCCAACCGTAGGCGACATATTGTGGAAGTGGCTTGTTTATTTAATTTTTTGAATTTTGAGAACCAGGGCCTGATAGGGATTTCTGGTTGTAATTGTCTGTAAAATTTGCCAATAGAAGATGGATTGTGCCAGAGAGTTTGCCAAGAATGGAGAAGTTGAGTTTTGCAAGATGTTGAGAGGTCATGACTAAAAATTTGATAGTGATCTGTATTGCCCAGGGATGAAGCTTGTTTGGCAAAAGAATCAGCATTTTCATTGCCAGGGATACCAATGTGGCCCGGGATCCAGGCAAGAGCTACTTGAATACCTAACAAATGACATTCAAACAGTTTATCTTTAATTTGAAATATGATTGGGAATCTTGACTTGGAGCGAAAGGGGTTAGATTTAATAGCTTGTAAGCAGCTAAGTGAGTCTGTCAATATTAGGGCTTTAGTAATATTATGCGAGATAACATATGTGATGGCCTCGAGGATGGCAGTTGCCTCTCCAGTAAATACTGAAGTAGTTGGAGGGCATTTTTGACATAAGGCAATTTTGTACCTAGGGATCCAGACAGCAGTCCCAACATCATTGCTTTCATTAAATTTGGATGCATCAGTAAATAGCATAAGCCAGCCTTGCCAAGACTTATCAATGAGGCATGAGAATAATTTACCTGGTTCCAAAGTGTCCTTGTTAATGCCTAAATTTAGGATTATTGTTGGCTCAAAAATTAGAGCTTTATATCTAGTGAGGAACAAGGGATTAATGGGAAATTGGGCTACAGGAGGGGAGAGAGAGTACCAATATTTGGAGAAGCAGTGAACAATTGAGGGAATACTATTAAGTCGTTGATTATGATCCGAATAAATAAGGTTGTGAAGTTTTTCTAGAGAGAAGAAGAGGGGATGATTGGAGTTTTGTATAATACGAGTGAAAAATCTGTCTGCTAAATATTGTCTGCGTAAATGTAGGGGGGGTTCACCACACTCTACTTGCATGGCATTAATTGGAGAGCTTTTCATGGCACCTAGGATGATGCGGAGACATTTAGATTGTATTTTGGATAATTTAGCAAGAGATGATTTGGATCCAGAAGAGAACAGGAAAGAAGCGTAATCTAAATGACTCCTAACTATTGCATTATAGAGAAGTTTTTGGGAAAAAGGATGGGATCCCCACCAGACACCAGAGAGAGAACGAAGGATATTAATATTTTTCTCACACTTTTGAACAATATAGTCAATATGGTCCACCCCTGAGAGTTTTTTATCTAGCCAAACACCAAGATATTTACAGGAATTTTTTTGAGGAATGATATCATCCTCATTGTAAATGAATACTGAAGGAACGTTCCTTTTTCTGGTAAAGAGAACTGAGCAACTTTTTGATGCAGATATGCTTAAACCATGGTCAAGTAGCCATGAATTAAGGTACACCAGGGCATTGTTTATGTTTTCCTCGATATTACCAATACTTTTGGAGGAACAGTAAAGTGCTAGGTCATCAGCATATTGGAGAATGTTACAGTAGGGATTAACAGAGTTTTCCAAGTCAACTGTATAAAGGCTGTACAAAAGAGGACTCAGGACTGAGCCTTGTGGTAGACCCTTCCAGAGAGTTCTGGATGTAGAGTGAGCTGATGATGTTTTAGTTCTAATTGTAACATGTCTCTCCATTAGGAAGCAGCATATGAACTGAACCATCTTCGGAGATATACTTAGCTGTAACAGTTTTGCTCTAAGTACAGGGAGAAGAACATTATCATATGCTGAGGCAATATCGAGAAAGACTGCCAAGAGGTATTCATTTTTCTTAAAAGAGACTAAGATATCTGTGGTTAAAATGGATAGGGGGTCTAAAGTACTTGAATTTTTTCGAAAGCCGAATTGTGATTTTGATAGGAGATTTTTGTTTTCTGAGAACCATTCTAATCTATTTTTGATGAGTATTTCAGTAATTTTACAAGTTACACAGGAGAGAGCTATGGGGCGGAATGAGTTTGGATTGTTGGAAGGTTTTCCTGGTTTAAGAATAGGGAGGACTATTTGTGTGCGCCAGGTTTCAGGGACACACCCACTTTCAAAGAATTGATTAATCAAGAGAAGTAAGCAAAGTTTGGCTTGTTGTCCTGCTTTAGTAATAAAAGAATACGGAAATCCGTCTATACCAGGTGTGGAGTCACTCAAGCCAGACAAAGCTATTTGAAATTCTTCAAGAGTGAAGGGGGAGTCAAAATGAGTTGATGAGGAACAAAGATTAGTTGTTAAAGGAGGACAGGTCTGAGGGACATAAGGGGGGGCCAATTTATCAGAAAATGCTTCCAGCCAGGATCATTGGATGAAGAATCTGGATTTGAGAAGGATCCTCTAAATCGACGAATTTGTCTCCAGACTAATGCCGACGGGGTAGATGGAGATAAACCTTCACAATATTGTAACCAACCTGCTTTTTTCCTAGACTGGAGAGTTCTTGTGCACTTGGCTGAGGTTTTTTGAAAAATAAGGAAGTTTTCTAGGGTCATTGAGGCATTATAAGATTTTTCAGCTGCTTTACGCTCTTTGACCATTTTAGAGCAGTTATGATCCCACCAAGGAGGAGAAGCAGGTCCCTGATTGGGGGTTTTAATGGGGATACTGGGGTCAGCTGCTGATTGGATAGATTGAATGAGATAAGAATATATACTCATTTGATTGTAATTATTTATGGAAGGTAAAGAAGAGAGTTTGTGATCTAAAGAGGATGAGTATAATTCCCAATTAGCTGCAGAGAGCCTATATTTTAGTAAGGGGGAGGGAGGGGGAGGTAAAGTTACTTGGAGGGAAAGGTTAATTTGTATTGGGAAGTGATCACTACCATGTGTGAGGGGAAGGACTCTCCAGGAAAGAGAAGGGAGAAGGGAAGGGGAACATAATGTGAGGTCAACAACCGAATTAGGATTTTGGAGAGGGTAAGGTCGACGAGTGGGAGATCCATTGTTTACTAGACACAGATTTAAGTCATGAATCATATCTAGTACACGATGGCCAAATGAGTTACTCTCATGTGACCCCCAAAGGGTATGCTGGGCATTGAAATCACCCATGAGGATTATAGGAGCAGGGACAGAAGATATTATATTAACTATATCAGTGATATGGTATGGTTTGGGGTGAGGGATGTATATACAGACAAAAGAAATATTAGATGAGCGTACAGCCACTGCATTCAAGTCTGGGCTGACAGTAGGGAGAGTAATTTGTGAATAGATCAAGTTATGTTTGATAAAAATTGCACATCCAGCAGCTCCGTCCTGACGGTCGTCCCGGAGGGCAAAGAAACCTGGGACTCGATAGCGAGCCCCAGGCTTGAACCAAGTCTCCGCGACAGCCACCAGGAAGGAGCCACTTATACGGATGAGGTAGGAGAGTTCAGGAATCTTTCGACGAAGACTCCTGGAGTTCCATTGGAGGATTGGCAGACAATCCATCGTTGGACAGTAGGGTTGTGAGTTGGTATATCATGTGGGCAGCGTGGTTCGGTAATTGGAAGGAATTTTGGGAAATGATACTGATGATAATAGTGAGGAGTTGAGTCAGTAGATCATTTTGGGGATGGGAAGAAGATTGGAGAGTATGACCATTAGGGAGTGAGGATATTTCTGGGCGGATAATAGCACTGTGGGCAGCCTTATCGTAAGACTTGCCAAGGGGAGCTCTCGGGGGCGAATTGCGTGTCACAGTCTTATTATAGGAGATAATTGCAGGGCGGGACTGTGAAGCATGTGATTGGGACGACTCAGGAACAGGTCTAGATGGAGATGGGGCTGACTTAGTTACTTCATTATAAGTCCTAGCAGGTTTATATATTGATGAAGCCTCATGGTATGAAATTCTGTCACGGGCCATAGCAGCCTTAATAGACTTCTGCCTGGCGTGCTCTGGGCAAGTCCTGTCAGTAGCAAAATGTAGCCCAGAGCAGAGCAGACATTTGGCCTGTGATGCCAGCACCTTACAATGTTCACCAATGTGGGGTTCCATACATTTATAGCATTTTGGGGGGGATCGGCATTGAGCCTTGACATGGCCAAATTTACAGCAGGCTAAGCATTGTATGGTGGGAAACTCATACATCTCTACCTTCATAGAAGAGTAAAAAGAGTATATGTTATTGGGGAGTTGTTGCCCTCTGAAAGTTAAGACTACAGTCTGAGTAGGTTCCCAAGTAGTTTCATTATCCTTTTTAACTTTTCTATTTAGTCTCCTGGCTTTAATAACATATGCAGAGTTATTGGGGACTTCAATAGAGTTCGAGAATTCTTCCATGGGTAAATCCACAGGGACACCACGGACTACTCCCATTCTTGTAACATTATATGTTGGTATGGAAGCAATATATTTGTGTGTTGCTAAAAGGGGGCACTTCAGAAAGCTATTTGCAGCCTCAAAGGTTTTGAACTGTACAGATATCTTGTTTCTGCCTACTCTTTTGACACCATCACGACAAATGTTGTCTATTTTATTTTTGTGTAGGAACTGACCAAACTTAATAGGACGGAAAGTGATCCCTACTGTTGGGTCAAGCTCTTCCCTAGATACATGAATTATAAAGGGGCTTGAGTCTGTTTTTTCATATTCCTGGATGCCCATAACGGATATGGCGGGGTGAGTGTAAATTGTTTGCGCTGAAGGCTGCACTGCATCACTATCTGCATGTATCTTAGCGTATGGGCCAGTACGAGCCTTCACCATTGACTCAGCTGGGCGTTTTTTCCCTACATTTTGAGAAAGTATAGCCACCGGAGGAATGTCCGGCGGCACATCAAAATCATCATCTGAATCAGGGGAAATGGTATCCATTTCCCCTGATTTAAACTAAAAAAATAAGAAAAAAACTAACCAGTCCAAAGTTTGTTATATAAAAATACAAAATAAGCTCAAGTAATTATTAATTAAAGGAGTAATAGAATATTTCTAGGCGCGATCGCGGAACCACGTTTGTCACCTTGCATCCACAACAATCGACCACCGTCAGCAAATTGCCTATTTGAATGTTATAAAACGTTATTGTTGATGGAAAACTATAACTTGACAGGCTATTGTAAAATTTGGCAATGACAAGTCGCTCACAGAATATATGAAGCGAGCTATTTATTGCGGTAGACTTATCAGGCAAAATAATATTGAAGTGGGTGATCAAGAAGTTCATCCTCATTACTTTTTAAATAAGATAGAAAGTGCATTTTATAGTTATAGGTAGGCAAATCCTCATAAATTTAGTTTATAATTGCAAGTGCAGCTACGGCTTACTAATAGAAACGGATAGGTGCATACAAAGTCAGGTATAAAACCCTAGGTTAACAGGTGCAGTTACAGTTTGCAGTGAACTGCAGTTACGGCGACTTATTCATTCGTCATAAAAAGTTTAATATAAATAAATTATTTCAATTTTCTGTGTTTTTTTATGTAACAAATCAATCATACTTATGCTATGAGGCAAATTAATCCTCTTAAGGTTATGCGTGACGACCACCATGAAAATTGAAGATGTGAATCTTTCGTTATGGTTGTTGTAATTTGTTTAGCCACAATGATTCAATGTAAACAATTGCCAGCGAAGTCGAGAAATAGCCGAGATTTTCCGTCTAGTTGTCGGTAAGTATGTGTCTTTGTTAGATTCTACCTTCCTGGTTACGAATGGGGAATTAGCGCGATTTTGATGGTTAATTCGCTTACAGGTAAAAAAAACGGCAACAGTAATGACCATAGCGACCTTTGCTTGTGATTAGAAAAAACATGTTGTAGTTTTTTTCCAGGAAGTTTATGGTTTTTTAATAGTTTATTAAGTACTTGACAATATTGTCATAACACCAAGAGAAAATTGCTGAACAATAATCATGATGATACAGGCTACATTTGGAATACTTCCAGATTATTGGATCTAGAAATCTGATACTTTATTGAAGTACAAGGTGAACCACAAAATTCACAAAATATCAATTAAGTATAATCATATCAAGATCAAGTATAAAGATGCTCATTATATTATGTAAGTAAGTACATAATGCTATAAAAGTAACTAAGAGAAATAAAGTGATTTCCTTGAAAACCCTCATTATGCTTCAAACACGCGGTTATTACTCGATATTTAGGTTAATTTTGTTGTTATAGTAACATCATACAGTTTGTAAAGTGGTTTCAGAACCTTGTTATAGTTTTGTGCCTTGAATATTATTATTGGACTTGTGGATGTTATGTGGTTTTGTCCGCATAAAATGAGGATGCAAGTAATTTAACTTTCCAGATCAAAATAAGATTATAAAATAAACAAATATACATTTATTAGAACCTCTATGCTAAAGCTCATTATGATTTGTTGTTCTTTATGGAACTAAAAATAAATAACACCAACAATAATAATGATGATCTTAGAAAAGCATTTTGGAGAAGTTGATGATGGTATTTTTTTTTTACAATTTTTTTTTATCAAGTTTTTTAACAAATATTTTGATGGTAAATTAACATAACTAATATCAATGCGTAATCCTTCTTCTACTTGACTACAAAATTAAATAAATGATAAATTTAAATATTAAACAAAGCATTTATTGTAGGAAATATAATATTAATTATGGTATTATAAAGTAATAAAACAAATAGCAATTAGGAAACAATGTATGCCTCGTGAGGAGCGGCCGTGCCGCGGCTGTCGATCAACTGTGATCACAGCGTGGTTTATTTACAACCTGCGAATTAACATTTTTGATGCGCAGCACATGGGACTGTGGACTTGACACACTTCTCTTTAAATTATGGTAACACATAATCCAAGTTGTTATTTTGTTTTATATATCGAATAATATGTAACGACTGGAATTATAGGATTCCAAAATTTATATTTTGAGTAATGTTTATTTAATATCGTCATCATTATTATCATCATCAGATTGCCTTATACTTTGATAGCCATAATTTTCCTCTAGTTTAGGTGATTTTCATGTAATGAGTATAAAGAAAAAGGCATTCAAAATTGTAAGAAAGTTTCTTCCGTGAATCTAGCACATTTAGTAATGTTCTCTTATAACAAAACATTAATTACAATATATCCATCACCACATCATTATTTCGTCTCAAGTCCCCACACTACGTGGTATACCGGCAACAATTACCCACACAAAGCATTTTACGGTTCACGCCCAAACGGCGCACAATAAACTTGCCATTTCTATTGATATCATAACAAATATTTAATAACAAGGAAGAATTAATCTTCCTGCCATAAAGACACCATTCATTATGCATGGCTGAGCGCACGAAGCGAATGAAGCAAAACTAATAACTCTTTGTTGCTCTTGGATAGATGCTCTTTTGGGTCTATATTTTCACGTAAGTATCCTATTGTAAATTTCGGCAAAAAGATGGGTACTGCCAATTTAATTGTTATTTAAGTTAGACCTGCAATAACATTAAGGTAAATATTCTTTAGACAATCTAAATAAGGAAATGTTTTTTAAACGAAGAGAGTAAACCAAAAAATAAATTAGTTATGAATTAAATTTTATAGTATAGAAATAAGACTGAAAGAAGAGGGTATTCTGAACGGACAAAATGATGACTATAAAATTTAGAAACAGTCAGTCACAAGCAGATTGAAGTCTAAGATTCGTGTTAGTTATCAAAGTTATAGCAATGACGTCATTACGTGCATTAGTACAGATTCCTCGTGTTATTATGTAATTGATGTTATTAATTCTGTTTGTATGTATAATTAATGTATGTATAGGTGATCCACCTAGGGCCCAGTTCAGGGTGACTTTTTGTTACTTTACCCTTGTTATTGTATATCGTGTAATAGCTTATTCGAGATGACATAACATTGCATCTTCTGAGCAATTGTAGGGTGACATTGATTAGGAGGTTAGAATATTTATTAGAAATTAATAGATTGCTTCGTGCTGATTTTATTCAAACTTGAGCTTATTGAGCGGTAAAACATATTTTAAAATTTATTTCAGTTGTTTAGAAGTATCTATGGAACTAATATAAATCGATTTTATTCTATGTTTCAAACTATAATAAACTTTATTCCCAATATAATCGCAATAAATATGTAAATACATAATAATCAAACAAAACTTACAAGGTGCAGTTAATCCCTTAGTATTATTTAACACTTTAAGTAAATGAAATCTTCTTCTAAAGCGTTATATTTGAGGTAAGCAGCCATTAGTAACAAATTAGTCAGAGTACCTTCCATTGAGCGCTGGTTGGTTCGAAGGTAAATATTACCTAATTTTGGAACTCAAGAACATCTTTAGTAAATAGTAGATCGGAAGTATTGAGTTTTATGTAATTTTCCGGCGCCAAACAAGGGAACATGTACGATGACGATTTTTTTAAATTTAAAATGCAAGTAAAATAAATATCTGGCAGTAAAAAATACAACATGATAAAATTTAGCACTGAATACGAGTATATGCCTAAGAAAAGAGTTAACGCGCTCGATTTTTCATAAAAATGTATTACTTATAGTTATGTTACAAACCTACATACACATACGTTTAAAAATCGTAAAGTTCTTTCAGTCGTATAAAATCATTCTGTCAATCGTAGAATCTCTAACTTACTTAATATATAGTACTTTCTTAATAAGGGGTCGTCCATTAATCACGTGAGGCTCGAAAGGGGGGGGGGGAGGGGTCCATAAAAAAGTCACGAAATATCACAAGGGGGGAGGGGGGGTGTAGTGACATATCACGTGTATTTATTTTTTCGACAAACGCGCGAAAAGCAAAAACAATCTGCAGGTCCTGTAACCTTTCTGTTTACCGCTAGGCATTATTGTTATATTTTATTTGAATAAAAGTAGAAAATTCAGATTCTTTGTAGGTCTAAAAATACACGTGATATATGGGGGGGAGGGGGGGTTAATCATAAACATCACCATGTATCACCACGGGGGAGGGGGGGTTAAAAAATGCCAAAAAAAACATCACGTGATTAATGGACGGCCCCTAAGCGAATTCTTTGACAAAAAGGTGACAAGATTTTTGCTTTGATTTATTTTCTTTGCAAAAATACATTCTTGGAGAGCTCTTTGAATAATAATATGTATAATGGATTAAGTATTTTAGTCAACAAGATTACTATCCATCCATGTAGGGTCGTATCATCCAATCATCTCGTCGGGACGAACAAACGATATGAATCATTTATATCACCATACATGGCTTGCTACAGAATTAACAAGAGATTGCGTAATTTAATGGCTAGCTAATATAGAGGTCCTTTTATATCTATGGTGTAGACAATACCGTATCTTGGAAGTTAATTCTATAAATAAAACACATTTTACAGTCAGGTATTTAACTACTAGTTCTGAAGTGAAATGAGGCACTGGCCTAAGATGGAGCAAGCTTGTTCTAAAATGAAACTGAATAATCTCAAGTATAATAACCAGCAAAACTTTACATTAAAAATATCAAAATTATGTCTGAATAGTCATTTTAAATGAAAGTATGATCTCTTGACTGAGTATGAGAGCAACCTTACGGGGGGGGGGGACCTGGCATTCATCACGATATGTTTGTCTAAGAGTAGTTACTTACGGTTCTCAGTAATGAGGGATTAGATTTAACTATTTCTACACCACGGCATGTGCCTAGTACGTTCTATATCTGTAAATATAAATGTACCTATGTATGTACAAGTTGTTACATAGAACATGTAAATGTGTATCGTCTGCCTGCGTGCCTACATAATTACTGCGTTTTCCTGTTTATACTAGAACTAATTGCCTAGTAATTTACATATTGGTCTATTGGATTTAATCTCTGACTCGATAACATTTTAAGGTTTTCGGAAACTAAAATCGTCTTCTAGATTTTATGTTTCAGTATGTTGCTAACATTCCAGCAGATTCACAATATATGAGACCAAATCTCTTGATAGTTACCTTCTCTCTCTCTCTCTCTCGTCGTACTTACATATTTCCTCATTACTGAGGGTCGCGACTCCCCCGCAGAATTAATCTCGTTAGGGGACTTCTCTTGGGCAGATACATCGTGGTGGGCACCCAGGTCCTCCGGAAGACACATGTCCTCGGATATGGTAGTCCTCGAACATGTCGGTTCCCTCACAATGTTTTTCTTCACCGTTACCTTATGTATCTACGAGTACATATGTTATGTACTTATGGCATATTTGTAACTACTAGGAAACAAAACCAAACAATATAATTATTCTTGTATCTGTAAAATTCACTAAAAGTAATAACAATCAACATATTTACCCAATAATTACACGTCAAAAATAGCAGAGTCCAGTGGAATTTACCATTAGCTAATCTCCCATGTTCACGTAAACATTACAAGTAGCATTGTATGTTTATATCTGTTATCTCGCTCCCACGCAATGTTTAGCGGTCTAATACAGAAGTTCACACATCGCTCGAGTGTCGGTAATACAATGAGATAACAAGTACAATCGCTTTTGTGAAGCCATCCTTCAAAGTAGTCGTAAAGTTAGGATAAGTTGGTGTCGTGGGATGACAGCAGAGGTGTAACTTAGAAAATAAGTTTTGTGGAGGTTTTAAGGGATTAAAACCTACTGTATGTTTATATATGCATTGTTAAAATAGTATATAACTTTCAATAATAGCTACGTATATGACAATATGAAATAAAAAATAAACTATATATCTGTGTTTTAATTTGCTAAGTGTAGGTTTAATAGATAAATAAATAATTCTATATCTGTTGTATAATCACAATAATCTAACTTATGCATCTAAAGCTAGGTATTTCAAACACATACGTTTCTTTACAAATAATATTTAGCGATAGTGTGTCCTCTCTCCTCTCTGTTATCTTAAATTATATGCAAAAAATTATATTTAGGGTTACAACGGTTTATGATCATCATCATTTACATCAAAACATCGAATGTTGTTGAGCATAGGTCTCTCTTATACACCACTTATCCTGGCCCTGTACAGATTTGTGTTCCTTCACCAGTCAGACAAATGTAAATTTAAGTGTAGCAAGTTGTCTCTCTGCCAGCTATATATTGGCACTAAGCAGCCTTGCAGGTTGTATGTCCGGGCCAAGTATTAGTGCGCATTGTCTCCAAATACTGCTTATTTATAAGATTGGAGGTTGATAAGTACCTCCATAGTTCCATACTACTTAAGATATTGTATGATAATTATGTCTACATTGGCTGACTGCTTATCCCACTAACATTACTGACGTGAAATGTTGTGAGTAAGTTTGTATTGTTGTCTTTTCTTCAAGCTTAAACGGCTTAGCAGTTCTATTGAAATTGGATATGGAAGAAGATCAGAAGCATTTTTTTAGATTAACACTTCATAGTATAATATGCACGCACAATCCACAAATACAAGAAAGGACAATTAAAGTCTATTCTATACAAAGTTTTATTCGTATGTTCTCCTTCAAGATAAAATTCATAAAATAAATTCATGATGTTATCCATAATTCAACCGAAAATGGACGTCTCAGATCACGAAGATAATCATAATTTATCATTAAAACAACCTTCAGAAGCTTACATTCTCATGAATATGCCCATGCCCTATTTTAGTTAAGATACACCATAGATAACCATAGAAATATATCTTGCCTTTTACAACATTTCTTTCGCAAACTTGGTCCATGGAACAATTGCTTAGAGTTTATAAACCGTTTAACAAAATAATGGCCTTGGTAAAATCCAGACATAAAGTCAATTCACACAAATAAATGGTAAAGTTACCGTCCATTGTTTTTAAGCGTCTTCTTTTATATATTGCGTTATAGAGTACTGTTTTAGTCACATGGACATAAGTTAATTATTGTGAAGTGTAATATCGCTAAACTCTGCGTAAGATTACGCAAGCCATTGTCGACGTGGGACACTGTTGCAAACTTACTGCTGTTATTAAAGGTTAAATGGAGAAAGAATAACCTTGAATTGTTATTTTATTATTAAACAATAACTTTATAATTATGTAATAATCTGTGATCAAGGAATTTGTTTAAGATAAATAGTTGTACAGATAGTATTTAAATTTTCACACTGAAAAAGTCTTTCCCAGCGCGCTTTGTATAGTTTTTATAATAAAATATTGTTAACAAATAATTGTATATTCATCTTGGTTGATAAAGGAGGCAATTGAGCACTTTAGTTTTTAATAAATGGTTTCAATCAATCAATCAATCAAATATACTTTATTGTACACCAAATAAAAAGAACATATTTAACATAAAGGTGGAAGGCAACCAGGGACATTGGGCGACCTTATCACTAAAGTGATCTCTTCTATCTTTCCATGGTTTCCTGTAAAATTAAAGAGATTAATCTATCTTGCCTGTAGATGCAGTCGACTGAAAATGTACTACATGACACACAAGCTCCGCTTAAGTTCCTAGTGTTAAAAAAATATTGTTTTCTCATATAGCTAGTTTTGACATATCTGGTTTCTCAGGAAGGACGCCTATACCTAGCGGTAGGTTGACAAGAACTGATGATGATGATGATGATGATTAGTTGAATACTTGACTGTCATATTGTAAAAATACTGTTTGAATATTTGCAAGATTCCCACGTAAATGTTGTAATGTAAGTAATACAACCTACATGCTCCGTGATTGGCCAACTGCTTGTAATCATTCTATTAGTGATCATCATCTCAAGCTCATTACATTACTTGAACAAATTGCGCGGTTTTTTAAATCAATTGAACATAATCAGCGTCTTATTGAAATATAAAAAAAATATTGGTGCATTTAAATTGATTTTTCGCGTGTGATGGGTTAGTTTATTATAAATTCTTATGTGTGTTGTATATATACTTATTATAGAGATACAAATTGATTTCATAAGTTAAACTAGTGATACTATGGTGGCATTTGAAAGCCAATCCAATTCAAATTAATGTTAAGGTTCCTGTAGGCAAGCGTGCTACATCTTAAACTCAGTAACACAAACACAGTATACACAGTGGGCTGTATAGTTAACCGTTAGTCTGTAAAATGTAAAAATTCGGGCTGTTATTTCTTGAGGAACAATAAAAAATACATTAAAATATTTAATTATCTTTATTTTATTTATTAGGTTCTTTGTAGCCTAATACTAAGCAAACGCTTGAATTAATTAATTACAAAACTCAACCGCAAAATGTAAGCATATCCATTTCAGACCAAAACAAAAAAAAACTTAACAAAATTAATGTCATTACCGTAGTGTCTTTAACTGTGTGACATTATGAGCTAGGTCAGCCTTCCGTTCAGTAAGAGTAAAGACAGAGTGGGTCAATAAAGCGGCCATTGTGAGGCATGGTATCGGTATGGGCAGGAGGAACAATGTTCGGATGCTATTTGTCCGCCCGGGGCTGGTCAGGGGCGCAAGGTTAGGATAGGAACCATGATTTTTCCATAGGCTTTCTGTTTACTTAGCTGCCTCTTTAAATAAAAATATATTTTAGGACATTTCATCCAGCTCCATCTAACCTCATACTTCTTCTTCTTATCGAATGAGAGTGGCCAACTCTGGTGTTGAGAATTTTTAAACCGCCCTAAGGGCCTCTGACATGGCTTAACGACTACCGAACTAGCTTAACAGCTCGCTTCCGTGGACCGGACGACTGGTTAAATTGTAGGTCTCATACAATTTAACCAGTCGTCCGATCCACGGAAGCGCCCAAAATGGAATGCCACATTTCGGTAGCCCATCCGCGTACTGACCGAAAAGTGCCATTAAAATAACATTAAAAATGTTTTATTGCACACACACAATTTCTTATGGTACGTACTAATTAATAATTAAATGTATAAATGCAGTGATTATTAAAAACCAAACATGTTGTAAACTTTATTATGGTTAGTGTAAAGAAGCGCTCGTGGCTCAGCTAATGGAGGTATTAGTACCAATCATTGCACTTTGTTTGAGATGTACTGCAACACATCATACGCATGTAGTATTATATATCATAACACATCATGTATCAAGTATTTAGATATACGCTGTTTCAGTGAGTTCAGCGTTATAAACGTTTTCGTATTGTATTATACTTTATGTAAGGTCTTCTCAGAGACCTTTAGGCTGATCTGACTACTCCAGAGTTATGAAAAGTTAAAAAACGGAATTCGTTCATAATTATGATAAAGATGTTATTTAAAAAAATAGGAATTAATTATAGCACAGGGCTCAAAATAAGTTTAATTAACATTAAACAAGTATGTACATATAAAATTTGATATACTTACTTACAAGTTGTCCATAAAACTTCCATCACGTGGCCACCCCACAGATCTGTTACTGTCAAGGTTTGCGCAAGTGTTTAATTGTTCCATTCTTTACCGCCAGGGGGCGCGGATGTTGAGAAACGCTGGCTTCTAACAACATTATCAGGATGCATCTATGGAGAATTAATTAATAAATAGGTCATTAACGTAAAGTTGAGAATGTTAAAAGACAATGAAAAGCTTATTTCACTACTTGCTACTTTGACTTGACTTGCTATCCATAAAGGAAAGTCATTTAACGCATAAATACCTACATATTCACGTATTTCCAAAATAGGCTGAAGAAAATAAATGTTGTTTGGTTGTAACAACTTTAAATTTTATTCAATTTTGTATCAATTAACACCTATCATGCACGATTACTCAAAATCATTGGAAGCATACCCACAAAGAACACTATTAATCGATTAAATGCTATTTCAGGTGTTAGATATAAATATTTGTTACGGAAAACTGCAATCATGCAGGAATGTGTTGACGCAGAACCAGCAGGTTAGATTAGATGTTTCATTTACATACAATAGGTGTGAACTGTTCAATCAACAGCAATTTCGTAAAAAAATGTGGAAAATCACGTAAATCTATATGATTCACGAATAAGTTAAGAAGTTCTTGAGTTTCATGTTAATATTTCAAACGAGCTATTGTAAGAACTATTTGATACGGTCAATTAAAACAACTGATGAATGTTATATTGAGATGTTTTTTTTGCCAAAACGTTTAATTTTATTAGCGTTTTAAGATTTCATTCGAAGTATATATATTATATATATTTGAAGAAGTATGAGTACATACTTGTACCTTTAAATTATGGATAAACCTTTTCCAGTTACGATTAAACTTGAATCCAGGTTGCTTCAAGAGTAGGATAAATATATAAGCATGTAAATATTATATGTTACTAACTTACGCTACTTATGAACATCATTAAAACTTGACCTATATAAACTGAGACTTTGAAGGCACGTTTAGGAAACAAAAGGCTGTCGATCTCCATCTTGACCGACACAAGAAGAGCGGAGTCGTGATCGATGCGCTCTTCAGTGTGTATTACAAAGAGGGCACAGATTGACCAACATGTTGAGATGAATCAATGAGTGTTATCAGATAGATCGGCTATCATCGGACGTGGCCGGACTGCCCGCGGCGCAACAACGTGCTGGGATCGTGGCATAGACTTCTACGTTTAGATTATGTTATTTAATTTAGTAGTAACTGAAAATTTTAATTATTATTTTCCGTTGATTTTGAAGTTTTAG
Organism: Macaria liturata; assembly: GCA_964023185.1. Lineage (NCBI taxonomy): Eukaryota > Metazoa > Arthropoda > Insecta > Lepidoptera > Geometridae > Macaria > Macaria liturata. Next base: position 12,733,613 of record OZ026815.1, on the reverse strand, counting down.
CATATGACTACAATTATTGATATTTGGGCAATTTTTTATTACGTTTTCATAAAACTGAGTTTTAAATAGTATGTAAATATCAGCAACGCCTTGCGGAGTTACCCGCTAATCCGGCTTCAAAAGTAGCCTATGAATGAGGGAGGTATTCCGGGTCTAAACTTCCATATAAAACTTCATAATGTAACGTACGTATGTACTATACACACTTTGATCTCTCTAATATATTGGTGAATTGGGATGAGATAGTGCGTTAAATTGTCAACAAACGCACAGAGAAGTAAAACTACCATTTTAAATCTAGGCATAGGCATAATCTACTGGAGATAATCTAAATCTGAGTAATAATGCCACGAGACATCCATTTCGTAACATTTAAGTTCAGTTGATTGAGACGTTATTGTGTTAAACGATGTGTAATCACTGTTACACTACACTGGATCAATTACTTTTATTATTTGTTTAGTTATTTTAATTCTATTTGACAACCTCCAACAGAGTAAACTAGTATGCCCATTTGACTATTTAAAAAAGAATACTGCTGCTCAATGTTCCTGTAATATCAATTTATTTTGTTTTCATATGCTTTAAATATCAAAAACCAATAAAAAATCTAACGCATGGAAAGAAAGATGTAGAAAATCACAATGAACATTTATTAATTCGAATTAAGTCGTAAATCTGATTCTGAGTTTCATTGAAATCGAAATAATAACGAAACTTGATTGTACCTATACACTTACTCAATATCCATTTTTTCTAGCATTTATAAAACAGTTTATCGACGGTTTGAAAATTCTCGACACCAGAGCTGGTCACTCTCATACGAACTTATTTAATTTTACCTATTTCCTAAAAGTTAAACATAGTACAAAATGGCTATCGTGGGTTTATGTACAATCTAGTGTTATTAAGGACATGCATTAAAAACTCATTGTTATTTTTTACATCGCGTGAGCAAAGATAGTGATCAAATTACCAAGACCTAGGCTTGTTACCTATTTACCTGTAAAAATACAGTAGGTAAGCATCACAAGTAAAAAATGTTGATAACTAGTGGATGCCCACGGCTTCGCTCGCATTATTTTAGGATAAAAAGTAGCTTATGACACTCCTAAGACCGCATACTACCAACATACCAAAAATCATGACGATATTGCTATACAAATTATTATTGCGACTTATCAAATAATGTGGAAACTAGGTACACGAGAAAAATAAGGACGAGTCTTGAAATAAAAATGGTAAAAATATACTTGATTAATTATTTTTATTGATTAATTAGTTCAATACCCAAACATCATTGTATTTGTGGTTGCACAATAGTAGACAGGCGCCAGCTTTTTGCAATGGACGTACTCAGGCAATGTAGCGATGAATATTAAAATAAGCTTTTTTGAACCATTGGAATTAAATAAAATGTTATGATCAAATTGAAATAGTTATAAACTCATTCTTCTTCTTATCAAATGAAAGTGGCCAACCCTGTTGTCGAGAGTTTATAAAATCAGCGTGTGCCTAAGGGTCTCTGACATGGTTTAACGACTACCGTACTAGACAAACAGCCGGGACCTACAATTGAACGTGCCATACGACCCACTAAAGCGCCCAAAATGGATTACCACTTTTCACCCATCCAACTACAGACCGCGTCGACCTTTGCTCAACATTGGTAATCGCCGGCGATTGCATCCGCTAGCTGAGCTACGGGCGCTTAAATAAACTCATTACATTAATGTTAGTTATCAAACTTACTAACTATGGTTTCAGTACAGACATGCTTCTGATTAGATATCTGATTGTCAAATGGAAGAAAATATTTTACTATTGAAAATCTTCTGGCTAGTACTAACATTACCCCCTGAATCTAGCCTGATTACGTCCTGTTGAAGTATTTGCTCTGAATCGAGCCCTTTCGCAATCATCATTCAATTGGCGATAGTATTGTATTGTTTTACAGGGTTAACAGAAAAGATTCTTAATGTTTTATAATATGAGGAGGTTTTTGTAGAAAAAAAAACATGGAAATTTATTGATTGGTAGTTCCCACAATCTAATGACTATTATTTTTTTCTATACAAAGATAGCATACGTATTCCAAATCGTTACGGTGTTTGTATATAATTGTCATGACGTTGGTCATTTACGCATATTTTAGTCGCCTGAATCGGTCACCGTTACAAACGATTTTGTGGTCCAAGATGGATGACTATTGCCTAGTGATTAGTTATGTTTTCAATTTTTCTTTCTTCTCTTTCTGAATAACCTTGTATGCTTGTAAATAAAGTGGTATTGTACAGGACCGGATACTGGTCTGTTCTTAATTACATACACACCTTTGTAGGATACATTTCTTAATCAAAGGAAGTCTTTAGTCACTGTTTCAACTGGCTTTTAGTTGCTCAATTAACACATATTTATGTAGCTGAAGTTTGCAAATAAGTTACTACATAATGTATACCAAATATGTACCAGGCTGAGACAATTATGATGAAATTCGTCGTTCAAAGCAGTTCATTCTCTGATGTTAGATTGATTATTCTTATTCTGCATTAAAAAGATTCACACATTACAAAGAAATACTAGTAAATTACAATGAGTGCTACTTTAATTTACCGGAGTGGAATCCTTTGTATATTTAGCAAAGTACAAAAGAGGGATATTATAATTATGCACAATTTTGGACAAGTAACCTACGCATTATTTATTTAATGACTTGTAATGCTCTCAGTACAGCCTTGTTCAGTTAAAGCTATCTATAATACAATCTCAAGTCCCTCCTACAACTAGTACTGTTCAAGGATAGATCTAAATACTTGTAGATCAAAAGTCATTACTCAAAATTGACAGAAAGCTAAGGATCGACTATTGACTGGCGCCATAAAGCCTTAACAGAATTATTTCATTCACTACTAACTATATTAAGTTGCGCAAAAGACAACCTTATTTCAAACACATAAGAACTAATCTACGTGATGATTTTGAGAAATCATTTGATGATAAACTTGGTTAAGATAATATTGTGCGTGGAGTGGACACTGGACGTCGAGTGACGAAGCCTAAAAGGGACATTTAGTGAGAGCCACTTATACTTGTTGGTACACTCATGCATGAATCATACACTTTAATATTATAGTTTCCATAGCCTGACTGACATAATGCCCAGAATTCTCTCATTTACATCAACTGCCATTATCACTAGGCTTTGAATTATAAAATTACGAACTATAGATGATAATCAACATGTGAAAATTACGTATATTTTGATCAACACTTAAAGATAATGAGTTCATGATATACGCACTGCATTGTTTTTTTTAGTATCAAGTTATTTTTGTTCTAAGTTTGGTCCATCTAATATGTTATTTGTATGTCTGTAAAAATGTCTTGTCTAAAATTAAACTTACTTCCAATTTGTATGTGCAAGGAAACGTCTCACCAAAACTTATCTATCCAAAATAATAAATGACCTGTCAATCACTAACATCCCGAATGCAATGTAAATAAGCAGTTAAGTGCATTGTGCTCAAAATCGTGTTCTTTCGAAGGCTCTGATCAATTAAATCCATTACCGAGCTTCTGTTAGCTTGTGATGAAGGCTGTGATGAGATGTGATGTGATGATGCATTATGGAATGCTTTTATGAAGGAAGATTAGTTAGTTGCATAATGTGAGCGTAATTATCATAACTAGGTAGCGCAGTGCAGCATTTTGTTTAGTTTAGAAAGATGACTCATATGTAGGTGCGACTACGTTTTAAACATTAAAATCTTTAATGAAACACAAATTTTCACTACGATTATAGTCTGTTAGTTGTAAGAAGTTTGCAACTGACTTAACTTTTTCAAGTTTACAAAACAAACACAAATTTACTATCAGAAAACCATATCCCTATCCATGACGATTTGCTAATAAAATATTTACTTATTCTTATGTTTCGAGGCAGTTTTGTAATAGGTTTCAGACCCAAGGACCTCTCGTGGAAACTCGAGGGTCTCGATGTCAGTTATCATTCGATTGGACTGCACTGGGTCAATTAGACCTGGGGTTGCCACATACCACCCACGCTTGGATACTAAATATAGCAATATCTATCTAACATCATCATCATTATACAAGGTTACGCGTTACTTTTTTTAAGGGTAACTTTTTAATTTAAAAGGTTGCCTTTAAAGTAAAAAAGCCTCCCTTAAAAAGGTAACGCGTAAGGTACTTGGAAACCTTGAGGAAAACCCACCAAACAAAAGCTGAATAGGTAGAAATTAGGCTTACTCATATTTCTGATATTTTATTTGTCATAAGCCCCCAAAACCACAAAGAGCTGAGTATATTCTGTGACCAAATATTATGTCGAAAGTAAATAAATCTACATAAGACGATCATTCTCAAAATTCTACACTACATGATATTGTTGGAATTGAATAACATTTTTGTGTGGGGCTCAAACACACAAAATGTTAGCATTTGTCTTAATTTCATTTAAAAAATACTTACTTCTATCTAGCTTAGCATGTCACACCCCAGGTTGCAGCCATGCTTAATATCAGCACACATCAGGCAGGTAAAAGTCAAACGCTAATCTACTCGTAAAATATCCATTGGATACAACCCGTACAACTTTGTCTTTGTAAGGTAATCTTGAAATACCAGCGTAGTTGAGTAAAACCATAACACAATTCACAAGTTCAGTACATTTTTTCCGTGTGAAAGGCGCAGTACAAGCAGACTATTGTTTATTCTTTGGTAGCGCCACACAGCGACCGATCCATTCATACAAACTTACAAGTCTATGACTATTATTGACATTTCCAAAGTTGTAGCTTGTATTTCTAGTTTGCCATATAGCCACACTGATTAGCAAGAGTGTCAGGTTTTTTTCTTAGGAAACTCAGGTTAAAACCACTTTACTAGACTAAACTTTGAAAGTTGCCATGCCATGTGATGGTAATAGAATCTTGATGGTAGAAGAACTTTACAGATTTGTTATAATTTGAGTTCCTAAATAGATGTAGCTAAAGCTATGTTAAAATAATCAGTTGATATGTTTTTACTTTGTTCAATATCAGGTATGTTTCATATTAAAAAAATAATCACCAATATAAATATATCGTCTCTCTGTACAAGAAAAGCACAAGACCGACACTAAAGGGGAGCAGACCTATACCCAGCAGTGGGTCGACAAGAGCTGAAAATGACGATGACGATGAATCAATAATATTTATTCGAGCGGACTGTATTTCCACAGACGCGTCGTATAACCATATATGGCGTGCGTCATTTGTCAATACCCAAAAATATGTTGTATATAGCTTCACTCGTCTGCGGCATTTATGATGTCTGAAGTAACTACTTACTTTGATGTTTTATTGATTATAATATGCATATTAATACAATTTAAATGATTTTCATAATTTTGTGTTCCAAAGGCTACACACGTAAACTAACAGAAATAAATAAATAAATAATTATTCCGGGACATTGCACACAGCGCCATCTAGCCCCACACTAAGCAAACACTTGTGTCGTGAGTGCTAGATAACGGATATAATACTTATATACTTTTCTTTTGTAAATACATACTTATTATATATACATACCTACAGACGACCAGACTCAACACAAGTAATGTTACGGATATCTAAATTCTTCTTTAGTAGACTCAAACTTCACCGAACGAACATAAAACAGACAAATAGAAAAATGTCGACATTATTTTTTATGAGTAGCATTTTTAAGTATCTTAGAAATCATAATATTAAAACGACTTCCTTTTACCCCACGCTTAGTTAGTTTGGTGCTAACTGAACCATATTAGGAACAGAACTCATTTTGATTTATTTTTGGTAATGTCACTTGAATAGGTGACCAAATTTGCATAAACCTACAAATTTATAAAAGATAAGATAAAGATAAAGAATTTTTATTGATAATGTAAAGTTGTAGCATACATAGGTATAGGTATAAGTACTAATATCACAGAATATGCTACACAAATTACAATATCTCGTCAAATTGAATTTAAGTATAACATTTAGTTTTATAAAATTTTAGAAGTTACAATGTCTAGTTTTATTAATAAAATAATGAAATTTTTTGTTATTATAATCATGTCAAACATAATAATAGGTATGTAATCATACAATATGTCAACTTAAATAAATCTTGGTACTGTCACTTTAGCTGTATAGGGGCTAAATATATTTACTTGTACCGCTTTACTCGTTTAACTGCATGTGAGCCCAAAAAAATTGACCAATCTCAGTATATACTCGTACATAGAACTTTAATATAATATTTATGCTTGCTGTTTTTTTTATTTTATTCAAAAGTTATTAAAACTCTTTTAACAAATCTCTTTCAGATTGAGTAACAATTAAATAAAGCATTACAATTAAGAAAACATTTTATGCACCCACATCAAACAAATCCATTACTTTCAATAACACAAACACATTTCAAGCTCGATCAAGCGAGTGCACAACCTATCACCATTCGATTCGCTCACTCGATAACGATCGATCTTTCATCGATTACCGAGCATTACTCGATTATTACGGCTATCGGATCTGTGTACAGATAACTCGATTGATGGATCGATAAAAATATTGACCTAGATCAATTTGTTAATCATTTTGTTTGGCCTGGTTTTTGCATATTGTTGCAGAGTCTGAAGATATGTCTGTATAATTTTTACTGTTTTTATAAGGATAGTGAAGTGAAATCTGTCGATGTTTTTTTTCTCAGATAGCTTGGAGATAAATGTGCAATTTTATCATGTCATTTTTACTGTGCTCATAAAGTTAATAAAATGAAATCTGTTACATAATGTTTTTATTTGAGCTGTGTGTCTCATTTTTACGTGTCTGTGAAAAAGTAAACAATAAACTTCTTTGGATAATTGCTATGCATTTATAATATTAACCACATTGGACAGTAACGAAGTTTAATTTTTTACAGTAAAATAATGGTATCTTTATATGTTCGGCAAACATATGTCAAGTTATCAAGCTACCCATTATTTTCCTTGATTTTTTCTATGTACCTTAGCCACAATAAAACAACCTTTAAAAAGCACCAGTAAATATGTACTGACATTGTTCTAAGATGTATGTAATGAAGCTAATATATTGTAGTGATGAGCTTCATTATGCTAACGACACTGACATCTTCACCTACTTGATAACAATATAATTACTATGTGGTAAAGACAATGACTCAAATAGTACATGGATTTATATATATAATAAGACAGTTTGACTGACTGTAATAAACAATATATAATTAATGTTTCAGGATATATCACTCTGCACAATGTAACCCTATGCTAAGCAAATTTGTGATGATCTGATAAAATACAAAAATATCAAAAAATCTTTTAAAAAAAACCCGTGTAAAAAACATCGTAAATACTATAAAAGTGGCACAAAGTTGAATATATAATGGTCTTATAAACAATGTTTATAATTCATTATTTGATTTATTATAACGAAAATATTGTTTATTTGTCAGTTTTAAAACTGTTTTACATATTCTTAGGTAACTTATCTATCAGCATTCAGTTCATAAATCATTATTTTATATATATTAGTAGGATAACAAAACTTGGAAACTTTCAGTACCCTACCCGGTCAAATCACAGAGAGAATATCAAGTGAAACCGCAGTCTTCAGCTAGTGTTGTGATAATGTTAGTGCCCTCGCCCCTGACACGCTGCATTAATTGCAGCTGATTAGGTTTTTGTCTCTGATTGCGGGCCTTTTTGTCCACAACATAATTATGCTTGTCTGATGATGAAATATATTGCTCGCAGCTAAATACACTCTCAGGCGATATCTATCAATCGAATCCAATTACTAGAGGAATCTGATACAAAACCAAGTAATTCATCTTAATATGGATACTCATAAAATGTACTACTTGCAGTGATTATCTATTAATAACAAATGAATATTGTACATGTTTATTGACACGTGAACCAAATTAATGTTTACTACAGTAAAATATGTATTGTCAAAAACGACATGTATAGGTTGATTCACCACATACAAAATTTATGTGCTTAATACTTAAAGAAGTAAGACTCGAAAAAGCATACTCACAAGTCTTGACATGTGTCACTCCCAATTCGTTAAATCTCTTGCAGAATTTATTACATAAAGCAATTAGGCACGCAAAATGTAGAAGCCATTTTCATATATTATTTACCTAGATCATACGACTACATAAATATTTGCACAAAAAGCATATTTTCACACGCAGTAATACATCTGCTATTTACACACACCTGACCGGAGCTGGGAAATGGCAAATTATGTCATACACACACTCACACACATACTTATACATATACTCATACAGAATTATGTGGATTTTTACAAGTTTTTATGTATGGTGACATGACACCCACAGCTGCGCGACAAGTAAGGAAATGGCTTATTATGTTGATCGTAGAGATATGTGGCCACAGGAATTATAGAAAAAACTAAAGGTCACATAACGAGTAATCTAGGCTAAATGATGGCTAATGTCATAAGCAGAGTCGTTCATGTGTTACTTTAATATGTTTTTAGTTTTAACTTAGATGTTATTACAATCTCTAAAACTGGTATGGTTTTATCTAGAAAAACTACGGCTCACAAACCGTACTCAAACATTAGTTAATAAAGAATCATACGTATCAATCAAACATGTGTTAATCTTCAGGAGATGGTACATTTAATAAGTTCAATAACAAATAAATGCTTAATATCGTACTTAATTAAATACTAAGTTTTAGAATTACGCTCCCAATTTTTGAGTATTGTGAATTAAAAAGAAAGGTTGGCTCTTATTACATTGTATTGTGTCTGCTACTCTGAGACCAATATTTCTATGGCATAATAATTAATGACTTATATAACTAACTCTCTTTGTAACCTTACAATGACTAATAATATCTTAAAGTAATTTTCATAATATGTGGATATATCATTTTAAATATCATGATATTGACATTTCGCTTCAATAAAACACAGAACATCGATATAATTCAATCCAATGAACTGTTTTTGAATACTAATTCGGACTCATATAAATAAATTTGGTGGAAATGAAGCAATTTGTGTTGAAACAACAGAATAATTCGATAATATTTTAGTAATTTATTGTCGAAACTGCTCTACATTTCTAGTTTTGGATTGTAAAATATTACTGCTTCTTATTATTATATATTCAAGTTAATTTGACTCTTTTATCTTTCTTAATGCGCTATTGAAGTCAAGTAAATTTGAAGTTAATTGTTATACTTAAATATTCTTTTTAAAATAACTGATATAACAGAAAAGGCCCATAAATAAATGTTTATTGTAAATGCTATACGTGCCTTAATAGCAACCTATTAATATCGTTTAAATAGACCGCATTATTCGAGTGCTGTACAACAATGTGAGTGCACAGAATACACAATAGTGCTGTGAAGGACGCAGGATACGGCGGGTGGCGGGTAGGGGCGCATCACTAGCGAGCTTCCCGCGCCGGCGCCGGCCAAATGTCACGTCAGTCTCGCTCGAGCGACGCATAGACAACCGCGCGCGTCCACACAACGAACGCAGTCAAATATCGAACACGAATACAAATAACGAACTATAAAATACAAATTGGCACATTTATTTTTTAAATCATTATTTTTAGTGTTGGCGTTTGTTTATCGAATGCTTGTGATTGACATTCAATTTTAATCGAAAAGGTGAAGTGAATGTGCAGTTTCGATGGATACTCGATAATAATGAGAATATAATTTTTAGCCATTGTCTTTGATTGATTAATACACGGGAGTAATTAGTTTAGTAATTGCTGTTTATCGACTGCATCAATCAAATGCGAGTTTTTTGAAATTAGCAAAGGGCATTGAGACATGAGAGTTTGATGTTATCTGACATTGTGTGAGTGTAGACCAGTGAACATGGCTCGTGAACATTGTTTGTCTGTGTGCTTGCCGCTATTGTGCTGCTTTTTGTATGCGGTACTGGGTCAGGTGAGGTATTTTTCACGGATTTTAGTGATAAGGTCTTGATAAGGTCAGAGAAACTGTAGGTGAGTACGCTTTGCAAAAAGCAATCTTTTTCAGGGGTCAAGATTTGTCACGACTGAAAAACGTGTTGACCATGTGTAGTTTTTATTTAAATTAGATTTATCTGACTTTTATGCTAATTTCAGTAATAAAATATATAAAGTATATATAAAGTAGTAAATCGCGATATATGATTGGGACACTTACTTCCAGCACAAAAAAGGTACTTAAGCACAACCGGAAGTTATAAAATAAGTTCCTGCTCTGTTTATACACATATCATATTTTCTTTCTGGACGAGTAAGTCACAAACCGACATCTGTGGAACCTAGGGTATGAGGTCCCAGCAGAACCTTGATAAGGTCTTAAGATACTGATGATATTGTATCTACAAAATTCATTTTAAAATGAGACATTATTTTTTTGCATTAATAATAAATAATAAATATTGTGGCTATTTTTTTGACATTGACACTGATCGTGTAACCTCTGACCTACTCTTTATGATAAGAGATGTTTTTGTGCTGATATTAATAGTAATATTCTTAGAATTAATGTCTTTGGTTTGTGTACATGGAAAATTAATATATTAGATTATTTTGTTACCCAAAAATCAAATGTATTTAAAGAAATTGTTCAAAAAATGTTAATTAATTAACATAAGTACATATGTATGCTGATATAGTACATAATATGACTGTCAAAAATGACATTGATTCGCAAATTAAATTCTTAAATGTTAGGTTTGCTAAAATATTCATGCAGTTGAAAATGCGTTGATGTCTTTTGTATTGTATATGTGCGTTCCTTATAAAAGACTTCAACGCGTTGTCCGTACAATACCAAGTTCTATGCCAAATCATTATAAAGGTGCAAAGGTGCCCATTACATTTATTATAACGTATGTACTTGACTTTTTTACTCCTTTGACAGTTACTAACTAATCCTTATATATAACATCTGCGTAAATATGTTTTGTTTACAATAACTGTTTCTTGGAATGTTTACTTATTGAACTTTACTCTGCCTTGTGCCACATAGATATGTTATCTTGAGAATTGTTTGTAAATAAAATGAAATAACCCGCGTAGTTCATGTTTTACTAATTTTAATGAGATAGACAATACGATTTGTCATTGTACGTATCGTTAGTTATTATTTCTAACGTATTTTGTCTACGAATGTCTTCTTCTTCTTTTCGTATGAGAGTGGCCAACTCTGGTGTCGAGAGTTTATCAAGTCACCCCAAGGGCCTCTGACATGACTTAACGACCTGCCGTACTAGACAAACAGCCGGGACCTACAATTTAACGTGTCATCCGACCCACGGAAGCGCCCAAAATGGAATGCCACTTTTTGGTCACCCATCCAAGAACTGACTGCGTCGACCTTTGCTTAACATTGGTAATCGCATGCGATTGCCTCCGCTAGCTGAGCTACGGGCGCTTCTACGTATGTAAATACATAAATTAAAAACCTTCCAGTATTTTAATATTCGTGCTATTTAAACACTTATTGAGCTAGTAGGAACACAAACATGGCGTTTGTTCAAATAAGTACCTAGTATTCGATTTTCAAAACCAAACCTATTGCACTGCTCATAATTGTAAAACACAATCCTGTAGTTAATTGTTCTTAATATGCCAATATTAATTAATTCGAAACTAATAACGTTTAATCTGTCTCACATAATCAAAGGATATAAAATGTGACTTTGGACAGATGTCCCTGAAAATATATACCAGCCTCCTCCATTCTACTTACATAGAATGTTTACAGCTTTAAAATAATTATATACTCGTAGGTATGTGAAAGTAATATCACATTTAAAACAGGAAACGCTCGTTGAGTCTGCAATCATATCCAAACAAAGATTATAAACTTTTTATAGTTGCAGGTAAAATAATTGATTTGTATTGCATAAAGTAAAGTCGTGCAGACGAATGGCCTATTTTTGTTACAAACAAACCTAATTTTACACGGTTATGAAGAAATCCAAGTTGGTGAGGAAAAGATAGGTAAAAGTCCGTGAAAAAACATTCATACAATCAATTTGTACTAGTGAAATACACTAATAATGGAAGAGAAGGTTTAGGAATTTGTTACTTCTTGTCGGTCAAAAAAGTTGAAATAATTTATTAGTATGAAATTTAAGCCTTGAAATTTTTTAATTTTTATTCCGGATTTGCACGGATAACATCGTAGGGTTTGGTTTATTTAAAAAGTATTTTTTAGCATAAAGTATCTTCTGATTAAAATATTTTTTTTATGTTTGCCTTGATTATGATACAGATTCATAAAATATATTTAGTTGGTTCCATTCAATGTACTTACTCGTATGTAAGTATGTATCTACACTAATAAAGAAGTGTTAGTGTTACTCTGACATCCATAGTAACCCTGTATAGAGTAAATATAGGATACCTATAATATTGATGTAACCTATTATGTTCTATAACTCGTGTAGAGTACACCTTTCACCTTTCTAAACTTGATTTATTGATTATTGTGTACAGATATTATTTATGCCAGGAATCAATTTTCTTTCTGAATGGGGCGTAATTTTTGTACAAGCGTAACGCAACTGTAGATAGATTCCAGATAATTAATCATACATTTTTTTGTAAGGCTTTCTTATTTCCCCTGATGTTATACCATTTTCAAAGTGTAACTAAAGGTGAGTGTGTTCTTTAGGCTTTTCTAAAGATTTTCTAAGTGCCCCTTTTTTGTAGTAGTTCGAAGTAGTATTTTTAGTTTTTCTTCCGTTGTTTTTATATTTTATTAAAGTGTAACTAATTCCAATTGATGAGTTTTTCACAGTTCTCAGTAAATAAAACTCCAGATTTTGCTACCTTATTTCAATCTTCTTTACTATTTGTCAATAAATTCATTACCAAGACATCAATCGTGATAAGAACCGATTCACATTTTGGAAAAACTTTGCGTTGAAATGGCTTTGACAGAAACAAATTAAATTGAGATGCAGGCCTATTAATTTGATCTTTATCCTTAGACATACGATCAACAGGTTAGATACCTACTAACTACTTTTATTATTTTTATAACGTCCTTAACAGTTCACCGAACTGTACGCAAAAAGTAATATTTGTTCGAGGATTTGTTAAGCAAATGACAAAGTCTGTGAGGTCAGGCGAGGTGAATCTAACTCATACATTGCACGCACCGGTATAATAGACATCAATATTAAAAATGCAATTTTTAACAAGTAATGTAAAACCAAGAAGCGATAGGGCAGAGATTAAATGAGATTAACCATACGATAGATGAGACAATTAAGAACCTCTTCGGTTAAAAGTAACTTTACCTTGTCTTTCAACTACTTTTATAATAACTAATTTATAATCGAAAGTTTTTATGCCTGTGATGACAGCCAAAAATGTTTCTTCTGCTGTCGGCTTAGATGTGTATTAAAATTTTTATGATATCGTAACAAGCTTTGCGTAAATAGAGTGAATTGCATGTTTATCCCCAATGACGCTGTATGGTAAATGACAGCATTTAAAAACTATTTTGGGTAATACTTGTCATGCTCTGTATAGCAAAAAAACTTTGTGTACCTAAATAATGTCACATTTTTATTTTTCAATCTTGACAGTACTCAAAGACAGAATTTGATACTTGACTGGAACAAAAAAGAAAAGACAACTGTATTCTGAAATATGGATAGGATATTAGATAGTAACTCTGGTAAGAAATTACCAGAATACAATATGTAGCTAGCTACGTATATCAATATGTAGCTAGCTACGTATACAATATGTAGCTAGCTACGTATATCAATATGTAGCTAGCTACGTATACAATATGTAGCTAGCTACGTATATCAATATCAAAAGGCTCGTAAAATAGTTAAATACAAGAAATTTTAAAGAAACTATTCGTTCGTCATTTAATATCGTTATCAATAGCAATTTTATCTAGATTTTATTTAGACACTAAATAACGAAATATTCGGAAATCCGTCTGAAATGTTTCCTCGCCCATTCTCCCAGTCTCGTGATCTTCTATTGTTCGTATTTTGGGGCACCTTTATAATTGCTCTGTCAAACTTATTGTATAAAGTTACAAAATCTATCTCGAAGCGAAAGCGGAGATACTATTGTAATCATTTAATAACTATCATAGTTCTGATTCGGGTTTTGATTCTGTTTGAATGCGATAAGTTTTGTACGGACATTCCACTATCATAGTTTAATATGATGACTTGTGGGTGCCCGCGGCTTTGCTAGCGTTAAGAATTATTATGTTTTCAATAAAAGTGTCATACAAACTTGCTATCTCTATTTTACCCCCTTAGACGTCATATTTCCAAAAATCCTTTGTTAACGGATGCCTACATCATAGTAAAAAATGCATTCCAAATTACAGTTTGATCGGTTCAATGGTTTGGGCTGTGCTTTGATAGATCACCCAGTTCCCGTTTTATATTATTACTAGTGGACGCCTGCGGCTACGCTCGCATTATTTTCAAATAAAAAGTAGTCTATGTCTATGTCTGTGTACTTCTAACACCTCATACCTCATACCAACATACCAAAATCTTTTGTTTTTGCGTGATGAGCGTTTAAGTAAACGGAGACACTGAGAAACAGATAAACGGACAACATTTCTAGAAATTGTTGGAACGTGATCTGCTATCAATTTGAAATATCTCCAAATATTATTTTTGTTCAGTCTTCGGATCCTCTTCAGCTTTATTATATGTAGATAGAAGATAGATATAGAATATATAAAAGCAATAATGATAGACTGATATAAGCATAGTAGGCCACTTTAAGCTCATATCTTGGTAACAGAGTAGGAGGGTACGATCTAGATCACGTGCATCTATCTAGACCACAGTGTAGAATGTATGCCAGCGTGAACAAACAATACATTATGTAATGGATTCAATCTTCATAATAACTTTGACTTTGGTTTTGGGTCTTGGCGTTTCATTTCTGTATTATCTGTTTGTCTCGTACGACAGTCGTTAAACCATGTCAGAAGCCTTTAAGGCGGCTTGATAAGACTCTCGACACCAGAGTTGGTCACTTTCATTCGATAAGACCGTGAAGAAGATTTCTGTATTTTGAAAATTTACAGATGAAATCTAAATGTTAAATTACATAACAATGTGCTAATTTTAAGTAGCAGTAGGGGTGAAGGTTCTGCAATGATATCCCTTTGGGTCTCAATAAACAAAACACATCATAAAAAACAATTTCGAAACACAAATTTTAGTGTTTTTTTACGTGTAAGTATGATAACACTTACTAACAAACTTTTATTAGTATACAAAAAGTAGCAACGGATAATGATAAAATCTATCCACGTGTCTAAAGTAATTTCATCATCATTATCTTCAGCCCTTATCGACCCATCGCTGGGTATAGACCTCCTCCACGAGATAGCATTTGTGTCGGTCTTGTGCTTACGTCTTACATAGTCATCTAGTGTTTGAAAAGATTGTTGACGCCAGAAAATAAGAAGAAGTGTATTCACAAATTTTGCTCAGCAAATGTCTTGTTTCTTATGTTTTTGTTATAATCCCGCTAAACTAGAATAATTTTAGTCTTTTTATAGTGTTTATTAACATTTGACATAAGTATATCATGATGCGGCCTTGCGGCTCGAAAGTTGTGGTACTTTATTATTTAAAACTAGTCAAGCTGCTTATTTTGACGGTTGATTCAACTAGATCTATATATTCTCGTTTTTATCACATCTACCGGACATTTTAGTGAAAGAATGTTTGTTGGGTCACGTGAGGTCAAATAACAGATATTCATGCGATTGCAGACATCAGCAACCATCACAAGACTAGCCTTTCATAATAATACTAGCTGCATCCTGCGGTTCCATCCATTCACTCGTGTACATGCATAGTGGGTTTATGATCATTTTCGATTGAACAAATCATTTTAGTACATGAATGAGGTGTTAAATTTTACTGTAGGTATCGACTGCTTGCAATAGTGTAGTACAGCAGACGTTAAGCTAAGTCAGTAGCTTGCAAGGCGGTTCAAAAACCTTACGAACTTAATTATTTTTCATATAATCTTAATAAAATCACAATTAGAGTTTCGCATAATAAAACAATAAACACATTAACATTATTGACTACATATATTTTTTCAACTTGGTAGGAAACCGTGATGTCTGTCATCATACCTATTTGTGTTTCAAAATCGGTTTAGCATTGTTTTGTAACTAAATGACATAATGGTATGCAAGAGTCCTCGTTTCCTGTCAGATGCAATATGAAATGTGGCCATTTATATCAAGAATATGAAATTTAGATTGCATATAGTATGTTGTTACTCAGATATTATTTTAATAAAGATAAAAATGTAGTCTAATTGTATTGCCATTTGGTTGCTTCCACACAACCAGCCATATCCTGAGTTGGGGCTGTGTTGTGGCAGATTTAATTTTTCATTATGTAATTGTTGTTTTTGGTGCGCGTCCTAAAAAATCTGTGACAAAAAAGGATTTCTTTCTTTCATTTGCCATTTATTACGTGAAAATAAAAAAAACTACAGTTTCGGATCGTTGCATTCAAAGAATAAATATTATTCAATTGATCTCACAATGTTATGATACTTTTAAAAACAATAGAAAGTACTATTCTAGTAAGTAGTTTCCTTCTTGCTAATTTCATTACGAGATTGCAAATCACAATAACACGAATCTGACATACTGACTTTTGACATACATTTTATTTTGACCGCAAATATATTGCTATTTCTCTCTTTCAGTCGGTCTGTAGTTGACCTTATAGGTGCTTATTTCGTTAGGTTTAAGCTCATCTTGACTTGTATAGCTTTTTGTATGTTGTAAGGAGCAATTGCAAATACGGTGGCTAACCAATTAGTCACTACTTGTGTTTGACTATTTTTTTGTTTGGCTTGTGAATTTTTTTTTTTTGATAATCCTTTATTGTTTGAACTTACGTCTAACTTAAATAAGTTCTACGTGCATAATTAAATTGTACTTTAAAGGAAACCTATGCTATTTTTCATTCAAATGCGCGGTCTAGAAAAGTTCCACTACATTTTACTAACTCTAGGTAAATTTAGCTAGTTATATCTACCACGGTCATTACATAGGTTCTCTAACGCAGAGTTAACGAATCGAGACCGACTATAGGTCATCGCGTCAATTGTAAACATATTTTATATCATTACGGGTTATATTTATACCTATCTGAACCAGAAAAACATGTATTCTGAAAGTAACGTAATCTAATTATGCCTGTGAACACAATACGAATCCTGAGTAAACTTTTATGTTTTCAGTTCAATAGTTATAAATATAATTGCAACGATTCTTCATGTTTTCGCAATTATTGTTGCGTTTGGTATTATTACGTATATGTTCGTTGGTTTGGTTTCGGATATTTAGGTATAAAGTTAAGTTATTACTGCTCTTTAATCTTTACGTGGGAATAAACACGGTTTCAATATGTTACATTGTTGTATGTAGGCTATTTTATCTGCACCAATATTAATATTCTGCCCCTGATTACATCAACATCCTGTATGTAACGGGGAATTAGCCTGATTTCGATTAACCTAGGTTGAATAGCTATTTTAAACCTTATTATCGTATGCCTATACGGACTTCTATACTAATAAGGAGATCTATAAAGAAAACTGTACATTGTGGTACGGTGGCAATAACACACAGAGATGAGAAATACAATACAGAAAAGAGGAATGACATGCTACAGATTTAGTGAAATCAGTTAATATATTAATAAAATGTCTCACGAAAGTTTTAATATTAAAATAGTTAATTACTTCTCTGAACGATACTATATTTTGTACAAAAACTCACAATACAACTTCCTGTCTCATTGGCTACTACATACATATTTCTAGTTATTAAACAAGTGATAGGTACAATAACATTTCTAGTTATTAAACAAGTGATAGGTACAATAACATTTCTAGTTATTAAACAAGTGATAGGTACAATAACATTTCTAGTTATTAAACAAGTGATAGGTACAATAACATTTCTAGTTATTAAACAAGTGATAGGTACAATAACATTTCTAGTTATTAAACAAATGATAGGTACAATAACATTTCTAGTTATTAAACAAGTGATAGGTACAATAACATTTCTAGTTATTAAACAAATGATAGGTACAATAACATTTCTAGTTATTAAACAAGTGATAGGTACAATAACATTTCTAGTTATTAAACAAGTGATAGGTACAATAACATTTCTAGTTATTAAACAAGTGATAGGTACAATAACATTTCGCTCGTAAAATAAAAACATTCAAAGTGAACAAAATGCAGGTCAAGGAAGCGAAACGAAGATTTATTCCCAAGCGTGTTGGAATCAATTTCTCGGGTCACCAAATGTGCAGCGAAACTTGCGTGGAGGTGACGAATTACTTACCTACTCTGTACAATACATACAATATAATATATTTACTTACATACTGTGACGAAACTTACAGTGAGAAGAACTCGTCGTACGATAGGACTAATAAATTGCTTGTACGCGTACAATGTACATAATATATGTTGGGAATAGCTCAGCTGAATGAGTTTGTACACCGATTGTGAATGCAGTTTGGCTTTAACAGCTGAATGAGTTTGTACACCGATTGTGAATGCAGTTTGGCTTTAAAGATGCACTCTTTGATAGGATGGTGTCACAGATTTTGAATTCTTGTCGTTTATCTCAAATTCGTCAGGGATTCAATCAATTTGTAATCTCCTACGTATAGTTAAAAGCTTTCGGTTTTATTTTTTTACCTAACTAGCACCGTACGGTGTTAGTTTTTGTTACTACAAACAATCTTGTGCTGTACTGTGTGAAATAATTTTCATAACAAATTTGTTTTAGCCGTTTGAGCGGGAAAATGCTAACAAATCCAGTCAAAGTTTATAATATTTAATGATTTTCGTTTATTTTAGGTTTATGAGTAAGTAGGTATTAAGGATTTAGTATTATTTTTACATCATGAGTCTCGTTACGTAATGTAAATACAGTCTTCATGCTATAATAACCTGCAGTTCTAAGTATCTAATAAACGAGTTATGTTATAATTAGCTTAAAACTAATTAGTCTAGTTAACATCTCATTTACCTTCTCTTTGATTAATGATACCGTAGCGGTAACTATCATATTCACGATTTATGTACAACTATCGATTTAGAATCGTGACCAAAAAATCGTTTCTAATCTATTACTAATCGATACGGGTCATCTCTGAATAGTCATGTCATTTAAGAAATAAGTTGTTTTCTATATGTTATTTTCTACAAGGCTGTCTACAAGTAAAGCCCTAATAATCTCTCACAATATTTTGCTTCTCTGTTAAAACATTTAAAATAGGTAATAAAAGAAATATTTCTTAACAACTTATTATTCATTTTATGTATAAAATAGCAATTAATGATATTTAAGACAATTAAAGTCCTCTTTAAAGTGCTACATAATTTGCTTTACATAAACTGGAAATTAGAATGTAGTGTCAATCTGAATACGTCACTATTTCAAGTTTGAAAGATCATAAATAAGACGAGACAAGGCAAACTATATCAAAAGCAGGAAGTGCTTATAGGTAATTTTGTATGAAAGTTCAAAAATGTAGGTATATTACAGTGTTTTGACTTTGTTTCACTTGACTGGGATTTAGCAGTGTAGATATAAATATAACCAAATGTTTTTAAGGTTTGCTAACATGTTTTTTAATGTAACGGATTTTATATTAAATTTATGGTAAAGAGTTACCATGAAACTTTACATTTAATTTAGGGTTTTTGTCTAGAATGGATAAGTAGATAAATATATGTCTAATGCACACCAAACAATTACAAGACTTTAAGACACTTAAAAACTAATTTTATGCGTTTTAATGTGAGAAAGAATTTACTTTATCAACTGACGACACTTGTTAGATTTTAGCTCCTCAACTAACACACTTCATTTCATAATTTATCTATTTATACTCATTTAATGCGTTTTGACTTTATGCCATACGTTTGTAATTATACTCAGTTATAACGTTCTGTCAAGTATTCTACATAATCTGTGTAGTGTGCTGCACGCGGTGTCAATATGTATCGTCTCCTAATAACGAGTTAGACCGGTGTCGTGTGACCACTGACTGACCAACTATCAAGTGCGAGACACTTCAAACGTTTGTTTGTGATATCGAGATTTGTAAATAATTTGTATGAATAAATGTCGCTCACGAATCGAACGTAGGTGTTCCTCTCAAAGGGGCAAGTGTAAGTTAGGAAGATAATATATTATAAACAATATTCGTGGTTCTACCGCACGTAGCTCAGCTAGCTGAGGTATGCGACTATCAATGTAAATGATCTTGTCAGAGTCTTCAGTACAAATTAAAAACTCTCAACACCAGAGTTGGTCACTCTCATACGAACTTACTGGTGGGTGTTTAAGGTTGAAATTACTTTGCCTATCACGGGAAGCAAATTAAATGCGGGTGTCACTGCAAATATGTATTGGTGACTGGATATTTGACTTACCGCTATGAGTATGACAGATCTTACATTATACACTTACTTAGGCATATTAGCCAACCACTTACTTTTATTCCTGGCGCCATGAGTTCTCACTGCTCACGGTGATGCGATACACGCAACGCCAGAGCCTGTGCCAGATCGTCGATAAGGTGTCGTTGAATCTTTGACACTTGTACGTACATACATTCACTTCACAAACCAGTCTAATACTAGTGATAAACTTACAAGGATGCGAAGATGGACATACCAACGTTTAAATGTTATTCATAACTTTGTAAATGTGAATGAAGACTGACATTAAAACATAAAACATCGTATGTAATTTGCTTTTATTAGATATTCAACAGTTCAATCAACTAATTCATGTCTCTTAGGAACATGCATCTTATAGGATATAGGTATGTACATAATGTTTTTTTTTTATTTGGATTCATAAATAACATCAAACAATACATTTTAGTTTGAACAATTTTTATTACTTCAAAACAAAACTAATTGTTGATGATAATTGTTCCTGTTTACTGCTTCTAAAGTTATACGAAAACAAATGATAAACTTCACGGTTTGATAAACACACGAAGTTAAGAACAAAGATGAGCATTTTATTAATATTCATAACATTTGCTTTAAACTACCTATGTGAGTAGTTGAGAGATTATAATTGTATAGTTGTAATTAAAGTCACGTTAGTTAAGATTTTATTTGATGACTTCTGACTTAATTGGCCCGCGGTCTAGTTCGCACCATCTGGATCTGATAAAACGTTTTATATGTTACCGATACAGACACAGATGTTTAATTATGGAACTTTACATGTCAAATTAAATAATTAAATAATCACATTATTCATACAATTGCACGTCCATATTACAATATTACAAGTAGTAACAAAAATATACATATGTGTACGAGTATGAATCGTATCAATCAATTTTTGTATGAATGATACCAGCGGCGGTAAACTAACATCTAGATAGGGGCTTATCGTATAGTAAGCTTTATTTGCTGGGAGTGCTTTTATGTGTAAGTTTTATAAATCCGTTGTAAAGAAGTATAAGATATTAGTAGAGATGAATATTTTAAAATATATTATTATATCGTAATAAATAAGAGAAAATAAATTTAAAAAACATTCTTTTTGTAAAAGCTACAACTGCGGTACTGTGATATTAAATAATTTTCCATAGGAAATACATTTAAAGTCTTACATAATTTCATCGAAATAGAACTTTGGTTATTCATTTTCTTTCGTAAAGCTTGTTGACACGTAGACGTGTCTAATTAAAATAATACTTATATCTTTTGACATTTAAAAATTTATTTTTTAGCTTGTTCCTAACTGTATTACTGTAATCAAGATCACTGGAAGGGACTAGCTTACATAGCACGGGTGTGCCCTCACCCAGTATGTTAGGTAGTAATTAAGAAATATTGTAACACTTTTTCTGAATAAATGAATATTGAATTTGAATTTTGAATTGGAATATATAATAAGAATTACTATCAAGAATGTGATACGAGATATCATGTGATGATAAATTACGTCTCAGAACTCAGAAACAAATCCGTCTAGACACAACCAGAAATATTCTAGAAATATATACAGAAATAGATACGTTTATTATTAATCATATTATTCAGGTAGGTGTGCCAAACTAGATCTGTCTAAAACCTGATCGTAACGTCCTTGAGAAGCGATTAAATACTTTTCATTGTTGAAAGTGAAGTTTGTTGAATGTTTTTATGGGATTCATTGAACACTCTTTCCGTATTTTTTTTTTATTTATATACATAAACACTATAATGTAAAGGCGAAAGTGTATTTGTTATCTGATGTCTTCTTATGTTTGTCTCTTTTACATTGAACAGAAAGATGGATCATCGCAATTTTTGGTATGGTGTTGATTATAAGCTATTCAAAGTCACTTTAAGCCAATTTTTATCGCGATATTGTTAACAAACCCGCGACTAGCTCCTAGATTTATATTCATCACGTTCAAGGCTGTTTACTTCAAATTCAAGCTCATAAAGCTATAAACAATAATGGAATCAAACTAGAATCCCAAACTCAATTAAACAACTGTAGATTAGCATTCTGACTAATAACTGATCGTAAAAATCTGCATAAAAAGAAGCGACTAAATAATATTCTGCTCCTATATATTTTAGTTTTCAATTTTTCGGGTTAATATGGAAAATAGTAAATATTGTAAATTTAAATAAGGGTGCCCTTACCTTAACTGCTATATTTTTATGATCTAATTAAATTTAAGGCAATGAATACATTAATATGCTTTGTTTGTAGAACAAAATATACTGACAACGCGGCTAACTTTAGCAGTGTAACATTTCATTCAAAATTATGTAGATAAGAGAAAATCACAACATTTATATCATAATGTATAATACCTATTTAACCTTGAGAAGTCGGCCACAAGTCATAATAATATATAAGTTTATCGTCACATCCGATCTCAACCACCCACAGCCTGCGTGGATGGAACATAATAATGACAATGTGGCAATAAAACTAGCTAAATAGACGTCAAAGTTGACATAAAACTTATTTTTTGCAGCGACCGTAAATGGACAAGAAGCCTGTCTAATGAGATCAAATTTATCTGAAATACTTGTAATTCACTATTATGGGATTCTCATGTGCCTCCGATAAATATCAATTGATTAAAAACAGCCTACAATGAAGATAAAATTATCGTAAATTGAGCGAATTTTAGATACAATATATAAGTAAGAATATATTTTAATTAAGTAAAAATGTATACACCAAAAAGTTTTAGTAAAGAGGTATGAGGCGTTTGTAACGACTTACTATCAAATAGCAGCTGAAAAACGAATACCAAATATTTGTTAACAAGGCAACGGACATAAAATATGTACACAAATAATGAATCATTTCTTTCTGAAATGCTATCAATAATATGTGACTCATAACATCGCATACTTAACCATATTGTTAAGTTTCGAGTTATTTATACCTCCTTTTGTATTAAAATTTTATGCCACTTTTTGCTCAATATTCGTGCTTTATAGACACACGTGAGATAATGTTCAATATGTAAACTTTGTAGATATTAGCGCCAGCATTTTCTACCTCTCAAACATGGTATGAGATCAAATTGATCAAAACATTTTAGTTCTGATTTTATCCACTTGCATAGTTATCTTTTGTGACCCCTAGTAATAGCATTTGATGAATGCATTACAGTTGTTTATGTTGTTTGATATGATATAAACAAGCCTGATCTTTGCAGCATTCATGTAAATAGCACATAGATAACGTTTGCACGTCTTCAATATATTACTGAGGAATGTCATCGCTGTTGAGGTACGTAGTTGAGTTTATATGCCTATTTACTTCGCTTGTTTGGAGAGGGATCATTTTATTTTGAACTTTGAAATATAACAAATATGGCGGATAACACGAGTTCATGGCAATTTTTCGAACAGAAAAACATATAAAAGGAATTAAAATATTGAAAATCAAGTGCAACATTTTGACGCCGATATATATAGGTACAATCGCTGAATAAACCTACATACATTGATTTAAAAAAATGCTAGTTCCTACTTCTACCATAAGGCTAAAGTTTGTGTGTACATGTGTTTGTAGCGACGTAGGTTACGTCCTGGACTATTTTTTTTACAGGCAACATTGTGGGCACTTGTAGTAAATAAATCAATAGAAACAATAAATCAAACGAACCATTCAGTTATTGGTCTCAACACTCGTCCAGCTTCACATTGTCCCACCGGATTATGGCCACAGATTAGTGACTACCACTCTGCAGTGCTCTAACTACCTACTAAACTACCTACACTTATAGAGGTACTTACCTAACTATTGTTTATATATGGCCTAATTCCTGCCACGAGAGGTTTGAGTAGGATAAGACGGATAAGCAGCTTCGACGGATTTTTGTGTGGGTACTAATATTAAAATACAGGGTTACGTATTAGCAGGGATTGGGGTCTTCTTGTAAACAAGGAAGGTTGTAAATATGTACCTTAAAACTATTAATTACTATTACGTCGTTATCGTCAACAGGATTACCTACTCCGTATTTTCACTTTATTTTATGCAATGTTTCTCGTAATCTCAATAATAATTAATTCAGAAATTGGCTCATGCGTCAACTAATAAATCGAAATCACAGATTTATGTACTTTTTACAACTTTTTAGATAAGTAATAAAATAAATGTTTTGTTGAATTTCAAGAACTACATTTTATATTTTACCAGACCCCTCTTAGTATGATAAAGATCAATAAGATTCTGAAAATAAATACCACTGCAGTCAGTACCGAGATTAACAGGTCCGTATATTTAGTAATGGTGTCGGTACCTACATTACTTACATCAGTCATGGGAAACACTCCAAGGACGGTATTGTACATTAGCCATGCTACTGGAGTTGCAAAAAAACTACGTACCTAAATAGTTACGAAGATTAACCTAATTTCTCTTATTTAAACGAATCATCAGAAGCTCTGTTTACAAAGGTATATTTTGTAGAACTGGTAGTTCTAAAATGATTATGGTAAATAGGAACAAAAACTCTTCTAAAATTGTTCATATTATATTGAAGTTTATTTCAAAGACACGTTAAATGATAAGAAATAATGTCATAATATTGTTTGGCGTTTGGTTATTAGGCACAGAGCTTAGAAAAGATATTGTCTAGACTTGATTTTAGTTTTAATTTTTTTTTTATTGTTTCAAGTTGTTACTTGATATTAACTACTGTAGGAAAAAATGATTTTCTTTACCACTTTGGCTCATTATTTCAGATTGCTATACTGTACTTAGCCTTCAGTTCCATTTCCTACGATATTACTTAAACGCAACTTTCGTAAGTCGGATTGCTATCGACTGAGTTGTCACTTTTTCCACAATACCATTAGGAGAATAGGAAATTTCAAATAAAACACATATGGTACACTCACTCAGACATTCATGGGATTTTAGGCTTTATATATTTAAAATACGTGTTATATTTCCGTGTATGTTTAATTTCTAAAAACGACTAAATTACTTACTCGTATGGCTGTATTCTTATTCACATGGTATCTAGAGTATCTGTGCATTGTTCATCTTGCAACATTCCTTGTAAGTGTCAGGAAATGCCTGGATTTAGTGCTTGGAGTTAGGTAACCTGTTTCTAGTCTGTGACCAATCTGAAGGCAATGCTTAGTATGCTGTTACGCTACTTTTGTGGCAGTTAGGAATTTGATTGTTACGTAAAATTTGCTAAATTTTATGAGAATATAGGTTTTGTTTTTAAAATAAGATGTGATCAATTGATATACAAATACAAATATTTATTGCGTAATTGTATAGTATGTATGTATATACTTTATTTGGACACATAGGACACCACGTCACAGAATACATAATAAAACACTTATACAATGTTAGTAACTTAACTTTTCATTTTGATATTATAAGCACATAAAATAAAAATTAAACTACTAAATCTGATAAGCTCTTAACAAATCGCGTTAGACTTCCAAATCGACTAAAATTCCTGACAAGCGTTGATAGAACAAATGACTTTCGACCACCGGCTGAATAAATCACTGAACTAAACACATGTCAACAACAGTCAGATAACGACCACTTACTGATATATCCATCTATCGTGATAGCTTTTAAAGCAATGCTATTTAAAATTTTGGAACGGTAAAACGATTACCTTAGACTTTTGCATACAAATTGAAAGGTAAGGTTTTTATTACTGTTGAGAAATAAAAAAAACATAGCTATTTTATACTAGTGTATATTATATTACATACAAATTAAGATTTTTTAACAATTCTTCATTGGAATTTATGCAAAACCCATTGCTGTTTAATTTATTTATTCATAAAGTACAACAGAGAGCAGATGGTTGACAAGGGCTGAAGATGATGATGATTGATCAGAGGTTTACCAGCAGGCTTAAAAGATAGTTGAACTACGAGTATATATGTATAAAGAAACTAAAAGTTTACTAGCATCTCTTTAGAAGCAAGGACACTATCTAAAATTACTCAATCGGTCTGTCAGTTTATTTTCATTAACTCGTCAGCAAAACGGATGTGTATATGTTACAGAGTGTAATTTACATCGTATATTACTGTCATGGTGTCTAAATAACTGGACACTGCGAGTTGACAGGGTCAGAGGTCAATTTACACTAATATTGTTTTGTTAATAATGGTGCTGCCCAAATATTTGGTATTACTATTTGTTTTTTTTTATTAGTCTTAACTTGAAGATATTGGCAGCTATCAGTTCAGTTTGATTTTGAGACAGCTATATAAAAACTCGGTGCAGCTACGCCCCAAATTTTTTGATCCCAAAATGTTTATTTACTTTATTAATTTTCCACGACACAAGCGTTTGTTTAGTGTGGGGCTAGATGGCGCTGTGTGCAATGTCCCGGAATATTTAATTATCATTATTATTTTAACTTTTTGATTAACAAGCAGTACTTTATTATAAAATAGTATATATAGTTTTAGTTCTTTTTTTTTGTAAATAATCAGACATCTTAATATTAAGTATCTTAGGTCTTAAGCATAATTTTACTAACCTGTAGATTTTCACATCGTCTCATATTAATTTTAATAAACACTTTATTGTTACATTCTTATCTATGCTAGCACTTAAAGGTGTGAAAAGCTACAAAGTCCGCTCTTATCGTTGAATCTCTGATCCACTTACATTGCACTGTAATGCAATTTCCTTCCAACGTAATAGCACATAATGGCCACTTTGTATACTTACATACTCTTACTATATTTGTGTCATTTGGCAAAGGCTGTGATTTTCTACTCTTATTTTATCTGTGGCTTTAGATAGAGGCTCTATTAACTTACTGTTATCAAAGCTTTAGCTAGACAGGTTGCGGCGATGCAGCTGGGCTGGGGCGAGGATGGATTCCAAAATTAAAGAGTAATTTAGGTGAAAACGTTTAATCGCCTTGATGGCTTAGCTAATACTAACTTACAAAAACTAAACTTAGTTACAATACTACCTGCGCTCAAAAAGGCAGCATGCACATGTGCGGGTCGGGATCGGACCGCACTGCAGGACACAGGAGCCGTCTCCGGTGTTGATAAAAAAAACATTGGTTATTGCAGATGGCAGGACATAACTCCTCCGTCCATAAGAATGAAATTTTACGATGATGAGTAAATCAGAGGAAAATTACATTAACATTTTTTAAATGTCCATTAAATTGATATCTGTAAGTATTATAATGTGTTCCGTTTCAACAATTATAACCAAAAAACAGTTTCACATATTTGAATAGCAAAATGGGTTTTTTACAATTTAACAGAATAATACAAATAATAGTTACACAGTACCTACTAAAAGATCATGAATCAAAATATTACACATGTTTATAAACTAATATTTTTTGCTTAATAGCTTTAGAAAATAAACATCATTTAAATCCGTCTACGCAACATTTACAAAGAAAAACAGTAATACAAATTCTATGGATAAGTCCAAATTATGAAAGTTTACAGTAAAGTAAAACATTTAAATTGTTGTATCAAAATATGAAAAAACCGAACTCAATTAAAATTGACTGTAACGTTGAGACAAAACAATTGATTGATTCAAATTTATTATTAATATTATTTAAAATACATATTCATAATTATTATGCTATTCAGTATGGAGTTAGAATAACAAATTACAGAAGGTAATATAAATATTGCAAAAATGGACAGATCACAAATATGGACAAATACGATTAAATTCGTTCTATTATACAAGCAATAAATGTAGTTAATTAACATTAAATTTGATTGACTTTACATTTCCTTTTTACGCTTTTGGTTCATTTTTTATTTTATGTTGTCGTTACATTATGACACATACACATTATGGGGCAACAAATCAAAAGACAATGCTTCAGCAAACTTACTAAAATTACAATTACATAATTATAAGTCACTTGTCAGAAACTACATTTCAACATTTTATGGGGCAATTTTATAGAACAAATTAGTTTTTTTTTTACATAGATATGCAAATAAACACATAGGCAATGCAATTACGAAGAAAATTAAAAAATTAGACAAAATTTACAATTTAAATTTTAGAAGATAAACACAAATATCTGTTATATTGTCCATTGTCTGTTCCGCATTTTTTTCACTCTTATGTAACGTTGTTTAATCACTCCAGTAACGTTATCACAAATACGTTTTTAAAGTACGGCACTGATTGGGATTTCACTGTTGTAGATTAAATATTTCACTAGTTTTAATTTAACGGCTTGCACAAACACTTTTATATTCACCGTGTTTCTTGGATTCGCGCACAGAAGGTGTCGATGTAAGGCAGTTTCAACCGCCACCAGAGCTGGAACTTCGTTGAAGTATCAGGAGTCATCATGAAGGCGACAGGCAGAGTTACCTGCATCACTTTTAGGATAGGATTGGATAGGTTTTAGGAACACAAACTGTTTTACGTATGGGACAACCATCTAGTAATTAAAATGATCTCAAACTTGACAGAAATATTGAAATTACTAACTCAAAACAGTAGTATGTAACTAAATTATTACCTAGTAACACACAAAATTACATTAATACATATATCGACAAAATTGTGTGTTATCTAATTATTACTTATTTTAACTTCAACTAAGGTAGCTAGATTTTGTAGCCTCATCTAACGCTAGAGCCTAATTCTACTTAACTAAGTCGCTATTGACTCCGCCGATTTTTAGTGCAGTGTGCAGCGACAACTTGTTAGCAAGCGATGCTTGTCTCACTCCCAAGTTCCCTAGTCTAAACTTATCTAAGTCACTATGCATCCCGCCGATTCTTGTGCAGTATGCAGCGACAACTTGTAACACGAGCGATGCTGGTCTCAGTTACAAGCTCCCTAACCTAAGATGACCTAACTAAGTCGCTATTGATCCTGCCGATTTATGTGCAGAATGCAGCGACAACTCGTAAGCGAGCGATGTTTGTCCCACTTACAGAGTTCGCGGAATAGGTAGGAGGTCATGGGATTAGTGATGGGTACTACTCACATGCCGTCGCACACCCTCCATGAGTATAGCTGCCGGCGCCGTCCTCTGCTCCAACCTCGAACCAGTTTCTTCTACAGCTGCACACGCGTCCAGGAGTCGTATTTGTTTGGTTCGCGGATTCAGGTTCCAGGACTTCGTGATATACACCGGCTGATGATGTCACTAAAGAAGTCCGGACTTCCTTAAATCCGCACCGGCTGCGCCAGACAGGTTGCGGCGATGCAGCTGGGCTGGGGCGAGGATGGATTCCAAAATTAAAGAGTAATTTAGGTGAAAACGTTTAATCGCCTTGATGGCTTAGCTAATACTAACTTACAAAAACTAAACTTAGTTACAATACTACCTGCGCTCAAAAAGGCAGCATGCACATGTGCGGGTCGGGATCGGACCGCACTGCAGGACACAGGAGCCGTCTCCGGTGTTGATAAAAAAAACATTGGTTATTGCAGATGGCAGGACATAACTAGCTTTTGATACAGGCTTCAATGGCGACGGCTCTATTTTTGGTTTAGAAATGCTAACATAAATTCGAATTTCCAAAAAAAAAAGCATTAAGCTGTACTGAAAACCATACCTTAAAGGTTAATCAATTGAAATCAATAACTCTGTAGTGTAGATAGATAGATAGATAGAACACACACACACACACACACAGAACAATGACCAAAATGCTGGCCTTTTTCTGGCTCAACAAATTCAAATTCCTTTATTAGCATACTTAAATGTATTTACATTTACCCTGTTAAAAGGGGAATTAGGGTGTTGCTAAAGTATCAGCATTGCCATCCAGCGTGGTAATGCGGCCAGTATGCTGGGCACGCTGCCCTCTGGTAGTGGGCTGGAGCACTTAGATTATCTTTAGGCTTTTCTAAAGATTTTCTAAGTGCCCCTTTTTTGTAGTATGTTAAGTTTTTCTTCCCTTGTATTTTATTTCGATAGAAATAAGGTAATACTATTGAATTAGCTGCAAATCTTTCTATTATTAGATTAACCGCGGCCTTTATACAATTACTAGTAGCGTATCTGGGGCTCTTGTTATGTCTCCGCTTCCTTGTTTATGTAACGGATGGTCACGAAGAAGTTGTATTGAGCTGGATTGTGGACTGAATTTTTAATCGTTTGTGCAAGCGCTTGGAAATGGAGCAATACAATTACAGAAAGCTTTTCGTGGACAAGCTATATTTACTGCATCGTTGATGTTTTGACTCCAACAAAGGAAGCCTGTCGTAATCTAATAATGTTTGTCTTAGTAATGTCTCTGTATTAGTGTATATCCATATATGTATATAAAACTCAAAGGTGACTGACTGATATAGTGATCTATCAACGCACAGCCCAAACCACTGGACGGATTGGGCTGAAATTTGGAATGAAGGTAAATTTTATGACGTAGGCATCCGCTAAGAATGGATTTTTGGAAATGCCACTTTTAAAGGAGTGAAATAGGGGATGCCAGTTTTACTTCATAATGCGAGCGAAGCCGCGAGCACCCACTAGTCATATATAATAATGATTCCGTTGAATTATCAAATCTAATAACTAAACAACTTTACCTGTTCTTTCATTTATGTTTTTCAATGTTACCTACATCAATAAATACGAGTATTCCTAACTTCATTCCTTACAATACGACCGCAGAAACAATGGAAGCAAGCGGCTCACATTGCCAACACTCACAATGTAGGTTTATGGATGTATGCGCCACACTTGACCCGTAAACCAAGACAATAGAACCTGCCACTCCACTAGCACTAGCACTAGCAGTAGCACTCTGAGAAATGGTTTTACTTTTCTCGAACAGTAAAAACTGAGTGCTATATCTTTGACGTTTTGCTTCCGACAGTCAAATGCAAGCAAATTTGTTTTATATTTGATTATTAATCTTTATGCTTGTATTCGTTTTATTAAACTTTCAAGTAAAATGAACAAAGTCAAGTTTATCTATACAGATCATGCAGGTCGTCAGTTCTCACGAGTTCCCACAATACAGCCGAGTTAAATATTAATGATCTCCTTCAGTTTCTGAATAAATCATTCTCACATTTCGCAAACTAAACGACTTGTTTTGAAAGATCTGCCTGATGATGCATATATGTACCTACATATTAATATATATGTATGCATATTAATATCAGATATAATAGTATCAAAATTCAAATACAATTGTTACAGAAAAAGCATGTTTCGTTCTGCGTTATTGAAGACACCTGAACATGTTTGAACTATCATTGATCAAATCCAAATTCCAATACGTATATAGCCCTTTAACAAATAGGTTCTATACATTTTTACAAAAAGACAGCCTTTAGTCAATACATACCTAACAAGAAATTACAATCAAGCGTTAGAAATTATTTCTGTATGTTTGTATGTAGGCACCTTTACAACATCACACATCTCACCGCCATCCTAATTCAAACTTATACATAAAACGTATTCATTATGCTGCCCGTGATTTATAGTCAAATTCATTAATTAACGACTTTTATAAATATCTGGTCAATTAGCGAGCTTGACGCAAAAGTCAAACGACCAATGTTAAATTTGATGCCAAGCAATAATTTATTAAGCCAATTCTATTTATTGAAATTGAAAGAGTTCAAAAGGTGTAAAAGACATAAAAACTGCGTTAATTATGTAATACAGTGATACATTGATTATGTATTTACTTGGTTATTGTTGAAAGGCAATGGCGCGGACAGCTCAATACTTTTAATGTGATAGAAAATTTAACTAACGAGGCAGTTTTATAGAAGCGTCTGTAATTAATAATAAATTGTGGTTTTCTCGTTTAATATACTCTTGCCGAATTAGTCATCATTTATGATAATATATGTTAATATAGTCAGTATTAATCTACACCGAAAGAAGATTTTTACATAACGTTATATTATATGAAGGTAATTTTGTTAAACATCGTTCCAAACACACCAAATAGGAACAGATTTTTGCACACCATGGAAACCATATATGTAGGTGTATAGGGAAACCATGCAGTACTTACCCATTGAATGTAAAATCTCTTAGTACCTTGTAATTAATAACTACACAATGGTCATCTTTTTATGTTGCTTAGCGTGATTTTGTCATATGTATTTTCCTTAAGATTTAATAAGCATCTATTTTCGTTAACAAAAAGCAAAAGTTGAGTTTGTTCTTCGTGATATTTGCAGGAATTAATCCGTAATACAATCTGCTCTTATTAAATTTAAGCTGTATAGCAGTCATTTTACTGCATATGCCAACATATTTATTTTTTACTTCCAGAGCACGGGCCCGACGGCCAGGATCCCTCGCACGAGTTTCACTTGCGTCGGCCGGGGGTCCGGCTACTACGCCGATATGGAGACTGGATGTCAGGTGTGTATTAAAAAAAAAACATAATTAAAAATCTATAAAACCTTACAGAAGAAAACAGTCGGGATGATACTGATGAACGGTTGAAATAACATTTTATTTTTTTAAGCAAATTCTTTACTTTAATTATGAGTAAATAACGACAACATCTTAAAGGTGAGGGATTACATCACATAATAAAAAATCTGGTGTGTAAGACAGAGCCGGTATAAACGTACAATATAATTGGATATCCCTAGCCTACAATGTCGATATCATATTTTAACGTATCAGAATCTAAATTTTATTGTATAAGTCAACGTTAATTAGTCATATGATCTACTATGTGGATAAATTAAATCAATATTATGTAACACAATAAAGAACAAAGAGACCAAAAAATAATAGAAAGAGACCAAAAAATAATAGAAAGAGACCAAAGAATAAAGAAAGAATTCATGTCTCACTCTTCAAAATTATACAAGTAATTATTTCCCAATAGTGAGGCATTGAATGCATACTTTCTTCTTATTGTGATTATTTTCTATCGATCGATCTATCGAAGTCTTTCAATACACGTAACAAATTGTGTTCCACAATGTATTCTATTACAACATGATTCTAAGTAATTTAGTGCGATTGTTGTTTTTAATTATTTAATTAGTCGTCATTCTAATGCGGATGTGAATATACTCTTACATGTTTCGTTTTGTTAAAAGACTCTGCTCTTGATTTGATCTCAGTTGATACAGAAAATAAAATATTTGGAAATAAGTAACAACAAAATACTAACATTAAATCAGCTGAATATATTTTCCTTCATTATTTTTTTACGTGGGATAGGTTTGTGATTTTTTTTTAGCCTGCCTGTTAAGCATTGCAGCCTAGGGTGTAACACGCTTACCTAAAAGATACATACCTATTAACTCTAGATTTGAAGATTCTTAGAGATATTTTGTTTTCTTTCATTATTAAGTATTTGGAATTTAAAAACTAGCTTAAATTGGGAAAATGCAAACAATAAGCATCATACATTGTTATTCTGTTACCTTCTTAAATTGTACACAAAAGTAGGCAGATATTATGACTAACCTCAGATCATACAAGTAGGTAGACAGCCCTCCCACCATAACATCAAGGTGATCCTGCCATAAACGACCAAGTGTGGGATTAAACACTCTCTACAATTTGTCATGTCTGTGGAGAAAATACAAGTTACTACTTTGATCAATTAAATGTGATAATGATGAACAAAGAAAGACAATTAATGATGCTAAAGTACTTTAATTTGTATTAATTATAACGTAGGTGTAAGTATAAAAGTAGAGAATAGTGTTAGACTAGTGGGTGTGAAGAAAAATGTTACAAAATTTGCGATGATATAATTTAACTCTTCTCCAACCTTATTATAGGTCAGTCTTTTGTTTTGTTCATATATTTATGCATAGTTTTGAAAACGAGTCAAAAATATAACATAGATATATCACTTATCAACACTTTGGATAAGTTTAGTATCAGGGTTTACCAGATTTGATCTTTGATCAACTTAAAGACGCTTAAAGAGGTTCTATTTTCATTTAACTTCAGAGTTATTATCTTACGCTTCCGAAGGTTGTAGAGGCACCCGCTTTACCTTAACATTTGGCAAGTCAAACCTTTATCAAACTGATTAAAACTGTATCTCTTCGTGACGAGTTCTCACGCGGTTCCAAATATTTCGCGCAAAGAAGTTCATGATAATGCCAGATTTAATTGTAGGGCGAGATATGTTTGTTCAACAAATATGAATGAAGATTAGTTTGAATTATGTGGAAGCTGGTTGGTGATTTCACGCTTTATAAACATAATTGGTTGACGGCTACTGGCCGCTCTGTTACTTTGTTTCGTTTTTTTGCGAATTAAAATGTCAACAATAATGTTTTTAATATCCTATAGGTTTTTTTTTTATAGGTCCTAAGTAGGTTTTTCCAAGAAAAAATAGAACAATATAAAAATATTTATTATAATAGATATAAAACCTTGAGTTAATAATAAGTAATAACATATTTCTTTCTATACATGAAAAGTCAATTTTAGAAAGGTATAACATCGATGTGCAACTGTTTTTGATATTTAGATTGTGTAATATGTGTTTGTGTAATGCCACATGAAACATCGTGTCGCTAAATTCGTAACTTAAACTGTGCGTAAATCTATTACCTATACTATTCTTATATCTAAAACCATACACGTTATCTTTCACAAATCAGAAATAATCTCGCATCATGCGCAGAAAATCCATTACATAGCAAAGTACTAGCATCAATATAAGGCAGTGCTCTATAATCTCTGTTTTATGCACACTCCCTTGCTCTTCATAAAATGAGTATAATTTTGCTCATCGATAATGCATTATTGCATGTAATAAATGACGACCATGATGTAATTTACGATACAAAATTATTATTGTAATGATGTATGGTTGGAATGGAACCTTCTTAGCTCACAAGTTAGCAATCCCTGACTGAATGAATGGTGACTCAGGTTCGATTCCTGCCGTCAGACAAATTTTCTTAAAGTTGAATTTGCTGGTTGTTCTGAGTTGGATGAGTGTTTTTTATATTTTATCAATACTTTATCTTTGTATTTATTTATTTTGGCATCACACGCCGTGTTCGACAAGAAAAACATCAAATTAGTGTAACCACTCAGTGACATTTGGATAAAAAGTGAGTCCCTGACACTTCAAGGCGCGTTTTTAAAGATTTATCATCACAGATAAACAATTTGCGAAATATTGTACAAGGTATAATAAGGGTCATCGCGAAATGCAACCTTTTTACTGACACGTTACGTGTATCAATCATGTGTATAATTGGTCTGTAAGTATAAATGTCATATTGGTTCGAGTAATTAGCCATTGAGAGATGTGCGACGTATGTATACAAATATATATTGTGGACATTTTAACGTGATGTCATAAACTTAGTAGTCTTGGTCAAATTAGCTTTTCATCATAATATTTTAAGCCAAGTTAGCAATTAATTTGAATTACGCTTAGCTCATTATCTTCTACGACATAACGCACTTATACAATAAGTATTCGTTTATTGTTAGTCCTTTTAAATACTGAAAGTCTAGAACCAGTAACCTTGCAGCTAATCCAGTAAAATCGTGACACTTTCTACTTATCGATAGTCAATGCAATCTTTACTACTTTAATGTCTGCTTGATACATGCATATTATTTAGTATATAACAATGAATAAGTCTTATCGTCACCTTCATATCACCCACTGCTGAGAATAGGCCTCCTCTTCGGCGCGCCACACAGTACAAATTTAAATGTAAACATTTTTGTCTTAAATTTTCGAATAAAACTTCATACAATTAAACTTCAAACAATTCAAGTTATTCGATGCAAATTACAACAGTATAACAGCTCAAATTAAGTACTAGCAATTTACTACGAGTAGCAAACTGCTACATTTAGTACGGGCTTTATGAATACTACATAGCTAATATACTTACTTATATACTTGCTGGCATCTGAAATAGCTAACCAGTTTATAAAGGCTGTGATGTAAAGGTCGATCCTATTTAAAGTGCATCCAAATGCAACCACAACCTCATTCAATTTAATTATTAAAATTATACGACAGTTACATTGTTTAAATTGGGATAGTTTGCTTTAAATGGTAAAGATATTTTGACTGTTTGGTTGTTATTTTTTCTACATAAAAAGCAGAAAAATATCACGTGACTTTAAAAAAAATAATTAAATAGGTACATTATTCGTCCATCACCACAAACAAAAGAGCTACTAAAATTTGTTCAAATGCAATAAAAATTCTCTAAAAACTCAATTTTGTTTTATTTTCAAAATATAATACTTCTAAACTTCCACTTATTACTAGATAATAGCCAGGCAATTATCGCATATGTAGCTTAAACAATAGGGTTGATATTAGCGTGCTTTCGCTTTCGCGGAACAATCAGGTGGTAGCCGTGACCTATTCCACGCATTCCTGCCGAGTTCGACAAGCTGCTTACGCTTCTATTCTACTTCTACAGGGTTAGTTAAACTACACCAAGCATATATCGTCAGTCCATGATAGCTGTCCTGTGGTGATTTTCTTTTTCAAGCATATCTTCTTCTTCTTATCGAATGAGAGAGGCCAACTCTGGTGTCGAGAGTTCGTCAAGCCGTCCTAAGGGCCTCTGACATGGCTTAACGACTGCCGCACTAGACAAACGGCCAAGTCACATAAAATTAACTACTTATAATAATAAATAAATCGTAGTAAGGAACCCTAGACTTGGCTTAACTAATTCTAGAGATTTCATTACTTTTTAGAGATAAACAAGCAGCTCTATCGAGACTTGGCAAATTTTTTACAGAATGTTTTTGGTGGGATATAGCTATTTCTAGATAGCTCTGTATGTGTCACAGAGAAGGTTTCGATGGAACTTGTGTAGAAACTCCTTGCTTAGCTGGGAGGTTGCGCTCTTGAGTAGGATGGGTACTTGTGAACCATAGCCCACACGAAGGAGGATGAAACTGCTTTTAAACATCATCATCATCCACAGCCAGTTGTGTCTCTGAGAATAGGGAATAGGCCTCCCTCGTTTCTTATGGCAAATTTGATACTAAAATAGTATATAATAAAGATGAAACTCATACAGTGTATTTCTAAAATAAAAAATAAAATTATTTTTAATTTTGCTAGCTATACTTTACGATCAACTTAAAACTTAAACTTTGGTTCAAAAACAGTAAACCTTCTGAAAATCTGAATATACCTCACTTCAATTTCTCTACTTTGCCTAAACCCACCAAGTTATGAAACCTCAAAGCTATCGTTTTTCAGTGAGTTGCGTACGTTAGAAACTTGAAAGGTTGTTTCTCTATTACTAAACCTATACAGACGTTTTGGTATATGAACCATGAAATTAGGATTGCTAAACGGTCGAGCAAAATTTGTTTACTTTTGTGTGCATGTCTGCGCAAATATAATGCTCTCAATGGACATGCTCCCACGCATTCTGTTGAAGTATTATTATGATTGACAAAGTTAGATTAAGACATTGCCGTAGTGCCTAAGTTTTATTGCGTTATGAAAGTAGGAACAGCCTCGTGAATGCATTATTTTGTAGTAGTTGATACACATCGTATTTCTACTATCTCTTCAGCTTTTCATGAATTCAGTTTTTAGGTTAAATTACTTAGCTAGTTTAATAAGTGATTATTTTGAGTAACAAATAGTTTGTCCTAATCAGATGATAGTATGAGCATCGTAGTAAGCCTACCTTATGTGATTAATTGCCGCAAAATAAGATTACACTCATAAAAACGCAAGTAACTTGAATCAAATGCACAGATATCAATCTTCTTAATACACTACAATCCAGCACTAATTTGAAAACACGAATATTAGCATAATCCTTTTATCCAAGACCGGACTAAAAAAGCAGGTTTAAAGCGCAAGCGCTTCCAAAACAAATCGTTAGTCGTTTATCAAAAAAGTGTTGTGAGGCAATTTGGTCCGGTGATATATTTATAGGAATCATTCATTTAAAAGATTCGTTAAGAGCAAGGTTTTTCTTATCATCAACTTTTTATTCACAAAACCAGTAAAATTAACATACGTGTAAACTATCGCTTAAGTAATTCTAATGCCTTTAGTTTTATCCACAGCTCCATAAGCTTAGGCTTAGTCATGTATTGTCGTTCCAATTCACGCACAAAGTATCGTTTTTCACATTGATTAAATCCACCATAGAGGTTGTAATCTAGTTTTGTAGTGTTTTGTTGGCATCGCGTCTATCTCGGCGGTTGTTCTACTGAACTCGCTACCTTGACCTTTGATGGTGATGCTATGAAGGTGGAAATGCTGTGATGAGCAGAGCGAGTTATGATGTAGTGGTTAAAACGCTCCGCTTGTGAAGAGTATGGTAAGGTTCTTGTCGAATCAAAACAATTTTTCTACAGTCGCCTTGTTTGAAGACTGTATTAAGATTAAATGAATAATGGATTTATGTTACCGCATAGCTTTACACAAACACCACATAAACGGCAATATAAATACATAGTAAGTACATAGATAAATGTTTTATGTAAATTTTTCCTTTTTGTAATAAAATTATATTGACACTCTATTATGACGTATGTATTCGCTCTCGCGTCGCGTCGCTTATCAATATAAGCAAGACTTAAAACCATTTATGTCATCGAAAGAAAAAGCGAATTTACACTTTCAACGGTGACTGGATCGATAGTAGGTGAATGGTATTTGAATACGAATACTTTTTTTTTAAATAGATTGGAAGGTTCTTTTCTTTCATTACATTTTTTAGTGTTAATTTACAACAGTTTGTTGTAAAATACATGCGCACAATGCATTTAACAGCATTTTAGATACCTAACTTTAAAAAAAAAACTTTAAGAATACTTGATAACCTCCTTTTTTGGATTTCGGTTAAAGATTAACATTTATTTTTAGGTGTGGTTATAAACTCTATACTTAGTTATTTCTTTTTCATAATATTTATATGTTTAAAATTTATACAAGATTTAAAAATTTTTTAAGCGCGTCCGCGTTCCGTTTTGGCAAATACGTCTGAATGTCAATTTTTTGATATTTAAATTCGCACATCGCGCCGCATTGTTCGAGAATCATTGTTATTTGCAGAACGTTCGTGTATCGTGTACTCACAATCTGATTTTATTTTAAATTGCAAAAAAGTCATGTGAGTTTTGTAATAAATCGTAGCACAAATTTGAAATTAATGATGAAAACGCGCTAAACGTTTCTATTATACAATATTTCCGTTTTGTTTGATCTAATTGGATTTCCAGCTATATTTAGTCAAGTTAGGACACCAAACTCAATGAAATATGTATTATATCCCAATTTTTCCTTTCTTCTGTCATTTGTGATTTATTTTGGTGTTTTATTCAGTAGAAAGAAAGAATTATTCAGTACATAATTAATTGATACAATTTATTTACTTTATACTAGGTCAGCACATGTATAATCTCAAAATAAAAACTTATACTTAAAAATACTACAAATTAACAACTATTATAATCTGAAATATATACAACCTTACAAATAAAATACTAAACGTAAATCGGAATCTGCGGGCAAGGTGCCTAAAATGCTGGCGGCGTTACCTCGGTGAATCGCCAAACTTAAGCGTTGACTGAGGTAAGGTCCAGCTCTCGGATCGTTAGTTAAAAAGTTGTCTTTTAGTTATCTCCTGGACCTGGGCGCCCACCACGATGTATCTGCCCAAGAGAACTCCCCTAACAAATCTATTTTGCGGGGGAGTCACGACCCTCAGTCATGAGGAAATACGTAAGTTAATATAGTAAGAACAATAGTTACACGTCGTTTTGACATTATGCCCTCATGTATCTAAAAAAACTATTTTTCACGACATTTATGCTACGTGCGTACTAATCGTGACTAGCAATTCGACCCGGAGTGGCCTGCGTTTAAGGATCGGAATGAGGAAGAAGATATTTATTAACCTTGAACTAATGTCAGTCTGTCGTGATGTGGAATCATTTGTCTCTCTTTTTGTTTGAATAACACTTCGTTGTATCTCTTAATAGATCAAAATACCATCTTGTCATGCTGGTTTTTAATTTAGTTTATTTAAAACAAACTTGAAATATATTTTATTTACTAAACTGATTAAAAATTATTACACCAATAGAAAACAAAATTTAGCAACACACACCTAGCGTAAAGCTGTTCTGAAAATTGTCTGCGATGAATTAAAAAAAGTACTTCTGTTCATAATTTTTTTCGATAAAATTTTGACTCGGTTTAGCTTATCTTAAATACCTTTAGCTGCATACTTTGATATAAACATATAATAAATTAATTAAATCTTAATGCAACGTGGTAAGACAAGCCAATCTAAAGCATTAATGTAAACATTGTTTTGGTATTTAAATACACCAATTTTCCGTACACGTACATCTAAAAATAGAACAAACTACCAGACTGTGTATTTATTCATGCACATTTACCAACATTATAATCATGATTTATAAATAAACTCTGCAGTTTAGTGAACTATGCACGACGTAACTACAAGCTGCACAAAATTTTGTTGTTTAATTAAATTAATTTTAGTCGTGTCTTCATAAAGCCTCTTTATTAGATATCTGAATAGTTTGACCACGATAATGTTTTGTGATGAATATAGTTCATATTTTTATGAATAACTAGAACGCTAGAACAGGATTACTGATATAGCCGTAGATCATTGCAAATAATATTTGTTTTTATATTTTATTATTGTAAATAACATGTGACATAATATAATATATTTTTTGTTCAAAAAAAAAAACCTGTGATTAGTTATCCGAGACAGACTAGGTGTAAAGAAATAATGTTTCGTTTGTCATTAAAAAGTCAAGTGTTAACTAAAGTTGTCGTCATCTTGACTGCTCTGTTAGCTTAGTTGGTAGTCGCTCTGCCTTCTAATCTAGGGGTGCGGGTTCGTTTCCCGCATAACACAAGTAATTATGAATATTAACATAATATGTACCTAATTACTTGTGTTGAGCCTGATCGTTGCTATGTATAATAAGTATATACATATTTACGAAAAAAAGAAAGTATATATGTATTAGTATTAGTATGGGACTAGATGGCGCTGTGTGATATGTCCTGAAATATTTATTTATTTTATTCTAAAAGAATTGTTGAAATTTTGAAAGTAAATTAGCCTATGTTTAAACACGTTAAACATATATATTTACAATGGTTAAACTTGATTGTATATCTCTTTATATGAAAACCAATTTAGTTGTAAGTCATAGTAGTTCAACTGTAATTATAAGTCTGCTTAAAATTGCAGTTTTTATAATATGCCATTTTAGGTATGGTTATCATATTGTTAAAATTAAATAATAATGAAGTAGAGTAATCACCAAGTTATTATATCTGCATCTAGGCGGTATTAATGCAAGGACAAAAATTTATTTGAAGCTTCCTTAATTTGCTCTTCAAGTTTGTACTGATCTTGTTTTTGTTATATAATGATTGATCATTATATAATAATGTGTTAAGGTATAATGATAACGTATTATGTTTGTATATAAATGGAAATAGCTACTGAATTTAGTTTTTGTTCCGTAAGTTTAAAGCATACATATTTGGATCTTCTTTTTGTGAGTAGATGTCACAAGAAAATAATAAACATGTAGGAAAATAATTGCAATTTTAATATATTACTTATCTATAGATATTTGATAACTTTGTTGGTATTCTAAATGTACAGTGAAACTCAATAATAAATATAACTAATGATTTTCTTAAAAGCTTTAAAAACCTATTTTTTTTCATCTAGCATTTTGTCTTGAAATTATGTTGCTACGTTTTCTTACTTTTTTAGTCGTATAAAAATAGAGGCGATAAAAATAACGTTACAATAAATTTTAAAAATGATGACTAGCCAAAATTAGAGAAAAACATAAAAGATAGGTAAATAAAACACCTACATACATATGTAAATGTAATTAAATTCCGTATTAGTTAATTTAATTACGAAAATGCCTTCCTCGTGCATGTCGGAAATTAACACATATGATCTACTGTACGTAGACAAAGATGTACACATTTTATTATATGTAGAGATAATACGGTAGAGAACAATTTTGTGATGTTTTTTAACGCGTTTCGAAAATCTGTAGTTACTTAGTTAATATCGCGTTAGGATGTTACATGTTATTGTAATTACGTTCCGCATTCCGAGTTTAATGCCTTCAGGAATTAATTACTTTGTTGTTGTGTATATGATGGTTTTATGATTCAATATTTAGAATTCTATACAATAATAATTTGAACATCATCTAATTGACATTTAGGTAGGTACATACAAATGGCAGATATATTATATTTTTTATTAAAATTTAATTCGAGTGACGGTAATAGAACCTATAATTAGAATAATTACTCACTTTCATGTTGTAATAACTGGTAGATGATCCATTAGTGGTTTCTTCTAGAAGTTAAATTGAAACTTAAAATTAATTATTCAGGAAAAGTAAAACAAATAAACAGTTAAGAAACCTCTTAAGATATCCCCAACATGTATGTAGGTACTTACGAAGTACTTACGTCCGAGGAACACGGAACAAACATAAAAAAACATGTTCTTACAACCTGTAAATCAAATTAGTCTAATACCCATCAACTTATCCTTAAACACCATAAAAATCCACTCAAGCACTTATTAAAAACAATATTCTCGTGTGTTTCCAGGTGTACCACATGTGCGACGGCCTGGGCCGGCAGTTCAGCTACGCCTGCCCCAACACCACCCTGTTCCAGCAACGCATGCTTATCTGCGACCACTGGTACATGGTCAACTGCTCTATGTCCTCACGGGACTACGATGCCAACCTGCTTATTGGTAAACTATACCCATGTTTTTAAACTAGATAGGTCCCGCTTGACTGCAGCTTGCCTGATGTTAAGCAACGCAAGCATAAACTTTGTTCTTCCTGGAGACCTATTTCTCGTTACTCAAGGCCATAAATCCTTCGCTGTTTTGACTGTGCTCTATCTTTTGCATTGGCTTGGTTAAACGCTACCTTTTATAGGAACTTACTGTTTAGTATAAACGTACATAAAAGCAATGTTGTACATATTTCTTTACAGGTATGTATAAACAAATTTTATAGTTTATGCGTAGATTTCCTAAATACCTCACTTACTCACAGTATTCATTTCATATTCAATCTTGATCTTATCAAACTAGATTATTGTCCCATGAATAGGCCCTAATGCAACTCAGATTTCAAGTCATTCTAACCGGCCTGCCTTGGCAGACAATTCGTAATACCTAATTCCATTTGAAATGCCTGGGCGTTTGAAATGGAATTAGGTAAGATATTATTTAGGGAAATTTACATACTAATGTCAACTATGAAATGTAATAGACCATTTATCTTGAACTAGTGGGGGCTCGCGGCTTCGCTCGCATTAAGAAGTAAAACTTGCATCCTCTATTACACCCTTTTAAAAGTGGCATTTCGAAGAATCCTTCCTCCGGATGCCTACGTCATAACATCTACATCATGCCAAATTTCAGCCCGATCCGTCCAGTGGTTTGGGCTGTGCGTTGATATAGCACTATGTCAGTCAGTCAGTCAGTCAGTGAGTCAGTCACCTTTGAGTTTTATATATTTAGATGAAACCGCTACCGGTATTTACTAGTGTGATTATAATTTACTCAAACTTTTTTAGACGATAAGAAACCCTGTCAATCCTTTATTAGACTCAGTTGTACTTACACAAGAGTATCTTTACACCTCGGTAAGTTACATTTAACTTAAGAACCTTCACTTAACTCAATTACTTATTAATTACGCAGAAACGTAACATGCTCGATCAATTTAAAATGCATCAACACCCACCAGCTGTCAATCCAGTCTTAATCAAATCTATTATTATGGTTGAAGATGATTATCTCTGCAGTGTATTTGTTGGTAATTATCCGGATAATGAATTGTCTATTATATCTGACAGATTGCTAATAAGATGCATCGGTTGCTGCTTGTTAGATAAATTGTTTTTAAATATTAGTTGCGTAATGTGCTCCAAATA
Organism: Macaria liturata; assembly: GCA_964023185.1. Taxonomy (NCBI): domain Eukaryota; kingdom Metazoa; phylum Arthropoda; class Insecta; order Lepidoptera; family Geometridae; genus Macaria; species Macaria liturata. The sequence continues at coordinate 12,689,033 of OZ026815.1, read as the reverse complement.
ATTAGTGAATTGTACATTTGCTCTTCTTTGGTCTTGGTGCATACTCAAATAAAGGTGATAATTTAGTTAGAATAACTACAAGTATCACCAAAAGTATGTTTGATCTCGATCAAGCACATAAATGTAGTTATGACAAAATTTGCAAGAAATAATTGAATGAATTATAAACAATCGATTAAATTCACACATACTTTTCCTTACCTACTTGTCTTACAGAACCTAACATTAACTGTCTCCACTCAACCTGCCAATATATCAACCTTACCAAATAAATCAATCCGTTAACAAGGCGCTAAATCAGCTTCAAGTAGCCATCAATCTAGTTGTAACGAAGCATTCAAGTTGAATGTCACGTGACAATAGAGACTCCATTACATAGCATGCAAGGTAGTGTGTTATGTATGTTATCTAATGTTGCATCAATACAATCACTGCTGACCGACCGACCTTGACTTTTTAACACTTTTGGGGCTGAATTTACATAGCTATTATATGTAGATATGGTGGTGTTCTGGTATTTAAAATTATTTGTTTGTGTAGATAAAGATTTACCATTTTGCTTTTACCAATGCTAAGCAATTGCCGATGTGGTTAGTCTTTTGATGGACACATTTCAACAGTCCATTTGGGCGTTTTTGTAAATTGAGTGACGTGTTAAATTGTAAATTGTTTGGCGTATTACGGCAATCGTAATTTTTTGTCTTGTCTGTGTGACTTGGGAAGCTGTGAACACCAGAATTAGCCACTCTCATTTGAAAAGAAGCGGAATCGCCTAAGTTATCGTATTCTTTATCATTTTATTCTCGTTAAATTTTATTAAGTGAGTACATATCACGATAAGTATCACGTGGTATCTCCGAGTACGCTTGAACGCAACAGTAAGTTAGTGACGGCTACTTCACGCTTACCGACCGCATCGTTGCTCGCTGACTCCTGCTAGAGTTACACGTTGTAAGCCACACCGACCTCGCCCGGGTCAGGTGCCACGGCCGGGGCAGGAGGTGGATGTAAGTACTGGGTTATTGCTACAGAAGGTAGGCTAAGTTAAAGTTTACTTTCTTAACGGTCTGCAAGACTTGAGTTATTTTGAACTTAATTTAATATCTACCTATTGACCCATGTTAAGTAATGTTTTTAAGACGTTGTTTTTTGGTTCTCAAGCCGCCTTTGTAAATTGGCAGCCGAAAGCGGAGCAATATATACTGAAAGACTTCTTTAAGTAGCTTAAATATACCTACCTTTACGCAATAGGCAATACTTAGTTTTAATTTACCAATTTTAAATATTACATCGTCACATCACAAATGTAATATATCTATTATGTATTTTGTTATTTTTATGTTTTATGGCGTACATTGAAGTAATATTCTTTTCTATTCTATCCCAGGTCAGCGCGACAAGCCGTTCGTGTCAGACGAGGAGATGCGCCAGCGCACGCCGCGCCCCGACATACTGTCCGTGCCGCCCAACAGGAACTACTACGACGGACTCAAGGAGGCTGAGACTAAGGTGAGGATCACATTGCTATATATCAAGCATTACGGTCGTGTTCAACCATTTGTATTTTGTCAGTTTACTACAAGACAAAAAAAGTTTCAAAAGTTATTATTTAGTATTAAGTACTTAAAAAGTATTCATGGAAACAATTAACACGTTTTCAAATAGAATTCATTCTCCCATTTCCAGTTCGCCATCCATCCCGGCAACAGCATCGTTGGCATCGCGGACTCCATATCCGACCGCGACAACAGCGGCCTCGACAGCGCCAAGCAGAACTACCGCCCGCCTGCCTCCTGGTCCACCAAGAAACCAACCACCGCCAGCGATGACTTCGATGATGATGGTGATAGCATAGCGGGAGCAGCCTCGCAGCGACCAGGACCTACCATCCGACCGGCCAGCGACAAGAAACCAACCAAGATAAACATCACTCCGCCTTCCAGAGACCTCAGCCCACCACTACCACCGACAACAACAGAATACAACTCAGAAGAAATACAAATCGATGCAAGAATCAAAGAAGACCCAGTCATAAATTTCATCAACCGCTTCGACCCTAACTCCCCCGACTCCATCAAAACAGCAATGACGAGAACTGAAATTATCGATATCAATAAACAGTTACCTGATGGACAGGTCAGCTCGGAAGACGACCGACCACTGAGGAAGAACAAGAAAATTAGCACGAACTTCAACAATGTTATTAGCTTCGAGAAGAAAGGCACAACGGAAAGCAGTAGATTCAACAACGTCAATGTAAAGCCAACTTTATCACCTGACGCAGTAACGGTATCTGAGCCATCTCGAGAGCTGGAGCCACCTAAGTCCGACTACTCCCAAATAGCTACAACTACAGAAGGCCCTCCAATCTATTACGAATGGAAATGGGCGGTGCCAGCTTTCGGTTTGGAACCACCGAAACAGAGCAACGAAACCAACGTCACCAGTAACATAAAGCCCAGAGGCACGCAAGGAAAGAGGAATCCATTCTGGAACGCTCCGAAACCAACTCCCGCTGACATCGAGCCCACGCCCGAGCCTAAGAATACAGAGTACAATATAAGTTCGTATTTCGTCCCTGATTACGTGTTTCCACTGGACAAGCCGCACCCAGGGTATGAGAACGACGACGCTCAGACGTCGTTCCAGGTGGGCGTGGCCAGGCCAGGCCGGGCCAGCTACGGAGAGAACCCAGCGTGTCCCCAGTGTCACCCTGCCTACCTCAACCCAGGCTCCTGTGAACCTTGCATTGTAAAACGGTAACGACCATAAAGGTCGTTTAGAATAAGTTTCCATACCTTCTTTTAACTCTTCGATTCCAATCTTCTGTTGCCAGTCTCTTTTTATATTTTTATACGTATCTAATTTTAATATTTCATCTTAACAAAAAATCTTTCAAGAACACCTTTTTCTAATGTAGTTGTAAATCGCCTCATGTAAAGTTTTTTGTAGTTTTAGTGTTATTTTAGTATAAAGCCATATCTATAAATATTTTAAATATTAACTGTTACACTAAAGTATTCAGTTACCTTGCCTTACTTCACCCAATAAAACTAGCACACATTATTTTATTTTACATTTACTTACTATCACATAATTAAGTGTTCAAACTAGTTTCAGGACCAAAACAATTACTTAATGAAATTCCTACCTAGTGCCTAACACCCAATGTATAATGTGTTTATATGTACTTAGGTAAGTATAATAAATTATGACAAACAAAGCTATGTTTAATTACAACTTTGTTAAAAATATTTAGGTACTATAAAATAAGAAGCTAATCATGTACCAAACAACAAAATTGTGTTATTATTTTGTTAATTTTTATTTTGTTTTCTAATTATATTGACAATATCACCTTCATTCATTATGGCACAGTGTCATATTTTAAATAAATATGTATTTAGCAAATACTTATTTCCATCAATAGAGTTACCTAAAATCTCCTAAATAATAAAGGAGTAAGCCACCAAGTGCCTATGTAGAATTACTTAATAATTTAGTTATTGTTTACACATTGTAAAATATAAATTAAAGCTTGATTGTGTGTTTTATTTAACAATGTACAACTAAATCATTTGTATAACTAGTTGATAAATAAACTAAATTACTTCAATGAAACAAGAAGGTAAGTTGGTGTAATATGTACAATGTACCAATACCAACACAAACAAGAAGGTAAGTTGGTATAATATGTACAATGTACCAATACCAACACAAACAAGAAGGTAAGTTGGTATAATATGTACAATGTACCAATACCAACACAAACAAGAAGGTAAGTTGGTATAATATGTACAATGTACCAATACCAACACACTCAAATAATAATTCCTATTAAATAGAACTAGTCAAAAATAATACAATACAAGAAGAGTTTCAAGGTATTCTACTATATCATACCTACAACAATATCATAAAAAAGCCTCAATTCTTCGGACAGAGTTCTTCATAAGTAAGCAAATAAATTTCGTTTGTTTAAGTATAATAATAAACAACTACATAAGTACATAAGTATAAGCAATTTCCAGTACAAAGTTTAGTTTAGTACTTATTTTATTTAGTTTGGTACAGTCACAGACAATAAGTTATAAATATATAAACTAAACACTTTTAAGAATAATATTAAACTAAGAGTCCAATTACGACTATACACAGCGTTGTTAAAATGATAATAAACTCTAAGTAATATTTGTTTTAAACAATCTTTAGTATAAATACTAAGTACTTAACATCTGTAGCTAAGAGATGGTAATGATGATGATAAAACTGTATTCTAATAATAATCCCACAATTAAATAAATATCATCAATATTATGTAGTTTATTGAATGTTTTACCTATTTAATAAATCTCCCATTCTCACTAAGTTCCCCAGCCAGCGAAGTCGATGGGCCTTCGTCTCTTCCATGATATTTATACAATACATATACCTAAGTAGGTATTTGTCTCTCCCAAAGAATACTATTAACCTTTTAAAAAAGGTCTCTTCCACCAGTTCGTTTTGAAAGTGATTACTTACCTACTGATTTTGTATATTTTTTTTACTCTTATTCTTGAAATTAGGTCATTTTGAAATTAAACTATTTGGCACTTTTTCTTACCGCCTTAGTGCTCATCTCGGACCAAGCAGCATAATTATGTCAGCGACTCGTATGATAATGATGCTTGGCTGGTCCGGTCCGAGGTGCTCATACTTAGACCATAGACAAAGCTTTACATTATGGTTCATGTTTTTTTTTGGCAATATAAAATATATGCTGTAAATAAATTAAAGGCGACGTTTTATCACATATTTGGTGTTAAAATTAAAATTCATTTAGATAAAATTACAAGCTAAAAAACACAAACACGCAACGGAATGGCTAATTTAGAAAAAAGCTTCGATAATTGATTTGACAATTTGATTTTGACGACATTGACGGTTTGACATTTATTTAGCAACAAGCAAGAGTCAAAGTTTGGCAAAATTGCGGCCATACCGCAGAGGCCACAACCAAGATTAGAATAGAATAGAGTCAAAGTCAAGTGAGTGACGGACGCCGCTTGTGTCTGCCTGCCATTTCCTCCGAGTGTCTGCCAAGTGCCATTGAAAATTGAAATATTCTAAAGAAATATTTTTATTCTTAAAATATACGAAGATATTCAGTCTTGTTTCGCTAATAACCTATATTATACTTGTTACCATGTGCTAAAATATAATTAGCTATTCGGAGTCACTAGAAGTAGGTGTAATTCAATACCATCGAAAAGGACAATTCAACAATTCAATACAACCTCAAAGATGAGTAAAACAAACGCCCTTGCTGGCTTGATTGGTAGTTATGGTGAATCTGGTGATGAATCTGACGAGGGGACGCCAGCGGTGACTCCAGTGAGGAAGCCACAGGTGATGGCATCGGAATCGGAAACTTTTCAAAATGCCGCATCAGCTCAAGGAATCAGCACAGGAGCTACGGCTACTATTCATCCAGCTCCAATACCACATTGCCGTGAGTAAATACACTTATACTGTATTTGTATTTATTATAAGGTGTAACTGAGGAAACAGCAGTGATTATGTAGGTAGGTGTGGTGAATGAAATTACAGATTAGGCTTGGAAACACACAGGTTTATTTCTCTACCTACTTACTATCATTTTTTATGCATTTAATAATAGTGAGACACTCTTAAACTGACAATAAACGACAGTAGAGATCATAATTATATTCATGTATCTAATCTCTGCTAAGAAGAGACTAGATATCAAGATAACCCATAGGTACACTTAAAACTTAGTAACCTAACATGTTTAGTATTTATTTCTCACTTCCAACTATCTCTCATAGAGAATTCCTTATTACTAGTTACCTTTCTTGCTATTCTTGATATTATAGATTTACTAGCGGACCCGACAGACTTCGTCCTGTCTGTTGACTCTTTTAGTTAGTTAGAAAACGTTTGTATGGGAAAAAAAAAGGAAGGTTTAAGGGATTTTCTGGTTTTTTTTTCGAATTTTTCTAATCGTAAAAACCATGCTTGAACATTAACGAATATTAAAAAAAAGAATTGGCCAAATCGGTCCAGGCGTTGTTGAGTTATGCGCTTACCAACACATTTTGCGATACATTTTTATATAAAGAAGATAAGCCCATAATGATATGTAAATTATATTGAATCAGAGTATGCTATATATGCTACATAAAGTTTCAATATATTATTTTCATGTATGCAGCGTGGTCAGCCTGCTATGATGAGACCAGTGGGTTCACCTACTACTGGAACCAGCACACCAATGCCGTGACCTGGGAGGCTCCTCCGGAGTACCTGCTGGCTTTGAAACTGGCACAGCAACAACTACATGCAGCAGGTAAGCCACTTAATGATAACACAGATTATTCATACTTCACAGTGCTGTTGATTGACTGATTATATATTCTTGTATGTTAACTTTGACTCTTATAACCGCTTATAATGTCACTTCTTAACTAAATTACATTAAAATTACTTACTTAATTTAGGTTCAGTATAATAATTGCCCAAGATATTGTCATCTGTGGAAGAACTACCCCTACTGTAATGTATCTACCCAAGATATTTTTATTGCAATGAACTCATTTGGCGGGGGAGCATTGACCCTCATTAATTAAGAATGTGACTCAAGGAGAAGCATACTACCAACCTACATAGTTTTACAGTCTATAAATTATGTCCTTTCTAAAATTTCAAATCTATGTACTCAACCATGTCCCAAAAAAAAAAAAAGAGAGTGATAACCGGCCATTGCAGGTTCAACAGAAGTGTCAGCGGAGGAGTGGCAGCTGTACCAGCAGGCGCTGGCGGAGAAGCAGCAGGCCAAGGTGATCTCCAAGCCGGCCGCCATCAAGAAGCCAGCTCCCAAGCCCGCCAAGGAAGACAAGCACACCCGCTTCAACAAGAAGAGGGGTCACAGCGATGATGAGGATGAGTGAGTACCATTAGTTTATCTTGTTTGCGGAAGTCCTAGGGGTAGTTATTAAACTATGTGCTAGAGTTGGGCATTCTAATATAAAACTTAAAAGTGACTGACTGACTGACTAGACTGATATAGTGATCTATCAACACACAGTCTAAACCACTGGACGGATAGGGCTGAAATTTGGAATGAAGGTAGATGTTATGATGTAGGCATCTGCTAAGAAAGGATTTTTGGAAATGCCACTTTTAAAGGGGTGAATTAGGGGATGCAAGTTTTACTTCTTAATGTGAAAGAAGCCACGAGCACCCACTAGTTGAATAGATAATACATATATAATGGCTACAATATAAAATAATACAATGGCTTTAGTTTTCAAGTCATGTTTAACACTTAACTAATATAGTTGGTTTGATGTGTAGTGTATGTTTGGACTTATTTATAAACCATACTGGATATTGCAGTCATAAAATATGAAAGCAGAGCCATCATTACCAGACATTAATCAGAAACTTTGGGCATTGTGCCAAAGAAAACAACCAGAAACTATGATGGTGTGAACCATGTTATATTACAAAGAACATGTTTCTGTTTCAATATCTCTGTATTCATTATTATTGATGAAATATAAATTAATACTTTATTGAATAACCAAATTGAAAACATTAATTTTTCAACAGATTACTTCTTACTACTCATGTTTTCAAGCCTATGCTAAAATTGTGTTTCATTACAAAGAACATGTTTCTGTTTATATTACAATATCTCTATGTTATTTTTATTGATGAGATAAATTAAATGAATTACACTAGCTTGTGCAATGCTTAATCATTCAAACTGAAAACATGAATATGTCGCAACAGATTAATGCATGTCTTCAAGACACTGCCACATTGATGTTAGGTGCATACTTTAAAAAGAATTATGTTTACCATTTCCAGGAAAATAGAACTGATCACATCATACCACAATTCAGACTCTGAATCAGACCATGAACCGGACAGCCCCATGAAGAAACCAGCTGTGAAACCTCCAGCACCAGTGCCATCCACTCCTACAGTTACTAAAACACCAAAAAACCCTCATAAAAAGGCAAAAACCAAGCCTATGGAATATGGACCAACATTGCCTCCAAATCAGAACTACTCAATGCCAATAGGACCTGAAATGCCTCCAGAGTTGTTGAAGAGTAAACCTAAAGGACATGAAGTTAGGGTTCAGAATGGAGTGAAAGACGAGGTAAGTTGTTACATTGGTCATTGCCATTTGCTTGCTCTTATTTCCTTATTAATGAAATTCTATTTACATGTTATTTCTTTACCATTCAGTAAGAGATAAAAACTAGAAATATGAAACAGCCTTCATACTAGTAGATATACATAATTGTAAACATTCAATTTTTACATGATGAGAAAAATCTCTGAATAATGCTAAAGAATAACTCTCCAGTTTGGTTGTAGATCCATCTGGTATGATTTCCCGTCGAAATCACATCAGATGCAACCATTTGGTCTCTCTCACATACTTCTGCCATGTTTGACTTGTGAAGCCAAACATGCCACAAGTAGAGTCAGACCATGGAGCTCTGCAACTCGCCTGGACTTGTTATCAAGCAATGTGATGGGTTAAAGTTTTCAATCTGAGATATCTTTACTGGTAGGTAGGAGTATGCCTTATTTTTTGTATTACTAACTTAATTTTTCTTCTTAACACAGGCCAAATCAGAGACTGAAGATAGCCAAGATGAAAAAACTCTCTTAGAAAGGTTAAAAAACAAAGCAAAGCTTCTAGAAAAACTAGGTGGGGAGCTACCATCAGGCCTCGAGAAGATCATAAGAGCTGAAGAAAAGTCAGGCCTCGCCTCTCCTGCGCTATCTGACGATAAGAAAAGTATTGACATTGATGATTTATTGGAAGAAATAGAGAAAAAAGAACTACCAAAAGTTGCAAAGGCAAGAAAAATAGACATGTTTGATGATGATTCAAAGAACAGTGTGCCAAGTCCAAAGAGCTCTCCTAAGTCTGGCGTATTGACTCCTATCAAGAGTGGCACAAACACTCCAGTTCTGGCATTATTTCCAAGCAGCAAAAACATAGATGAGAACTCCACTCCCACACTATTTTCCAGTGTGGTAACTAACCAACTAACTAAAATTGAAGAGTCAGAAAAAGATAAACCTCCCCTACCTTCAGAAAAAGCAAACGTCTACCTCTCAGATGTTACAGAGACAGATAAAAATTCTAGAAAGAAGTTTCGCATTTCTAACTCAGTTCTACCCGAACGGAAAAAGGCTGAACCTGTGTCATATACAACCAAGTATTCTCAACATATTGAAGGGTTTTCTAGTGAGAGAGTGGGGTTAGGTTTCAGTCAAGAAGATGAAGATGAAAGTCCAAAGAGTTGTAACGTAGTTTCGTATGGGAAGGGGCTGATGTTCACTAAAGGGGAGACACTGAACGAGGAGAAGAAGGATGAAGACCTGGACGAGCTGACCGACCTGCTGGAAGCCAAGCTGCAGTACCTGAACGCAGCACAGCCCGGCGCCGTGGCACCCGTGCAGGAGATGTGGATACAGATGCAGGTGACAATAACTTATACATTACTTGCATTATTTATGTAACATCATTTTGTTGGCGCATTTTGCTCAAAAAAGTTTGTGTTTTTAATAAGTGCAGTGGCTGGCAATAGAGACGAAATAAACAAATAAATATTATTGTTTGTCCTAGAAACGTGTGTGATCTATCGAAGGGTGCCCAGTTACTTTGTTTTTAAGCGACGAACTCACGATCCTCTGAAATGAGAAGTAAAACTTGTGATTTTCTAATTGTTTTATTGAATGAAAGCATGGCGATATTCATGCGGCATGCAAAGATTAGATTGTGATTAAATGTTGTTGTAAGCGAGTGTGGCTCAGCGGTTCCAGTGTCTGCTTTTCATCCAGACACATCCTGGTTCGAATCCAGCCCTACACCAATGATTTGTATTTTCAAGTAATGTGTGGATTTGCACTCGCTTAACGGTGAAGGAATACATCGTGAGAAGGACCTGGGCACCCACCACGATGTATCTGCACAAGAAAACTCCCCTAATGAATTAAATCTGTGGGGCAGTCACGAGGAAATTCGACTCAAGAGAGAAATGTTGTTGTGTTCAGACGCTGGTGTGCG